>OX638302.1:8306968-8466707 GCA_951812265.1 Taphrorychus bicolor | reverse complement strand
ATTGTTCTTTCAATGTATCAGCTACTGTTATCTAACATTTTGCCTCGCAGACTGGTGAATCATAATAAAATACTGTTGCTGCGCTTTTTTACTCATGAATATGCCATAAAGCATCGAAACGTCTAGAAGTAAAAGAAGTTTGAGAAAAATACATTGTTTTTTTTTCTCACCACATCACGTCCATAAACCAAGAACTGCTTCCCCCCCCCCCCCCCCCCCCGTATAAAAACCAAATGAACCAACGTTCCAACAATCATCGAGAACACCCCTCCCCCCGTGCGGCCATCAAACTTTTTTGGCAAAATTTAAAATCATGGTACTCTTCTGTATAGATTGTTTTGAAATGGAAACGTTTTGATCCTGTATTGGATTTTTATCAGGGCTTAATAGATAAAAGTTGAGACTTGAAGGCGTTATAGGTTCAGTGGGACAGATGGATTGCTTAAGACAGTATGGGAGAGTCCGGACGACAAATTCAGATTTGGGTTTGGAAGACTCTGGACTCTACAATTGCCCATCTACATCAAAGTGAAAAGACCGCCTGTTGATGTCGCTGGATTGTTTCCACAGAATGAAGCAGTCAACAAATGCATCGTGGTTGGCGCAGATTATCTCACTCACTAATTGGCCTGAAGTTTACGCTCTGCCTAATCAAGAAATAACAATAAAATGATTTGGAGTTACACTTCATCGGATCAAGGTCGTAACCTTAAGTCAGTGGTTTTCCAAAAAGTGACGGAACTTGACCTCCAGCTCAAAGATGAAGGTGGTTCAGATGAACCTCCTTCGATTTAGATAAATCGATCAATTGTCCGTTTGGGGTTTCACGGTAACATCCAACTCAACAAACAGTATACAAAAATTTCCTTCTCATGGACTCTCTCAACAATCCGTCAACATCATCAACCAAAACTTCCTTAGTCTGAACGCCTGCGAGGACTTTTTCATGACAAGCTTCCCTCATTGAAAAAGGTAAGCTCGACACATCTTTTTCCTTTTTCCTTTTTCCTTTTTTTCTTGAGTGGGCTTTTGCAACTTATATCTCACAAAATCTCATATAATATCCCATATAATAGATTGGGAGAATTTATTTTTTACTCATGTACTGTGTTTTAATTTTTATACTCTTTTCTTCGTAGTTTTTCTTCTTTGTAATTAGTGTTTTTACTGCCAATTGAAATACAATTTTTTGTATTTCAGCCCTGAGGAATACCTCAATTAAAGGTCGAAACGTTGGCGATTTCGTAAAAGTGAAGTAGCTTTCTTGTACTATACCTGCTTTCCAAACGTTCACATTAGCAAATAAAGGACGCTAAGTACAGATGATTTATCAGAAGCATAATTGTATGGGGATATGTACGGGGTGCTCATTATAAAACTTGATCTACAGAGACAGAAGAGGATAACAATCAAATTGGATGAACTTTTCTTACTCCATCCTTTTCTTTTGATATTTCACAGCCAACTAGAAGAAGTTTTATAATAAACACGTGGTATATGGACTTCGTACAGAAAAAAACATCAACGTTTCAATTGATCAATTTCCTAAAGAGCCACTTTCCCTCATGTCGAATGAGTACACCCCGGTAGTTGATGCACTTGGAGCTCTCCAAATTTCCGCCCCTTTATACCCTTCGAGTGCCTACTGATTCTTTGTAGTTTGCAGTACTTTTTGCTTACTTTGACAACTATGAAAAACTGTTCCAGCTAGGATAATTGAAATTCGCATGGACTTAATGCTCTGGAAACGTGACACTCAAATCCATAATTACAACACATCAAGTTTTCTGCCCCATTTTTTATTTTCGTTTCTCTCTACTGTATCTAAAATTCTTCTCTACCTCAAAAAAACTGCCAAAGAAGTCTAGGAGTGATTACCTTTCTGAAATAGGTATCTTGCTTAATTTTTTTTTGGTAAGCTCCCACTCCTTGTAATGGAGTCTTCATCTACATTCTAAAATACTGACAAAATTTTGTCTCGCTTCTCCTGTTCCCAGCTGCTCGTACCCAAAATCCGCATTTTCCCGTTTGCAAAGACCTAATGAAGTATCACACCCATCTAAAAGATGGTGTCTCCCATCCACATGCCACACATCTTTCTCGAGCACTTACACACCATTCGCATATATGTATGTAAGTTCTTCGCGTGCTATTTCATACATTTCAAGTAAATTTATTGGCCGAAATGGCACAAAAGTCACGCATACTTAGCACGATAAAATTCTGTACGAGCCAGCAAATCGCGAGGGTAAATTACCAGTATGATAGTCGACCTTTTGTATATGAGTTAGATTCCAGTATTAAATTGCAAAGTGTCATTTGTTATGTTCGCATTATGCGCTCCGCAGTATTTTTCAAATGCTCTCGAGTCAAGTTATGGCTGGGTGCGGGTTAGAATCGATATACAGAGTGAACGACTTTCTTCATATGTACACGTAAACCGCAAATTCACCTCATCCTCATCCGATGCTTCATCATTTTTATCAGTTTACCTACATTATCAATTTTACTATCGTTATAATTATGCAATGTAGTTTAAGTTTGACTTTCATCCCAAGTTCATCAGACTATTAACTGTGCGAAAGTGTCGAGACATGGCTGCTAGTTTAGATATAACTTTGAGACATATATTAGAAAGTGTAGCTGCCTTCAAGCAAATAAAAAACTTCGAGCTAAAATTCAGTACTGATGTTCATGTCGGGGAAGGTTTCATATCTAACTTTTATTTGGGGGATATAGTGGACAAAGACGGTGGTAAAACTATTTGCGTCGCCATTAAAAAAGTGCCTCCAAGCAAGAAAGACAACTTAGCAGTGCTTTACAAAAACGAGATCAGTTTTTACACAAAACTGGTACCGGTCTTTAAAGAGCTACATCCCCAGTTTGATAATGTTGCAGAATTCTTCACGTCCAGCTTGGAACCTAATAACGAGTATCTAGCAATGGAAAACTTAAAAGTACGTAATTATGTTCTATATAATCAACAAAAGTATTTCGATAGAGAACATCTGGAACTCGTGTTCAAAGTCTATGGCAAATTCCACGCGTTATCGTTTATTTTAAAAAATCGCGACGAGACATGTTATCAAGATATCAATTCCAGCTTAACAAGCTTATTTAAGTACATGCTACAGAGTCGAGTTGACTCTTTGACGCGATGCCTATTAGCTGCAGCTAATGCTTTAGATAAGGATACCGCCATATACCAAGTGGCTAAAAACCTGGGTGAGAACACCAAGCAGGTCTTTCTCAAAGTTTGTGACTACTCTGGACCGTACAAGTGTTTCACCCATGGCGACTGCTGGTCCAATAATTTGCTTTTTAGATACTCGGTAAGAAAAAATTAAAAAATTAGACAAAGCAAGTCAAACAAGATAATTTTTATAGGAATTTGGAAAAGTCCAGGATGTGAAAATGGTCGACTTTCAAATGGCCCGGGAAAGCACACCAATACACGATCTTTCCTACTTCTTCTATTCTGGGGCAGCAAAAGGTGACATGGATCGATTACAAGATTACCTTAAAATCTACTACAGAGCCTTTTCTGAGGTTCTAAAATCCTTCAATGAAGAACCTGAGGAAATATTTCCTTACAACGTCTTGATCGACGAGTGGAAAGATAACTGCTTATTAGGAGTCATCCTGGGTTTATACTTATGGCAGGTGAAGCTTCTACCAAAAGAAAGTTACGAGAAGGACGTGAAGAGAAGTAGTGGAGAACGGGAGGAGGTTATAAAAATTTTATACAAATATGTTCAAGAATCATTAGAGTCAGAGTCTTATCGAGAAAAAGCAAGAGCTTTGTTGACTCATGCTTATGAAATTAAGGCTCTACGTAGTGAAGTTGTTGATATTGTGTAAATTGTCTGGTCATGATGGGCTTGAGTTTTACACATTTGGTTTCTTTCTAATAATAATACATTGATTCAGTTCTCTAATGTTCACTTTATGTTAACTTATAAACATTTATTCATTCTCTAATAAAAAAATGTTTTTATTTTATATATCAACGCAAATACAGGGTGATTCCAAAGTTGGTATTATCCTTTCACCTGCGTATGGAGCTTTACAAAAGAAGTTTTATTTTCTTTGGGATTTTTTCAAAATGAAGATTTAGAAAAATTAACATTTATTCATAACAATGCCAATGACCAACCCAACAAAAAACATTTCTCGAAATTTTTTTGAAAATGTCCAAATTACGACTTTTTTTCTCAATTCTTAGCTTTGATCGCCTGCAACTTGAAAACGCCTCGATCGATTGGAGTGAATCCAACTGCTATTTCCTCTTATTGATGTCCTCTTTGACCTCCCACCAATTTTCGGAGATAGACCCCCTTTGGTGGTCGACTTTTAGGCACTTTTAGAATCCCGTTTATTGACCATTTAAAAGAACCCTCTTTAGGGTTTAATTTCATTCGAATTGAGTGTGTTACATTGTTAGGATATTGCAAACGTGCCATTCTGATCAAAGTCAATAAAAACATTTCCAAATATTTTTAAAAATTTCCAAAGGGGGGGGGGGGGGTGTTACGATTTTTTTCTCAATTCTCAGCTTTGTCTTCTTGATGTCTTTTTTCACTTCCCACCACCGGAGATAGATCCCTTCGGAGGTCGATTTTTAGACACTTTTAGAATCGCGTTTTTCGACCATTTAAAAAAAACCTCTTAAGAGGTTAATTTCATTTCAATTGAGTTTGTTACGTTCTTAGGGGATTGCAACGTGCCATTTTGATCAAAAACAACATACAAGCATTTTTAGACATTTTTTGAAAATGTCCAAGGGGGGGGGGGGGGGAGGTATTTTTGGGTATGTCCAAGGAGGGACTTTTTTCTCAACTGTGACAGCCTGTAACTTGAGAACGCCCCGACCGATTGGAGTGAATCCAACTGTTTTTTCCTTTTCTTGGTGTCCTTTTTCGCATCCCACCTCCAAGTTCCGTAGGGTCAGTATTTTTGGAGCTAGATTCCTTCGGTGGTCGATTTTTAAGGTAATTTTAGAATCGCGTTTTTTTACCATTTGAAGAAAACCTCTTTAGATGTTAATTCCATTCCAATTCAGTTTGTTACGTTCTTAGAAAACAACAGATTGGAGTGAATTCAACTGTTTTTTCCTCTTCTTGATTGACCTCCCACCATTTCGGTAGTCCAATTTTAGGCACTTTTAGAATCGCGTTTATTGACCATTTAAAAAAAAAAAAATCTTTAAACGATAATATCATTCGAATTGTGATTGTTACGTTCTTAGGGGATTGCAACGGTGCCATTCTCATCAAAAACAACAAAAAATAATTCCTAAAATGTGTTTGAAAATGTCCAAGCAGTGTTGCCACTGCCGCCAGATGTAGTGTAGTAGATTTTTTACAAAAAGTGGAGTAGATATACGCAACCGCGGAGTAGTTTGATACATTTTTATCATTTTTAGGTCACCAATGCTAATACTAAGAGGAGTATGTCTCGCACTTTCTTTTTGCCTGGTACCAGGGAATTTGTGTACTTCTCTCTCGTTTCGAGCTAACCCTTAAATCCCCAAGCAAACCCAAGTTTTTTTAGGTAAAATCGAACGTAAATCTTCAAGTAAGATTCGATTTGATTAAGATTCGATCTTCGATAATGGAAAGGAAATTCGATTTTCGATCACATTAAGACGATTCAAATTAATCGATTTTTTTTGTAAACATAATCGATCTTCAATAAATATTCAACTAAAGTTTAGAAATAAATTCCGACATACACGGAGATTAATTAAATTTTGATTTTTTACCTAAGAATTTAACTAAATTCCAACTTTAAAATCACAAAATAACTAATTTTTGACTTACGAAACTTAACTAAATTTGGACTTTAAACTTGGACTTTAACTAAATTCAGAGACTTTAAACTTGAACTTAACTAAATTTGGACTTTAAACTTGAACTTTAAGTAAATTCACAATTTAACTAAATTCCGCTTATAGATTTTAGACTTAAGTAAATACCGATTCTAAAGTGGGAATTTAACAGAACCTTGATTTCAAACTCGAAATTTTACTAGATTCTGACACATATAGAATTAAACTAAATCCCGATTTTAAACCTGGAATTTATTTAAGTTCTGAATTTACAAACATGAAAAACTGAATTTGATCAAATTTTTATATTTTATTCAAGGAATTTAAATAAATTCCGATATACACGAAATTTAACTAAATTTTTATTTTTAGCTAAATTCCAACTTTAAAGTCGCAATTTAACTAATTTCTGCCTTTAAACACGGAACTTCGAATTTAAACTCAGGGTTTAATTAAATTCCGATTTTAGACTTCAATATTAAGTAAATACTGACTCTAAATCGGAGTTTAATTAAATTCTGATTTTAAATTCGAAATGCTACTAAATTCTGACATGTAAGTATGTAATTTAACTAAATCCCGATATTAAACTTAGAATTTAACAAAATTCTGATTTTTTAAAAATGGAGAAATGGAATTTAATCAAATTCCGATTTAAAGATTTACATGGGATTTAATTAAATTTTGATTTTTAATTCGGAATTTAACTCAATTTCATCTTTAAAGTCGCGTCGCAATTTAACTAATTTCGGAGTTTAAACACGGAACTTAACGAAATTTCGATTTTAAACTCGGTGTTTAACCAAATTCGATATTTAACTAAATTCCGATTTTAGAGTGTGAATTTAACTAAACTTTGATTTCAAACTTGGAATTTAACTAAATTCCAACTTTAAAGTCGCAATTTAACTAATTTCTTCGCAATTTCGATTTTAAAGTCCAAGTTTAACCAAATTCGATATTTAATTAATTTCCAATTTTAGACTGCAAATTTAACTGAAAACTGATTTCAAACTTGGAATTTAACTAAATTCCGAATGTATACATTCGGAATGTATACATTCGGAATTTAGATAAATTCCAAGTTTGAAATCACAGTTTAGTTAAATTCGTAGTGTAAAATCGGAATTTAGTTAAATATCGAATATGGTTAAACTCCGAGTTCAAAGTCGAAATTTCGTTAAGTTCCGTGTTTGAAGTCAGAAATTAATTAAATTGCGACTTTAAAGTTGGAATTTAATTAAATTCCGATATACATTCAATTTAAGTAAATTCCGATTTTGAACTCGGAATTGAACTAAATTCCAACTTTAAAGTGGCAATTTAACTAATTTCTGACTTTAAACACGGAACTTAAAAAGAAATTTCGACTTTAAACTCTCTTAAACTGCAAATTTAAGTAAATATCGACTAAAGTTGGAATTTAACTGGATTTTGATTTCAAGTTCGAAATTTTACACATATGGAATTTAACTAAACCCCAATCTTACACCTAGAATTTAACTAAGTTCTGATTTGTCAAATATGGAAAAACTGGGTTTAATAAAATTTTATATTTTATACAAGGAATTTAATTAAAATCCGATATACATGGAATGTAACTAAATTTTAATTTTTAACTAAATTCCAACTTTAAAGTCGCAATTTAACTAATTTCTGACTTTAAACACGGAATTTAACTGAATTGTGATGTTAAACTCGAAATGCTACTTAATTCTGACATATAAGTATGTAATTTAACTAAATCCCGTTTTAAACTTAGAATTTAAATAAATCCTGGTTTTTGCAAACATGAAAAAACGGAATTTAATCAAATTCCAATCTTAAAGATGAAATTTAAATACATTCCGATTTACATGGGGTTTAATTAAATTTTGATTTTTAACTCGGAATTTAACTTAATTACAACTTTAAAGTCGCAATTTAACGAATTTCGGAGTTTAAACCCGGAACTTAACGAAATTTCGATTTTAAACTCGGAGTTTAACAAAATTTTATATTTAACTAAATTCAGATTTTAGACTGCGACTTTAACTAAACTTTGATTTAAAACTTGAAATTTAACTAAATTCCGATATACATTCAATTTAACTTAATTCTGATTTTTTCAAACATGGAAAAACGGAATTTAATCAATTTTCTGATGTTATACAAGAAATTTACATAAATACTGGCTTACACGGCATTTAAATAATTTTTGATTTTTAACTAAGAATTTAACTAAATTCTAACTTCAAATTCGCAATTTAATTAATTTCTGACTTTAAACACGGAACTTAACGTGTTTAAAGACTTTGAACTAGGAGTTTAACCAAATTCGGAACTAAATTCCGATTTTAGATTGCGAATTTAACTGAATTCTGATTTCAAACTTGGAATGTAACTAAATCCCGAAATGCAGTCAATGTAACTAAATTCTAATTTTGTACTCGGAATTTAACTAAATTCCGACTTTAAAGTCGCAATTTAACTCATTTCTGATTTTAAACACGAAACTTAACGTAATTTCGATTTTAAACTCCAAGTTTAACCAAATTCGATATTTAATTAATTTCCAATTTTAGACTGCAAATTTAACTGAATACTGATTTCTAACTTGGAATTTAACTAAATTCCGAATGTATATCGGAATTTAACTAAATTCCGAATGTATATCGGAATTTAGTTAAATTCCAAGTTTGAAATCACAGTTTAGTTAAATTCGTAGTGTAAAATCGGAATTTAGTTAAATATCGAATATGGTTAAACTCCGAGTTCAAACTCGAAATTTCGTTAAGTTCCGCGTTTGAAGTCAGAAATTAGTTAAATTGCGACTTTAAAGTTGGAGTTTAGTTAAATTCCGAGTTCAAAGTCTTTAAACACGTTCAGTTCCGTGTTTAAAGTCAGAAATTAGTTAAATTGCGACTTTAAAGTTAGAATTTAGTTAAATTCCGAGTTAAAAATCAAAAATTATTTAAATTCCGTGTAAGTCGGTATTTATATAAATTTCTTGTATAACATCAGAAATTGATTAAGTTCCGTTTTTTTTTGAGTTTGAAAAATCAGAATTTAGTTAAATTTCAAGTTTAAAATCGGGATTTAGTTAAATTCCATATATATTTATAAAATTTCGAGTTTCAAATCAAAACCCAGCTAAATTTCGACTTTAGAGTCGCTATTTACTTAAATTTGCAGTTTAAGAGAGTTTAAAGTCGAAATTTCTTTTTAAGTTCCATGTTTAAATTCAGAAATTAGTTAAATTGCGACTTAAAAGTTGAACTGTGGTTAAATTCCGAGTTCAAAATCGGAATTTAGCTAAATTCCAAGTTTGAAATCAGAATTCAGTTAAATTTGCAGTCTAAAATTGGAAATTAATTAAATATCGAATTTGGTTAAACTTTGGAGTTTAAAATCGAAATTACGTTAAGTTTCGTGTTTAAAATGAGAAATTACTTGACTTTGAACTCGGAGTTTAACCAAATTCGATATTTAACTAAATTCCGCTTTTAGATTGCGAATTTAACTATATTCTGATTTCAAACTTGGAATTTAACTAAATTCCGACTTTAGAGTCAAGTCAAGTCACTCACAAGGCAATTTATCTAATTTCTGTCCTTAAACGCGGAACTTCGACTTTAAACTTGGAGTTTAACTAAATTTCGATTTTCAAACTGGACATTTTTCTAAATTGTGACACATATAGAATTTAACCAAATCCCGATTTTAAACTTGGAATTTAACTAAATTCTGATGTTTCAAACATGGAAAAACGGGATTTAATCAAATTCTAATTTCATACAATATCGGGACTGTATGTTTGCCTCTCTCTTCTCAAGTTAACCCTCAATTTCCCAAGCCCTCCCAAGCCCACAGTTAAAGATCTGCGGTGTTTGCATTGTCTACACCATTTTCACATGTAGTAGAAAATATCATTTGTATTTTAGAAAACGTCACTTGGATTTCAGATATATCACTTGTATTCCAGAAATCATCACTTGTATTTCAGAATAGTCAGTTGAATTTTAGAAAGTTTCATTTGAAATTTAGAAGCGTCACATGTATTTCAGAAAAGTTCAGATATATTTCAGAATTCGTCATTTAAATTTCAGAAAATGAATGAATTACATAGTATCTTTAGACTCGGATTGAAAAAGCATGCGATGCAGCTACAAAACAGTTTCCTTTTTTTATATTGTATAAAATATACATGATATACACATAAAATTTAACAATGACAATAATTTACTCTTGGCAAATATAAAATTTAGTCCAACTGATACATCTTCCATTACTAAGAAGGCAGCATTAAGAGAAATGCTAAGTTGTGCGAATAAAATCCAATTTTTTAGAAAATATATTGTGTCGAAGTGGTTTTTGAGTCCTCATTTTTGCACTGTACTCTCCTTTTTTGAAGAACTCCACACAAATGCAAAAAACAAACTTTGTTTCAAAAGCAATTTTCTGATATTCAAGTGATATCTTCTATACTACAAGTGAAGCCTTCTGAAATACAACTGAGTATTTCTAAAATCAAAATCACTATTCTGAATTACAAGTGATATATTCTGAAATCCAAGTGACAGTTCTAAAATACAAATGATACTTTCTAAACTACATGTGAAAATGGTGCAGTATTAGGGGCAACAATTGTCAATTAATGTTTGTCCCCAAAAAATGTTACTTTATCCACGGCTGTACAATATTATGACATGTCTGGTTGTAAACACATAACAGGGCGTGTCATAACCTTTGAACTGGAAGAGCTTGAATAATATTCATTATTCACGTTGCGTCGATTGTTTTTCATTATACACTCCATGTTGGAAATTACTTATGTATAAAAATATTCGATGACAGCACTAACCGCTACAGAAATGTACGACCATAATGGTTTTAACGTCACTTCGACTTCGAATCTCGACCGTTTGGAGCAAATCCAACTGTTTTTTGCTGTCGCCCTCCCACCAGCGAAAGTTCCATTAAAAAGAACCCTTTTAGAGGGTGATTTCACATTCGAATTGGGTTGGTTATGTTCTTAGGGGATTGCAGAGGTGCCATTCCGATCAAAAACAGTAAAAGAATTTTCCAGAAAATGTCCAAAGGGGAATGTGATAAATTTAAACTAATATGCAATTTGTAGATTTTCCTATTAATAAAATACAGCAGTTTGAGCGAGACAAGATATTAAGCGACGATTAAAATTACAAAATCGAATTCAATTAGCTGAAGACATTCATTAGGAAACCGTCAGCATGTAAGCAGTTTAAATATACAGTGACCTAAACGGCTTCGCACCGAGTTTTCCATGTATAATGCATTAGTTTGGTAAGTGATACTTTGTTTAGTTGCAGTACCTAACTAGTTTTATGGGGTGTATAAAATACGACGTATTGTCTTACATGGTGTTTCGGTTACACCGACCCGAGTGAATCATGATGGTAGTTATCGAAACCAATTGGTGTGCGGATACTACCATGTAATATTTATTAACCCTGGGAATATACTGCGTCACGACCGCCGAGCACCTTGTTAATAATGATAAAGGATTGCTCCTTGATGTCAATAGCGTATCTTCGTTTCTGTAGCAAAATTCAGGTATTGTTCCTGCCTCGTGTAGAAGAAACATCGCCTTCGTGAGAGCCAATAAGTTATTTAGTGCTGGGTATGTCAAGTGAGTAGCCACACACACAATGACCATTCCCAGATAAAAGAACCATAGTTAGTCTGATTCACGGTCATGTAGCACCACAGTTGCTGCCCCATTAAGGTCCATGCAAACGAGCAGGCGCCAATTATGCACCACCTTATAAATCTCGTTCAAGTAGGTACCTGCAGATGTATCGAAATTATTTCGATTGAGTTATTGGTAACCGGTAACGTCGGTAACGGTTATTACTTACCCGATCGACTTAAATATCGAACATTAATTTTCGATGAAGGCTGCTACTTGATTATGTCGCGAACGGAATTTTTCAGAAGGATCAGCGAGGAGAAAGCTGTAAAAGTTAATGCCCACATTAAATCAGCGTCCATGGCGTTCGATTATTCCGCGATCCCCTTAGAGGACTTATCTAGTGCACTTGCGGCTTAATGGCTTATAGTCCATTAGTAATGGTCTTCAAACAAATCGTGGCAAGACAAAGGAGTTCACACATGCATCGGCTCCGGAGTTTTCGAGATGATTTGTTTGACATTCACAAGGCTTAACCGCCTTTTAATGCAGCTTCTTAAAGCTACAAACGAAATGAAATCTCGTTTTAATTTATTTACTTTTAAGTAGCCGGCGCCACGGCTATGGTGAAATTTTACCAAATGTTCCATTGTTTTCAGCTGCGTGCCGACGTTTTAATGTTGGCCATAAAAAATTATTACCCCTCAAAAATGTTACTTTTTAAGGTAAAAGTTATAAGTGTTTATGAAATATTTCGTGTTGTAGTCACCGTGTACTATATACCGTATAGGTACGGTTATTGCTGCTTCAAAATAAAAATATAATTTTTTTTCTGTTTTCATAAGTTGAGCGTAAAAACTACTAAAGGGACATATACGCACAAAGAGTATAGTTCTGTCTACGAAAATGGTAAACCCTGCTCTTTGGCGACCCTCAATAGCCCTCTCACAGGCAATTAATTCGTGAGGGACATTTCTACATTTGGGAACCATATTAGACACTCAGGATCGGTAGTAAAAGGTGTTCATAAAAAAAGCATGGAATTAAAACTCTTGTCTGAGATAAGATCATAAAAAAATGAAAATGGGAACATTTTATGAAATTTTCGACTATCAATATTTTTTATGAAGTTATCTCAGGTCTCGGGAATTAAGTTTGTTTCGTTTTTAGGGGATTGCAAAGAAATATTTTTTTGATATAAGAAAGTTCGTTCTTTTAAAAATACTGTTTTTGTTTAAAAAATGTTTTATCAGATCAAGCAAATTTTTCTTTGACGGATAAGCGCTCTCTATTTATTAGAAGAAAACTATTTTTCTATACTTTTGTCTTACTTCAAATTTCATTTTGTTCAAGTAAAAAGAGACAATCAATTTTGTTTTCTTGAAGATTCTCATAATCTACTTATTGTTTTCTCTTACGAATGAAATATGTTTTTTTTTTCAAATTTGTGTAAAATGGTTATTTTTTATGTTACATTTACGGGTGAAAAAAATATGTTTTTTGAGACATAATAATTAAATTTGTGTTGTCTTACCAATTACATAAAACTGTTTTTTTTTAATTAAAAATATTTTAGTTAAGTGTGTCTTAGACCCGACCGTCAACCATTACATTTTATTTAAGCAAGCCATTAATAATTATTTCCAATTAATACAAATTTTCAGTCCTGAAAGTTTTGAAACCTCAAACTATTCTTGAGATATTTACACAATTTTTCATTTTCCAAAATCGATCACGAAATTTCTGTTTCTGCGTAACTCATTTTTTTCCAACAAACGTAGTAGTCTAATTCATTTTTTTGAGGTCTCAAGTCGTTTCCAAGATGTTTAATAATATTGGAATTTTCCAAAAAATAAACCCATAAAGGTTATATTCATTTTCAATGAATTATTTCCAATTAAAACAATTGTTCTGTAAAAGTTTTGATACCTCAAACAGTTCTCGAGATATTTACACATGCTTTTTATTTTCCAAAATCGATCACGAATTTTCTATTTGTGTATAGCTCGATTTTTCTAACAAACATGGTAGTCTAATGCATTTTTTTGGAGTCTCAAGCCATTCAAAGATATAAAATATTATTTTACTTTTCCAAAATAATCCCATTAAGTTTGTCTTCATTTTTAGGTAAATTTTCAGCCTTATATCGAAATCTTGGTAACCTCAAACCGTTCTGAAGATATTGAATAATTTTGCTATTTTGAACAATATACAAACGAACTAACACGATCGTCTAATGAATTTTGTGGAGCCTCAAACCGTTCCCAAAATATCTATCTAAAACGTCTTTATTTTCCATGAAATCCATGAAGTTAGTTCCGCTTTTAAGTTAACTTCTAATTAAGCTAAGTATGCAATTTATTTTTCTTTTAAATCAATTTTGAGATATTTACTAAATTTTCAAAATAGACCAATAAAGTCCCTTTTTGTTTTTAACTAATTTTTCCCAACCAATACGGAAGTCTAATAAACTTTTCAAAAAAAAAGATTTTGAACTACATAACATCAACTAAACACATTATATATGTATTGTGTACTGGCAGCAATTAAATCCCAGTAAAAGAATATTAAACTTGAAGCGACGCAACTGTTTCTTAGGTCAAAAACAATTTTTGTCTTTAAAAAAATTTTTTAAATATACCAAATTAATATTATAACCAAAATCAATTATTAATTACTAAAAGCGTCAAAATTGCAAATTTGAAATGTGGGAGAAATTTAGATTGGAATTAGAACCATTAGAAATTTGTGGAAAAAACCCATTTTACGTAAAAATAACAATTTTTATATTTTTTGAAAAAGTCAGGCTAAGATTAATGCTAAAATAAGTGAAAGCTACTTAAAGTGTGTAAGAGTACAAATTTGGAGTGTTTGGCAAAATTCAAATTAACAATATTTCAACAAAATTAATATTAAGGTAAAAATAAAGATTAAGTTAAAAAAAGTAGAAAAAAAAACAAACAAATTACCCAAAATTTGCAGGTAAACGAATAGATTTAAAAATTAGTTCTAGTTTTGTGCCAAATTCTCCTTATTATAGTATGTATTACAAATGAGTATATTCCAATAAGTAAGTATTTAAAAAAAAAACATTTTGTGTAAAATTTTCTCAAAACAATGAAAATCCAATATAAAAATCCAATTTAGATCAAAGAAAAAAAAATAAAAGAACAAAAATTTAGATTAGAATTAGAACTAAAATTGCTTGAAAAGAACTCATTATATCTAAAAATGACAATTTTGATGTTTTTTTGAAAAGGGCAGGTAGGATTAAGGATAAAATACATGAAAAAATGACAACATTTAAAAATTACTAAAAGCGTCAAAAATGAAAATTTGAAGTCTTCCAGAACGTTAGATTAGATTAGAATTGAAATTTTTCGAAAAAAAACTCATTTTATCCAAAAATAACAATTTTTATATTTTTTGAAAAAGTCAGGCTAGGATTAAGGCCAAATTACGTGAAAAATCACTTAAAAAAGATAAGTATAGAAATTTGGGGGCATTGAAAAAAATTCAAATTAAGATTACGGCTAAAATCAGTTAAAAATTAATGAAACTCCCAAAAAATCCGATTAAAAGTTCCTAGCCAAATTCACTTTACGATTAAGATCGTAAGATCGAATGTGGTTAAAATTTACAATAGAATTTGGGATTAAAAAATTGTTTAAAACTTACTCATTTCAAAAATTGACAACTTTGACATTTTTTGAAAAAATCAGGCTAGAATTAACGCCATGATGCGTAGAAAATGACTCAAAGGGTGTAAAAATACAAATTTAGAAATTTGGAAAAAAATTTAAAAAGAGATTAAGGCCAAAATCATTTAAAAACAATTTTAATGTTTTTTGAAGAAGCCGGGCTAGGATTAAAGTGAAATTACGTAAAAAATCACGCCAACAGAGTAAAAATACAAACTTGGAGATTTTCAAAAAAATTCAAATTAAGAATACTGCTAAAATCAGTTAAAAAAAAAGTTTCTAGCTAAATTCACTTTAGGATTAAGATCAAAACTGGTTAAGATTTACAATAGAATTTGTTATAAATTTGTTTAAAACTTACTCATTTCATCAAAAAATGACAAGTTTAACATTTTTTGAAAAAATATCAGGCTAGAATTAACGATATGATGCGTAGAAAATGACTCAAAGGGTGTAAAAATACAAATTTAGAAAAAATTTAAATAGAGATTAAGGCCAAATACAATTAAAAACAATTTTAATGTTTTTTTGAAAAAGCCAGGCTAGGATTAAGGCCAAACTACGTGAAAAATCACTTTAAGTGTGTAAGAATACAAATTTGGGGTGTTTGGCAAAATTTAAATTATAATTATTTCAACCAAATTAATATTAAGTTAAAAATAAAAATTAGAAGAGGAAAAGTGGAAAAACTAAAAAAAAATATCCGAAATTTGCAGGTAAAGAAATACATTTAAAATATTTCTAGTTTTGTACCAAATTTCTTATTTCTTATTACAATATGTATTACAAATTAGCATACATTCCAATTGGTCAGTCCTTAAA
Organism: Taphrorychus bicolor; assembly: GCA_951812265.1. Classification (NCBI taxonomy): domain Eukaryota; kingdom Metazoa; phylum Arthropoda; class Insecta; order Coleoptera; family Curculionidae; genus Taphrorychus; species Taphrorychus bicolor. The sequence continues at coordinate 8,450,704 of OX638302.1, read as the reverse complement.
AAAATCAATTTTTGATCAAAAATTCTCTAAAGAGAATGAAAACCGGTATCTTCTCGTCGATCTAAAAATGCAATTTAGATAAAAAAAAAAATAAAAGAACAAATTATTTGTACAAAACATAACAACGAATATTTGAAAAATGAAGAAACGGTAAGACAGAAAAACTTGGACAAAGAAAAAATTACGACAAGAAAGAGAAGACAGAAGTTTTTATAGTAGAAGAGAAGGCAAACAATTCTAAACAGCAGTAAATTTTGTTTCCATATTTTGTTGGTGACTTAGAGGAGAAACAAATAACTAAAATACCGGAATCTTAATTGCAGAACTGCCACAGCAAACAGGAGAGATAATAATTGCAATAGAAAAATAAATAAAATAGAAAAGCCATGAATGAAACTCAATAAAAAGTCGAGTTTAGATCAATGAAAATAACTATATGACAAAAAAAAACAAAAAAGTGCAGAAAACGTGAGAATGAATAATAATAGAAAAATAATTATTACAAAAATGTGCATTTTAAAAACCTTTTCTAAGAGGAAATGTTAAGTTTCATTCAAAAAAAGTTTTGTTTTGATGCAACTCATCATATTTTAGGTCTTTTCAAATTAAGAGAACGATATTGTATTTAAGATATTATTGGTTTAAAAATAATTATATTGTTTATTTCTTAAATAAATTAACTATTTGACATTTTCATGCGCGGAAATAAAGTTATCTGAAAGAAAAATAATAAATTTGTTTCTATAGAATATATTTTTCTTTTAAGAAAATTAGTTCATATTTATATAAGATAATGTTATATAAGATAAGAACTAATGCACTAATGTTTCATACAAAATAACTAATTCTGAAAAAACGAATTTCTTTAAGAGAAAAACTATTATTTTTGTTATATCAAAAACAGAATATATTTAAATCAATTTTTGTTTGTGTATTTTTGGAGATACACTGCTTCAATTATCGATTTTTAAGCACTTTTATAATCGACTTTTATGCCATTCAAAAGAAAAATTCACTTTTGTGCCAAATTTTATTCGAATTAAGTTTGTTTTCTTCTTAGGGGATTGCAACCGTCCTATTCCGATCAAGAACAGAAAAAACATCTCGTATCGAAGGGTATTACGTTTCTTTTTTGCTTAATTTTCTAATTTGACCGCGTTTTAAGTATTGGACCTCTTGGAGTGAATATAACTGTACTTTTCTCTAATTGACGTCCTCTGTCACCTCCCAGTAACGGAAGTCCCGTAGGTGCAAGTCCAGGGGCCAGGTGCTGACCCAGGTCATTTATAGTATAAATAAGAAACAGTATGGCCCCCAATATTGAGCCTTGTGGTACCCCTCAACTTAGAATTGATGTGTCAGAGAATTGGGTTACTCCATCCAGCGTGTGCACGCTACTGTGCTCCCTCAACAGCCTTCCATGATCAACCATGTCAAAGGCCCTTGAAAGGTCAAAGAATATACCAACAACATCGATGCTTCTATCCACCTTTTGTATTTGGATTGCATAAAAAAAATTCCTAAATTCTTTTTGAAAATGTCCAAAGGGGGGGGGGGTACTACGACTTTTTTCTCAACTGTGACAGCCTGTAACTTGAGAACGCGCCAACCGATTGAAGTGAATCCAACTCCTGATTGAAGTGGTCCCACCACCGGAAGTTCCGTAGATGCAATATTTAAAAAAAAACCTTTTTAGAGGTTAGTTTTATTCCAATTGAGTTTGTTACGTTCTTAGGGGATTGCAAACGTGTCAATCCGATCAAAAACAGTAAAAAAAATTCCTAAATTTTCCTAAATTCTTGTTGAAAATGTCCAGGGGGGGGGGGGGTATACGAATTTCTTTTTAATCCGAAAAATTTGATTTCGATCAAAAACAGCAAGAAAGTCTTGCTAAATTATTTTTGAAAATGTCCAAAGGGGTATTACGACTTTTTTCTCAATTCTCAAATTTGACTGCTTGTAACTTGAGAACGCGCCGACCGATTGGAGGGAATCCAACTGTTTTTTCTTCTTTCGCCTGAAGTTCCGAAGATGCAATAATTTCGGAAATAGATCCCTTAGAATCGCGTTTTTTGACCATTTTAAAAACATTTCTTTAGAGGTTAATTTCAATCGAAGAGTTTGTTACGTTCTTAGGGGAGTGAAGTCATTCTGAGCAAAAACAACAAAACAATTTTTTTATTTTTTTTTTGAAAATGTCGTTGTTCTCTCCCACTGTCGGAAGTTCCGTAGATGCAATATTTTCGGAGATTAAAAAACCACACCCTTCGGTGGTGGATTTTTTGACAATTTTAGAATCGCGTTTCTTGACGATTTTTAAAAAAAACCTCTTTAGAGGTTAATTTTATTGGAATTGAGTTGGTTACGTTCTTAGGGGATTGTAAACGTGCCAATCCGATCAATAACAGCAAACAAATTTTCCTAAATTATTTTTGAAAATGTCCAAAGGGATGGGGTATTAGTACTTTTTTCTCAATTCTAAACTTTAACCCCCTGTAACTTGAGAACTGCTCGACCGATTGGAGTGAATCCAACTGTTTTTTCCTCTTCTTGATGTCCTCTTTCACTTCCCACCTGAATTCCGAAGGTGCAATAATTTCGGAGATTGACCCCTTTGGCCGTCGATTTTTAGGCACTTTTAGAATCGCGTTTTTTGACCATTTTAAAAACATTTCTTTAGAGGTTAATTTCAGTCGAAAAGTTTGTTACGTTCTCAGGGGAGTGAAGTCATTATGAGCATAAACAACAAAACAAATTTTTTTATTTTTTTTTGAAAATGTCCAAAGGGATGTATGAAGGTGGGAAGGGATGAAGAGGATGTATCACGACTTTTTTTCTCAATTGTCAACTTTGACCGCCTGTAATTTGAGAACCCCTCAATCGATTGGAGTAAATATAATGTTTTTTTTTACTTTTCTTGATGTCATCTGTCACCTCACATCAAAGTAAGTCTCGTGGATGCAATGTTTTTGAAAACTGACCCCTTCGATGGTCTATTTTAGGACTCTTTTAGAACCGATTTTTTTGTAATTTTTGGAAATATCACTTATACTCGAACTAACACCATTCGAGTCAACAGTACTGGGATTGCAATCATCCCAAAGGGGTCAAAAAAATGTCGTATTACACCATAGCTCCTTAAGGACAATAACTCACTGTAATAAAATGTATAATTACAATATATTATGTTGTTTATAGGAATTGTAAGTTGACATTAAATAACAAGTTCATATTGGAGCCTAGAAGCCTTCATGTCTTCAACACTATCCTTTCCTCCGTAAGGACCCCGAATTCGAACGCGTGCTCCAGCAAGGCACTCGCTCTCTCCCTGAAGCGATCGGACTTCAACGTGACATCTATGACCTCGTACAGCTTGTTCAACTTTTCTTCCTGCGACACGCCTTCTTCTTTTTCCACAAAGAACATCAGGTCTTCCTTCGGAGTAAGTTTCACTTGCCACAGATAAATTCCCATCAGAAGGCCAAACAACGCATTTTCCTTCCATTCTTTCACCAGCGTCTCGTAGGAGAGTGTTTTTTCAGGGTCCTCGTTGAAATGTTTGATTACGCTTGAGAACTCTTTGTAGTACAATTGCAGGTAGTACTCAAGCCGATCTAAGTCAGCTTTGGAAGCTCCTGAGTAAAAGAAATACGACAAATCGTGAACGGGAGTGCTTTCTCGCGCTAGTTGAAAGTCGACCAGTTTTATATCTTCTATTTTTCCTGAGGTCTAAAACATCGACACATGATTCTTTGGTCATCTAGAACAATTCAATACTCACCGAATACTTAAAAAGCATATTGTTGGACCAGCAATCGCCATGAGTGAAACATTTGTAATTGCCAGTGTAAATCGTAGTTTTATCGAAGTTTAGAGCTACGTTTGCAGCCAAATCCATAGAGAGCTTGTAAGCCAGAGTATTATGGTCCAAAGCATCTGCACCAGCAGATAAACTGTCTGCATATAACTTCTCGGAAAAATCTAAAACCTTGTAAAACAAGTCTGTAAACCCGCCTTTAATTTTTTCACTTTGACGTGGGCGTTTTTCCTTTAAAATGAACGCTAAGCTATGAAATCTCCCATAAACCCTAAATATCGCCTCTAAGTGATCTTGATCAAGGTACTTTTGTTTGTCGTATAAAACATATCCCTTTGGCATTAAATTTTCCATAGCAAGAAACTGCCTTTTGGGCTCATTCTCCCATGCTAACAATTGGGGAACATTGTTGAATGCTACAGACAAGCCAACATCTTGTTGCAAAGCTTGAATGGCCGAATATAGATCGGTATAGAAAGCAATTTCGTTTTTAAATATTACCACGTTATCGTCTGAGCTTTCTAGGGACATTTTGATGGCAACACTGAAGACTTGATTCTTGCTTTTATCAATGATATCAGCTGTGTACAACTCGCTTGTAAATCCATCTCCAATGTGTCGATCGATTTGCACATCGTAGTTTTGAATTCTTTTAGATTGTGCTACTATTTTCAAAATTTCCTCGATAGCATCATTGCTGTTGGTATCGTCCTTTCGAGTAGTAGTAGACATGATGGTGCCCTACAGCTTATTAGTAAATGTGTGTCCTTATAAGCAGCAAAAGTATAGTTATTGCAAACTCCCACGTTCTCACTCTGTAAGGCTGTCTCTCTTTTTCTATAGACTTTTGCTGTCGATACTCTAAATTAGTTCTCGTATCTAACTGATTAAATGTTAATACACATGCACTTTCACCACTAATGTAATGATAAATCCAATTGCTAAGACACACATACACGACAATAGCAAACTGGTGACTAAGCGATGCTGAAATTATTGAGTGAGTGCGACCTCCACCAGAGCCAAGCTTGCGCAAAATAACTTAGTTATTAATAGTACATAAATACGAAAATTCACTTATCATGGGAGATCTGCTGAAAAAAATTATCTTTTATAGACAATCATCGTGACACAGCAGTTCGATAAAAATAATTGAAAAAATACATAGTGATAAGCCAAATGCTTAATGACTCACAATTCAATTGAACAGAGATATAAGGGTTTTTTAGCTTAATAGGCCGTTCGAGTTTGCCATTAATAAGTATTTAATGGAATTATTTTGTTCAGTTAAATATTTACAAGTGACAGCTGAGTACGACTTGAAAAAAAACTCGATCAGTGAATCATTATTGGTTAGGATTAGAGCCTTTAATTAAAATTTTGTAGTCTAATGATATGAGGCAATATTGAACAGTTCTGAGATATTAACCCCCTTGGGATGTTTTTCCTAAGGTTATTATGCCCGGCCGATTAAAGTGAATTCAACGCTTTTTCCTCTTCTTGATGTCTTCTTTCACCTCCCACCGACGGAAATTTCCTAGGTGCAATATTTTCGGAGATAGACCCCTTTGGTGGTCGATTTTAAGAAGCTCGTTTTTTGGCTAGTCTAAAAAAACTTTTTTAGAGGTTAATTTTATTCGAATTTGTTACGTTTTTAGGGGATTGCAAACGTGCCATTCCGATCAAAAACAGCAAAAAAAAAACCCGATATTTTTATGAAAATATCCGAAGAGGAGGGTATAACGACTTTTTTCTCAATTTTCAACTATGACCGGCTGTAACTTGAGAACGCCCCTGCTGATGAGAGTGAATCCAACGGTTTTTTGCTCTTCTTGATGTTCTCTTTCACCACTCATCAACGAAAAACACGGGGGGGGGGGGACATTTTCATAGATAGACCCCTTCGGTGGTCGATCCTTAGGCACTTTTAGATTCACGCTTTTTGACCATTTTTAAAGAAACCTCTTTACAGGTTAATTATCCGAACGCCAGTGAGGATATAAAGCGACGGTCACTCTGGCATTTTGGCTGCAGATATTTGGTATTTTTTGGCTTCTAACGCTTATAACTTTTAAACTGCTCATTTGACGGGATTTTTGATCAAGGGGCGTAGGTACAGAAATAAATGGGCTTTTCAAAAATGTAGTCGATTTGACGGTAAGTGCGGGGGGAGGGGCGCTGACCAGTGGCGTATCAAAGTCAAAAATGCGATTTTTTTAAAGCCCAAAACATTATCGGTTTTACCGTAACTCCGGAGATATATGGGATATAGGGCTCCCCATGTGTAGATTTTCCCATATATGTAGATGATAAATTTTGAAGTCTAATTCCGATAAGTTAAATAGGAAAATCTACAAAAAATCGCAAAGTTGGGACGGATTTTTGAAAAAAATTTTGTAATGGTCAACTTCTGGACCTTCTGGACCCCTTTAGTTAGACGACTGGCCCAATAAGGAGGGTACCTGGAGAAAGGGCATATCCCCAAAAGTAGCCAACTTTTAATCCTACCCCGCCAAAGGTCTCACTTTAATACGGAGTGGTCAAAAAAATGTCCAAAGACAATTAAGGAAAATTGTCCAAAATAGTAAGGTAATGTTTTGCGATTTTTACGAAAACTATGGAGCGGTCCAGCTTCGGTTGTACACGGGTAATTAGAAGACGTGGAGAGAAAAAAAATCAGTTATTAGTTTTGATCTACCTCTTATACTGAGCGAGCTACAAAAGTTTTTCTGTGCCGCATTTTTTGCCACTTTTGGTGTACTTTTCTCACATTTCACCCTGTAGATTCCACATTTTTGCAGCAAAAAATCTGAAATAATTCAGGGAGGTAGTACACACATGGGCCCTTAACCGTGCCAAAAATCAAGGGCCTAGCTTTGAATTTGAATAAAGTGAATTCAACGCTTTTTCCTCTTCTTGATGTCTTCTTTCACCTCCCACCACGGAAATTTCCTAGGTGCAATATTTTCGGAGATTTCGGAAAAAAAACCCCTAAATTTTTATGAAAATATCCGAAGAGGAGGGTATAACGACTTTTTTCTCAATTTTCAACTATGACCGGCTGTAACTTGAGAACGCCCCTGCTGATGAGAGTGAAAAGTTTATTTCTAATTTACAAAATAAAATAAATTCTGCTTGTTAAAAATCAGGAATGTAAGGTATGTTCAGTACCTGGTTTTCTTTATTTTCTTTACCATCCACCTCTCAAAGGCTCATCTCATTGTACTGTTTTCAACACACCCCGGATAAGTTTTTGGTATAACCTCCATAACAGTTTTTCAGAACTGCCTTTTCATCTTTTTTCCTGAATGCAGACAGATAATGAGACGTTTCATAGTAGATATCTGTAAGTTTTTCCTTCTCATTTTTTTTTGAAGTGTTTTAACTTTCCGCATTAACACATCAATATGGTCTTTATACTCAATAACAGTTTGTGTCTCTTGTTCGTTTTGCAATTGTGCAGAATTTGATAAAAGATTTAGTCCAGAATTTGATGTATCTGCTTGCATAGCCTCATAGTTATTGATTTGCAATGGTGTAGAGCTTGATGGCACATCTAGGTCACAATCTGTGCTATCAGCTTCGAGAGCCTCATTATTTTTTCCTGTATTTGCAATATCTTGCAATCGAGTTAAAACAGGATTTTTTGCCAGATCTTGAGAAGAGGAAAAAATGCTCGGGACAGCATTAGGTTTAAGAAGTTTGTTAATACAGCCAGGTCTATGTTGATAATCATTTGGCAGGAAATGATCTCCACAGAGCTTACTAGTTCTAGAAGGGAACCAATTAGTTTCTCTCCCCACTGCTTCTACCCAAAGTTTTAGAATATCAGGACGCGTAAAAGGAAATCTATGAAAACGAATTTTCTTCCTTCCATCAAACAAATTAGTGCATTTGTATGCCACACAACTTGACACCATTTCTTTTCCGTGTTTGTTTATATGGAATTTATAAGAAAACGTAATATATGATATTAAAGTTTAAATTGTCGTGTATTCGTATTTTAGTTGTTGTTTACACCTTTAGGTTAGGATGATCGTTTTTTGCTCTTCTTGATGTTCTCTTTCACCACTCATCAACCAAAAACCCGTAGGTGCGACATTTTCGTAGATAGACCTCTTCGGTGGTCGATCCTTAGGCACTTTTAGATTCACGCTTTTTGACCATTTTTAAAGAAACCTCTTTACAGGTTAATTATCCGAACGCCAGTGAGGATATAAAGCGACGGTCACTCTCATTTTTCTCACATTTCACCCTGAAATAATTCAGGGAGGTAGTACACACATGGGCCCTTAACCGTGCCAAAAATCAAGGGCCTAGCTTTGAATTTGAAATTTTGACGAATTTTTACACTTTAAATTTCAAATTGCCACTTTGAGGTATATTTGTCCGGAGACCGTGCACCTAATCGAATGGTTTTCTATCTCAGGGGATACCTTGGAATGTTTTCTTTTTGGGACTTAGGAATCACTTTTAGGTGGGACGTCGCGAAATGGTCTTAATTGAATTTCGAAACGAACGATGCAAAATTTTTTAAATTTTGGCCGAAAATCTCGAATGGTTCCGATTCGCCAGCCACTAACTAGTAATCGGAAGCATTCGGCGGCCGCGCCCTTCTGCAACTGACAGCTGAGATTTCCGAAATGTAAACATTAACTTTAAAGCCTCAGACTAAGGAAAATCGGCCGAAAAGCGTGGAAAAATGTCTGGCCGGGGAAAATTTGAACATTTCTAGGAAGATTATTGGCAAAATGCCCAGTCCTCGAACACGTTTTCACAAAGACTGGTCGATTTGAAAATTTCGTGTCGGGATTCATTTTGGCTGATGACGTCGAAGCCCGACCACGCGGTTTTTGCCCAGACAGTAGCGGTGACAAATTCGGGCAAAAATGTATTTTTTCGATTTTTCGGCAGACATGGGCGTAGTTATTTTTTTTTGCCATTTCTTCGGCTTTCCCATAAAAAATACATTGTGCAATGCTTTGTAAATGGGACTATATTGATTTTGTCATAAATAAAAGATGGAGGCGAAAAAAAAATGGCCGCCGTAGACAGGGTAATTAAAAAATGGGGATATCTCGGAAACGAATAAAGTTAGAGAGGTGAAATTTGGTACCATGGTTTATTAGGGAATGGACTGCAAGTTGCCATGGGTGAAAACCTTATTTATGGTACCAAACCCACGGGTACCATTAACGAAATTTTACATATAAGTTTTCAGGCCTTTGCACGTGTATTTCCCATAAGAAATACGTTGGGCAATGCGTGGAATGTAGATTACGTCATATTTGGGGTACCATTGATGGTACATAGTTCAAATTTGGATGGTAGGTACCTATGGGGGTATCATAAATTGTGATATAGCTGACTCAGCTATCATAGCAACAGTAGCTGAGTAACGTTAATATTTAGAGAACTGTTAATGATACATAGTTCAACTTTGGAGGCTGGGTGCCCATTGAGGTACCAGGAATGGTAGTATAGTTGATATAGCTATGTAGCTGACCATAGCTAGGTTATAGCTGTTTTATGAGCCGATGGTGATATCAAGTTGAAAATCGAATTGTAGGTTTCCCTTATGTAAATTTCGCTAAAAATGACTTCAAAATCCAAGATGGCCGCCTGAAAAGTTTTGATTTTAAGCCGATATCTCTGGAACGGTTTGAGATAGAAAGCTCAAATTCGGTATGTGGGTACTTTATGGGACAGGCTAGAGGTTTCTGAGGTCTTGAGAATCTATGAGAATCTTGTCGTGGGTACTGAAGGTTCAGTTTTGGAAACTTTTTCAATTTATTGGCACTTTTTTGCTCCAACTTATTCACTGTTGCTAAAGGGCGCTGAAACCAAACATATCCGACGTTTCGACTTTGCTCTATTTCGAAAATGCTCTATTCATTGGTGTTAATAGCATCGTTATACCATGTTTAGTTTTTGAATTATATACATGTAAATATTAAAATGTCGATAAAAAGTCGAAAAATTACGATTTAGGCGCCATTTTAAGGGGGAAGGAAATTACTGAAAATTACAAAATTGCAAATTTTTTACATATTTTTGTCCCCTTTTTCATTTGAGACTATCTTTGATAATTTCCATATGTATCATATAAATCCATAGTATATATTGATTTTATTTGTTACTTCGAGTCGTTTTATAATGAATAGGACGTTGATTTCTGTTTTAGATAGTATAGGGTGGCTCAAAAAATTATGCAGAAAACTAATATATGCTAATAATGGGTCCATAAGCAGTGTGTATTTTACATAGAAAGGGTGGATTATTTAGTACGTAGGCATGGCGGAATAAAATGTTAGACATAGGCGATGAAAGCTTTATTAAAACTTACTAATGAAAGCAATTTTATAATTATGCAAGGAGTCTGGTGTTGATATATATGAGTATTTACTGCGAAATAATTCCTTCGCCATTTTATCCACAAATTGTTAAAAAACACTAAAATTATTCTACTTTTTTGGCTCTTCGTATAGCTGTTGGGATAAATCCTCTTTAAAACGCGATATAAAGTGTTGAAGGCTGATATTCACGATTGTTATCTAAAAATGTAGGTTTTTGGGCCTGGGGAGAGTCTCATAGGCTTAATATAGAAATATCGACTTTTCTCATATAAATCAAAAGTAATCCATTTTATTCGTAGGTTCTAGTAGTCGTACGTTTTGGATAGTATAGAGTGTCACAAAAAAATGTTGCTACCGAGAGTTTTAGGATTTTTTCATGTAAATTGATATCAGTTAATTTATTGCGAAAATTCCAGTAGTTTTATGATAAATAGAGCGTTGATTTTTGTTTTAAATAGTATACGGTGTCCCAAATAATGCTGCAACATTTAACTTTAGTTTTTTTTGTTTACCAAAATTTTTTTGTAGGTTTTTATTCCCTTATTATAAACATATAGGGTGACCCAAAAATTGGCAAATATTACATATTTAGGAACAATCAAAGCTAGAAAACTGAAATTTCAATGGTAGATTCGTTTCATAATCACAAACAATATGTCATAAATGGGAACCTTGATATGGGTACTCGTGGTACCATTTTATATCTTTTTATGAATTTTAGCACGTTTTTTACCATTTTTCAAAAGCTGTATGTTTGCGAATATGAAGTAAAGTATTTCAAATGTTTCGATATTTCAGTTACTTTTAGGTATCTTCAGGTTCTTTGTTAATAATTTTGCGGCAGTTTGAGCTACTATCAGAGGAACGTTCCGATATTTTCTAAACTATGGGCGCACCGAGCGCGTGGTCCAAAAAGGCAAAAAAAAAAAAAAAATACGCGCCAGTGTGGCAAAAGCCCACCATAAACAAACCAACTCAAGATTTCTGCTGATTAACTGGTTTCATTCAAATTGAGTTTGGTACGTTCTTAGGGTTGCACACGTGCCATCAAAAACAGCAAAAAAATGTTTCCGAAGCTTTTCTGAAAATGTCCACTTGTTTATTTTTTGTACATGTATTGTGAAAATAGGGTATTGCCCTAGGTGCTGTCAAGTATTGCCTGTATTGTGGTGGTATTTTTAGGTACTGTCGGGACTGTGAGAGGTATTGTGAGTATTGCAAGAGATATTTTCGGGCATTGTCTGTATTGCAAGAGGTATTGCCGGGTATTGTGAAGTACTGCCAGGTATTGTAAAGTACTGGCAAGTATTGCGAATCTTGTATTAGGTATTTTTGAAATTACTTCTAGGTACCCACTGAGTATTCCAGATTAGATAAAATTACTTGCTAATAATTTTGAATGTTTTGATGATACCTACCTAAATAAATTAAAACTCCAAAGCTACCAACAAAATAATAGGTGTGAGGGAGTAGACTTCTTAATTATTGAACACTTTTTATACATTGACCGCAATGTGTCTTGCAGACCTCAGATTATGACCTGAGTATAAAAAAAAATAAGAATAACTAGTTAAACTTTGAGCAAGAGTGTTAAAAGTAAGCTACTTTTAACACTAGTAAGGAAGTCATGCGATTTGCAGAACTCGCTTAGCTGGTCCTGCAAAATTTCACATGCGTGCCTTAAAATTGCACTTTTAACATTTGCATCATAAATAGCCATTTTCTAAAAACTTTTTTTTTCTAAATCGTAAAAATAGCAGGACGGGGGTTCGGGAGGGGGGGGGGCAAAAATTTCGCCTTTCGATTGGGCATCCTCAGGTAATCGAGGAAACCTAGGTAAAGAGTTGATTAATAACAAACAGTTAGGATAACAAAGTATAGAACCTTTTTTTTGGCCTTGTGACTTGCTATCATCTGCCTAAATTAGATTGAATGTAACTTCTTCTTGGTTTCAGAGAAAATTGCAATTTTGTGTTTTTCAGTTTTTTTATTTTTTTTTTCAAAAACGATAAATGGTACAACATTCTAATTATATCCGTCGAATAGCTACTGTCAATGCGCATTTTTTGTGGTTATCTATTTTTGCCCTATCACAAACCATACCTGAAGACAGTGAAAAAAAAATAAATTCAAATTTTTGTAAAGAGCCCACAAAATTTTTGCGAAATTTTTTTATCCCACCGATTTATCTGACATTTTTGTGTCATATTAGGACTAATAAAAGAAGCCTAGCAGTGAAAACCGCAGTTTTCTAAATTGAATAGGAAGAAAGTTATTTTGTTTTTAATAGTAATTTTTTTCATATTGCGCTTTGCGACCTATCAATAATTAGAAAGGTGTTGGACAAATAGCCACTTCACTTTCTCGAAATCGCCAACGTTTCGACTTTTATTTTTAGGTTTTCCTCAGGGCTACAATAACACATACGTATGGTATGACAAAACAATAGGCACAATGAACTTTAAATAACAGGTAAATTAACAAGAGAAAAGCAACACCCAATTGGTACATCTTATACATTTTTTCTCTCCAAAAAAACTATACCTAATAATAATAAAAAAAAATGCATTATTATTAGGCATAGAAGACATATTTATGGAAGGAAAAAAATGTATGAGATAAAATGTATAAGGGTGTATTTTTTTTATTTTTTTTTAATAAAATTGATATTTTGGCGTTTTACGACCTGGTGTTATTTTTTTTCAATTTTTTTAAATGTGCTTACAATTTTTTTTTATAATTAATAAATTATTTTTTTAGTATATTATTTTGCGATTTTTATAAATAAAATTACTAGAAAGGCAACACCCTTATACATTTTATCTTATACATTTTTTTCCCTCCATAAATATGTCTTCTATGCCTAATAATAATACTTTTTATTATTATTATTATTATTATTATTATTATTATTATTATTATTATTATTATTATTATTATTATTATTATTAGGCATAGTTTTTTGGAGGGAAAAAAATGTATAAGATGCACCAATTGGGTGATGATTTTCTCTTGTTAATTTACCTGTTTTTTAAAGTCATTGTGCCTATTGTTTTGTCATACGTATGTGTTATTGTAGCCCTGAGGAAGACCTAAAAATAAAGGTCAAAACGATGGCGATTTCGAGAAACTGAAGTGGCTATTTGTCCTATTCCTGCGATCCAACACCTTTCTAGTAATTTTATTTATAAAAATCGCAAAATAATTTATTTTTGCGAGAAAAAAATTGTAAGCACATTTAAAAAAATTGAAAAAAATAACACCAGGTCGTAAAACGCCAAAATACGAATTTTATAAAAAAAAGCACATAGCAAATGTCCAAAGCCGGGTATCCTACCCATTAGACCACCGAAGGGCAAATGCAATTCCGTGCTTCAGAGCGATTTAGTGCAAATCTAAAAACCGTCATATCTTTTTCATTATTACTTATATAGCTCGTTAGAAAGGGCTTTTGCACGGCTACGTAATAAAAATAAAATTTAAATGCCCCCTTTCACACTTTGGGGGCGATTTAAAGGTGTTAAAAATCGTAAAAATAGCAGGGGGGACGCAAGAATTACGTCACTTGATAGCGCGTCGTGGATTACCTACTAGGAGAAGAGCTTATTTTTTACTTGTAAAAATTAAAACGATAAAATTGATTCGTTAATTGGGGGGCCACACATTTGGTTCAGCATACTTTCGAAACCATCTTGGGGCCTACGATAAAATAAAGTGGGGACTTATGTACCCTGTTGGAAAGGCAAGTGGAAAGGTCTATTAAAGGGCTACAAAATAAATGTCGAAAGGGGGGGGGGGGGGGCGAGAAGGGGGAAAAAGTCATATTCTAAACTCTAATTTTATTGCAATTTAGGGGGCTCAAGGAGGTGCAAAATTTACGGCATTCGATAGTTTCTCCTTGATTTATTATTAGATCTAGAGCTCGTCCTGACTTGACCCGATTTTCCCGAAAATTTGGAAAATTTTGATTTTTGAGGACTTGTACCTTTTGGTCCATGACAGACTGATATACATCGTTGGAAATGGCTCGACGAGGGCTACAATCGGATAAAAATGAATCTTAAAAAAAGAAAATTCTAAAAAAAAATCGTGGGTCCATCCCCTGAGCCCCACGGGGGTAATTTTATTATTTTCGTATTCAGCGCTGGTCAAAACCTTATATGTGACGCCGGTTTGCCCTTCCGACTGCAAATGTGGTTTAAGTCCCCCACGGCCCCCTTAATTAGGGTGGGACAATTTTTTCGTTCAAAAAGATCCAATGATGCCACCCGCATGGGGGTAAAAAAGTAGATACCTACTACGACCGGGTTTGGAAGTACCTAGCTAGTGAGGGAACCGACAATTTGAAGAATCTCACAATTTGGACCATCTCATGTTCCCTATTCACGGGTTCGTTAAAAACTACAAGTTTTTGAATGGAAACTTCCAACTGTTTTCAACTTTAGAAAATTTACAGGACCACTGTTAACTATAGAATTTAACGTACATAATTTAAACAGCCAATGTTTCAAAACACATTATACACAGTAAAAACATTTTAGAAGCTGAAAAAAATCATTTAATAGTATATTATTAAACGAGCTTTTTATGATAGCCATTATTCCCTTAGGGGGACGTTTGCGTCACAAGCCGCAGGCGAGGGGCGCAAGTCTCCCGTGGGAATAATGGCCATAAAAAGCGAGTATAATACTATACTTTGTCCACGGCCATTGTCTAATAATTACAAATTATAAAATCTATAGGTAGTGTAAATAAAATTATTAAAATGTCAATAATCCACTGGCAACCACCAGTGCATTTTTTACGCTGCGCCATTTGATATTGCGTTGTTGCCTATTCCTACATGTTGCCAAGGCAACATATATAACTTAAATGGCGAGCGGGAATAATGATATTATTCCCGCTCTTTCAACTCATATATCTCTCTGACGCTATATGAGCCCTATTTAACTTTTGTCAACAAGCTGAATATCAGTATATTATTAAGTGGTCGTGGACAAAATAGCTATTTATGTAACCAGTTACGAAAAGTCCGATTTTGTGTAACGAATGAATGTTTGCGGGACGAGCGCAGCGAGTTTCCGCAATTTGAATGAGATACACAAAACAGGTTTTTCGTCACGTGTTTCATACAAGATTTTTTCTAATTTTGTCTACAAATACCTACTTAGAGGGAGAATTATTATTATTAAAACTTCAATATTTACTTTTAAACCACTTTGTATCTACGTAATACCGTAAAACTATAGCAACGGTGTGCCACAGCCGAAACCTGCAACTGGTGGTGATACCAACTTTTCATCACTAGTTACGAAAGATTTTACTTTTCGTAACTAGTTACGAAAAGTAGGACGTTACGTCACTGTCATCAGTATTGAAAAGTGCCACTTTATATGTCAAAATTAGAAAAATATTTTTATCTTCATAAAATTTTGCAAATGTCACTTTATGTTACCTGTTACGGCGCCATATTGCAGCGTCGCCAAAGCTAATTTTAATCGTAAATTGTCTCAAATATTGTGGTATTGTCTGGTCATTGCAGGTACTGCCGGTTGATATTATCGGTATTGTGAGGTATTGCCACAATACTTTTTGGTATTGTCTGGTATTGTCATGTAGTGTCGAAGTAGTGCAAGGTATTGCAACAGTATTGTGAGGTATCTTAATGGTATTGTGAGGTATTGTCAAGGTATTGTGAAGTATTGTCACCTAACTTGTACACGTATTGCCACGAGTGGATACCCCATCGGTGCCCCCCCCCCCTTCAACTTTTTTCTCAATTCTCAATTTTCACCGTCTGTATTTCACAATTCCTTGACCGATTGGAGTAACTCTAACTGGTTTTTTCCTCTTTTTGATGTCCTCTTTCACCTCCCACAATCGGAAGTTCCGTAGATGCAATACTTCCGAAGATAGACCCCTTTGGTGGTCAATTTTAAGAATCACGTTTTTTGACCATTAAAAAAAAGCCTTTTTATAGATTAATTTTGTTCGAATTTGTTACGTTTGTAGGGGATTGCAAACGTGCCATTCTGATCAAAAACAGCAAAGAAAACCCGAATTTTTTAAGAGGAGGGTATAACGATTTTTTCTCAATTTTCAAGTATGACCGGCTGCAACTTGAGAACGCCCCTGCTGATGAGAGTGAATCCAACGGTTTTTTGCTCTTCTTGATGTTCTCTTTCACCACTCATCAACGAAAAACCCGTAGGTGCGACATTTTCGTAGAGAGACCCCTTCGATGGTCGATCTTTAGGCACTCTTAGAATCACGTTTTTTGACCATTTTGTAGGGGATTGCAAACGTGCCATTACGATCAAAAACAACAAAAAAATGTTTCCGAAGTTTTTTGAAGATGTCCAAAAGGTGTCCCCCTTCCAACTTTTTTCTCAATTCTCAATTTTTACCGCCTGTGTTTTGAGAACACCTTGACCGATTGGAGTAAATCCAATTGTTTTTTCCTCTTTTTGATGTCCGCTTTCACCTCCCACTACCGGAAGTTCCGTAGGTGCAAAATTTTCGGAGATAGACCCCTTTGGTGGTCGATTTTTAGGCACTTTTAGAATCACGTTTTTTGACCAGTTTAAAATAAAACCACTTTAGAGGTTAATTTCGATCGAATTGAATTTGTTACGTTCTTAGCGGATTGCAAACGTGCTATTCCGATGAAAAATACCCAAAAAATTTTATTTTATAAATTTTTTGAAAATGTCCAAGGGGGTATTACGACTTTTTTCCCAATTCTCAATTTTCACCGTCTGTATTTTGAGAACGCCTCGACCGATTGGAGTGATTCCAACTATATTTTCCTCTTCTTGAAGTCTTCTTTCACCACCCACCACCGGAAGTTGCATAGGTGCCACATTTTCGGAGATATATCCCTTCGGTGGTCGATTTTTAGGCACTTTTGGCATCACGTTTTTTGACCAGTTTTAAAAAAACCACTTTAGAGGTTAATTTCTTTTAATTGGGTTTGTTACTAGGGGATTGCAAATGTGCCATTCCGATCAGGAACAGAAAAAAAAAATTCCTCAAAAGTTTTTTGAAAATGTGCAAAGGGGGGGAGGGGGTTATTTCGACTTTTTTCTCAATTCTCAACTTTCATCCCCTGTAACTTGAGAACGCCTCGACCGATTGGAGTCAATACAACTGCTTTTCCTCTTCTTGATGTCCTCTTTCACCACCCAATACCGATGGTTCCATAGGTGCAATATTTTCGGAGATTTTTAGAATCACGTTTTTTGACCAGTTTAAAAAAAAAACACTTAATTTCGTTCGAATTGAGTTTGTTGTGTTCTTAGGATATTACAAACGTGCCATTCTGACCAAAATTAGCAAAAAAAATTCCTAAATTCCGGAAGGGTGGGGGGGGGGGGATATTGCGACTTTTTCTAAATTCTCAATTTTGACCGCCTGTACGTTGACAACGATTCAACCGATTGGAGTAAATCCAACTGTTTCTTCTTCTTCTTGATGTGCTCTTTTTACTTCCCATCCTCTCCATAGTGTCCCATAGGTACAATATTTTTGGAGATAGACCCCTTCAGTGGTTCATCATTAGGCATTTCTAGAATCGACTTTTATGGCATTTTAAAGAAACTCACTTTCGGGGCAAATTTCCAGCGAACTAGGAAAATGTGAAGTCAAATAATGTAATATTTTTAAATAGGACACCCTGTACTTTTACAAAGCATACTAAATCTTGGAGCTTTTACTTGGCATCTCTCATTTGCTCATGTGAAGAAAATTGCCAAACAACGTCGAAGTCAAATGTCCAATCCTAACGAGATTTTAAACTTTCGTGAATATATAATACATGATACCCCATGAGATACTTTCAGTTTATTAACTAATTTCTCCTAAATTACTGCAGACAACGATATCAAATTTTCAGGGTCCAGTAGATCACAAGTATCAAAATCTTCTAAAAATATTTCATTATTATACACCCTGCATACGTAATAGTATATTACATACCGGGGTGGGAAGTCGTTCATTACTGTCGAGAGATTTGATGGTTTATCGAGACGCTCAGCGTCGACACAGGGCTGTACTTAGGTTATTTTCTGTCCGCTTTTTCTAAAATTCACACGCAATGTGTAGGACAGTCTCAGTTATTACACTGCAGACTGTTGAGCACGAATTTGTAAGGGGTCAGTTCAAAAATAGCACTTTGAAAGTTTTTACAGGGCTGTACTTAGTTTATTTTCTGTCCGATTTTTTCAAAATTCACACGCAGTGTGTAGGACAGTCTCAGTTATTACACTGCAGACTGTTGAGCACTATAAAATCTCGAGGCGGTAAGGAAACTTCCTACCGAGGTGTGTATACTATTTTATTTACAACCTACGTAATATGAATTTATATTTTTCGTATAAGATATTTATAATATTTTTAGCTATCTTTTTTAAAAATTACCAGTTAACTATCTTATCTAGTTCGATGCTACTAAGGATACCTTTTTAATTCTATAAAGAAATTAAATTTTAGGGGCCAAGAAATAAACAGGAAAATGAGGGTTGAAAGAGAGGCAGGTAATAAGCCATTACCGCCCTTGGGTGGTAATGAATACCCATTACCTACGTCTAATTTAGAGGTAGGCAATAGGTAATTTCCCACCCTCCTATGTCGTTTGTAATGATAGCAATACATATATGGTTGTAAATATTAGTATATTACATACCGGGGTGGGCAGTCGTTCATTACTGTCGAGAGATTTGATAGTTTATCGAGACGCGCAGCGTCGAGATGAACTATAAAATCTCGAGACGATAAGGAAACTTCCTACCGAGGTGTAAATACTATTTTATTTACAACCTACATAATATGAATTTCTATTTTTCGTATAAGATATTTATATTATTTTTAACAATCTTTTTTAAAAATTTGCCAGTTAACTATCTTATCTAGTTCGATGCTACTAGGGACACCTTTTTAAATCTATAGACATTAAAGTTTAGGGGCCAAGAAATAAGCATGGAAGATGAGGGTTGAAAGAGAGGTAGGTAATAAGCCATTACTGCTCTTGGGTGGTAATGAATACCCATTACCTACGTCTAATTTAGAGGTAGGTAATAGGTAATTTCCCACCCTCCTATGACGTTTGTAATGGTAGCAATACATATATGGTTGTAAATATTAGTATATTACATACCGGGGTGGGCAGTCGTTCATTACTGTCGAGAGATTTGATAGTTTATCGAGACGCGCAGCGTCGAGATGAACTATAAAATCTCGAGACGATAAGGAAACTTCCTACCGAGGTGTAAATACCATTTTATTTACAACCTACATAATATGAATTTCTATTTTTCGTATAAGATATTTATAATATTTTTAACTATCTTTTTTTAAAATTACTAGTTAACTATCTAATCTAGTTCGATGCTACTAGGGACACCTTTTTAAATCTATAAAGACATTAAATTTTAGGGGCCAAGAAATAAGCATGGAAAATGAGGGTTGAAAGAGAGGTAGGTACCTACGCCTAAGTTAGAGGTAGGTAATAGGTAATTTCCCACCCTCCTATGACGTTTGTAATGATAGCATTACATATATGGTTGTAAATAAAAATATTTTTCCAAAATAAACCATTCCCTACTATATATGACCGACCCAGTTGAAACAAAATCTTTTACCTTACTACTTCTCGAGATATGTCATTGTCTCAAGTTAAAAATACGCCCCTGTACGTTTTTAGACTTCCTTTCATAAAAAGTGACATGAAATTACCCCCTTTATATAGTATATTCTTTGAAATTTTCAAATTTGGAAAAAAGTAGTATTCATTTATAGGTAAAAGCGTGACAAATTAAGATAATTTTGTTACGATCAGTGTTTATCTGTTATAATCTACTGGAGTTAAAAAAAACGAAAACAATTAAAATTTTAACAGATTGTAAATAAAATTTTATTCCAAAATCCGTCAAACATTGGTTTAAATAGAAAATTTAAAAGCAGATTAGATCCTAAGGGTTTCAGTACCTCAACAATTTTACTTTCCTTTTAATTATTTTTTTTTGTGTTAAAAATACTTAAATTGATGTTTAACTCTAAAACACTGTATATAAAAACAAGTTCAAGCTAAAAGACAATATTCTCGACTTATCAAACTTTCTCATCAGTGTACATTTTCAGCGAATTTGATCAAGATGTATAGATATAGACTAATAAAAGAAGTATGAAATAAAATTAAATGTGTAAATTTGTTTTGTGCATAAGATATATCCAATTTTGGATAGTTTGGTGTTTATAAAAAAGAGATGCGTAAATGCCTATTTTTTTTAATTCCTTTAATGTCCAGTGAATCCTAAAAATCTAATGTCATATATTATAATGTTGCGAGTTACTTAACTAACCTTTGTACTTGCTAATATCTTAAAGAAATTGTGCATTTTTGTTCTACATGTGCCTAAAATAGGCTTTTTGGTACTAGTTCTCCAGATAGCTGGCTCTCTCAAGTTAAAAAGACCACCCTGCATGCTTTTTGGATAATATACTAAAATAAGATTTTTTGGCTTGAAACGAAAATTTGATTTAGGAGTTAATGCGTATCTGCACTATTTATCGTTTTCGGAATGTATTCTTCTCTAACGATTTTGTCTTCAGAGAGGACTCCAAACTCACACGCATGAGTCAGCAACGCCTTTGCTCGTTCTTTATAAGGTTCAGATTGCACCGTTAACAGAAGCTTAGCAAACACTTTCATCATCGATTCAAGTGCATCGTCTGCACCCTCGGTGGATGCCTGCTTCAGGTCTTCAGCGTAGTTCTCCTTGGGCGCCAATTTAATTTGCCACAAGTAGAGACCCATGAACAAACCGAACAAAGCGTTGTCCTTCCATTCAGAAACCAAAGCGGAATAAGGAAGGATTTCCTCTACGTTCTCACCAAATTCTTGCACCATTCGTGAAAATGACTTGTGGTAGATTTTTAAATAGTCCTCTAAAATGTCCAAATCAGTTTTTGAAGCTCCAGAATAGAAAAAGTAGGAGAGGTCGTGAATCGGAGAACTTTCTTGTGATAGCTGAAAGTCCACTAGTTTCATGTCTATTAGCTTTCCTGTTTCCTAAAACAAATACAATGTTTTAAAACACTTTGTTTCTATATTTTTTATATAAATTACATATGTTGACAAATTTTCAGACCAAAAGATTTATGATATCAGTTGGGAAACTGGTCATTAGTCTGGCTTTATTGCACTGACTTGGTGATTTTTTGATGTGACTTGGATTGACGGTTTGATAAGGATTTATTATATTAAAGTTTATATTTTGTTTTAACTATTATTACCACCTACCGAATATTTGAACATCATGTTATTTGACCAGCAATCCCCGTGAGTCGAACAGCTGTATTGCCCTTCATAATCCATTGACTTTACAAACGTTGGTATAATGTATTTTTCCAAGTCCCTGGCCAGTTCAACAATAGCAGAATCGGGGTCTAGAGCATTAATTGCAGCTTTTGTGCATTCTTCAAAAGCTTTTCCAGAATACTCAACCAGCATTCCGAATAAATTTGCAAAGTCTTTATTTACTTTCTTGAAAGTTTCGTAATCTTTCTTTTTCAGTACAAAGGATAGAGCATGAAACCTTCCATATACATCAAATATGAACTTGAGGTGTTCTTGATCTAGGTACTTTTCTTTCGGGAATAAGCCGAATCCCTGTGCTTTTAAATTTTCCATAACCATGTACTGATTTTTTGGTTCTAGGCCGCTGGAAATTAAAACTGGAACGTTGTCAAACCGTTTAGTTATTTTAAATTCATCCTGTAGCTTTGCCAAAGCTGCATATGTGGTATTATAGAAAATTATTTCATTTTTGAACCAGGGACCAAGATCGAAATCCAATCCGAAGGTCTTCTTTATAGCGATTTGAATTGTTTGCCTCGATGTTGTGTCTACGATTTCAGCCATGTCGTATGCCCCACAAACCCATCACCAACTTGTACATTTTCGTCCAGTTTGACCTCATACTTGCGGATATTCTTCACTTGAGCAACTTCAGCCACAATGGCATCTAGTTCGGATTTTAACTTATTACTTAGGGTCATTTTCTCGCACTGTGTTCTACCCAAAACACTCGACTGCTTATATCTAAAGCTCCGAAACGACTAACACAACTATCAGTTTATATAAATAAGCAATGATAATGGGCAATTTAATATTGTTTAAGGATGCTTTTTCAAGGTTATATAACTTGTTTCATTGTGTACCGATGAATGGAATGATGATGCTCATGAGTTCGTGGTAACAGCCTCTCGACTGGTAAAACCACAAGTTTTAAATGAAGCAACTAAACAGTTCTAAGATATTATTAACTTCCTTGGGCTGTTTTTCCTAAGGTTATTATAATCGACCGTGTTCACCTCTGATCTTTATCTTCACAGCTCACTGTTTAAACAGAGTTTTCCAGAACACTACCTTAGTAGGGTATTTGGCCCACCTCTTGGCATATCAAAACTTTAGCGTCTTCCGAATTGGAAGTTGCTATTGATTTACTGTTTAAGTGTTAGGGACTGAATTTGCAATATTGAAAGCAATGACAGTGGACAGTGAAGAGGGAAATTATGTTAAAAGGAGAAGAAAGTATTTCTTCATTTTCCATAATATACTGGAACACACTTGAATATTCTACAATCATAAAAATTTTAATTTTGTTATTTTAAGTAACATTTTTGAGAAATATTAATGAAAAATTAAACGTCTAGAAACTTTGTAAAAACCGGGACATTTTTTTGAGAAACTAATGCTGATAAATTAGTTTCATTATATAAAAAAATAGTTTAAAATCCGCAGGACATTAAGTGTCCGTTTCTCAATTTTTTGAAAAAACTCAACAAAAATCAATTTATCAAAATGTCGAGAAACTGATAGCAAAATGTCGTCGTCAGTTTAAAATCCGCAGCTCATTAAATAAAGCTTTATTTCTTCTATTGTTTGTTGGTTTCTCAAAATTTTGATTTAAAAACTTGATATATCGAAATGTCGAGAAACTGACGGCACATTCTCAACTATTTTTTTCTTAGTAAACCTGCAGGGTTTTTCTTATATGACTTTTAAAATCTTTGAGAAATTTCAATAAACTTGAAATAGTAAGTGTCTAGAAAGTCCGAAAAACATCAAAAACGTAAACTTCAAAACGTAAACGTCTATAAACTTAGCTCAATTTAGGAAAATATTTCGAGAAACTAAAGCCGATAGGTTGGTTTTCTTATATACTGTAACAGTAAAGAATAGCATAAGATCCGCAGCGCATTAAGTCAAGTTGGATTCCTTCTGCTTTTCTCAAAATTTTTAAAAACCCAAGAAAACGTAAAACATCAAAAAGGTCGAGAAAATAAAAACAAAATATCAACTATTATTGATCTTAGCAAATTTGTAAATGAGATTCAATTTATTAATTTATTTTATTCTCAGCCTCTTTCTTAAAATTTTGAAAAAAATTCAAAGAAACCTAATACATCAAAATGTCAAGAAACTGATAGCAAAATCTCATCTCAGTTTAAATCCGTAGCTCATTAAATTCGCTTCATCCTATTGTTTGTTGGTTTCTCAAAATTTTGAGGGCAAAACCTGATATCGAGAAACTGAGGGCAAATTCTCAACTATTTTTATTCTTAGTAAACCTGCAGGGTTCTTATATGACTTTTAAAATCTTTGAGAAATTTCAATAAAACTTGAAATAGTAAGTGTCTAAAAACTCCAAAAACATCTTGAGAAACTAAAGTTGATAGGTTGGTTTTCTTATATTTAAAAACAGCAGAGAACTGTTTAACATCCGCAGCTTATTAAATAAAGTTGAATTTCTTTTGATCTCAATTGGTAAGTGAAAATTTGGAAAAAAATTCAACAAAACATGGTGCATCAAAATGTCGAGAAACTCAGGTCAAATTGAAATTTTTAATCATAGAAAATCTTGTATTTTTTTCTATTACTTCCAAAATTTTGAGAAATTCAATTGGAACTTGTAATAGTAAGATCTAGTAACTTCGAAGAATATATCGAGAAACTAGAGTTGATAGGTTAGTTTTCTTATATTTAGGATAAATATTAAGTTGCTATTAAAGAGCAAGAAGCAATTTAATATCCGCAGTTCATTAAATAATTTTTTTTTTCTGTTCTCAGTTGGTTTCTTAACATTTTGAAAAACGTGAGACATCAAATTGTCGAGAAACTGAGGACACTTCTACTGTTTTTTACGGCACTCAAAATTTTTGAGAAATTTTAAGAAAACTTAAAGACGTAAACGTCTATAAACTTAGCTCAATTTAGGAAAATATTTCGAGATACTAAAGCCGATAGGTTGGTTTTCTTATATACGGCAACAGCAGAGAATAGCATAAGATCTCAGCGCATTAAGTCAAGTGGGATTTCTTCTGTTTTTCTCAAAATTTTGAAAAAACCAAGAAAACGTAAAACCTCAAAAAGGTCGAGAAACTAAAACCAAAATATCAACTATTATTGATCTTAGCAAATTTGTAAATGAGATTCAATTTATTAATTTACTTTATTAACAGTCTGTTTCTCAAATTTTTGAAAAAACTTAAAGAAACCTAATACATCAAAATGTCAAGAAACTGATAGCAAAATCTCATCGTCAGTTTCAAATCCGTAGCTCATTAAATAAAGATTTATGTTTTCTATTGTTTGTTGGTTTCTCAAAATTTTGAGGGCAAAACATGGTACATCAAAATGTCGAGAAACTCAGGCCAAATTGAAATATTTATTCATAGAAAATCTTGTATTTTTTTCGATTACTTCCAAAATTTTGAGAAATTCAATTGAAACTTGAAATAGGAAGATCAAGTAACTGCGAAGAATATATCGAGAAACTAGAGTTGATAGGTTAGTTTTCTTATATATTTAGGATAAATATTAAATTGCTATTAAAGAGCAAGAGGCAATTTAATATCAGCAGTTTATTAAATAAAGTTAAATTGTTTCTGTTCTCAGTTAGTTTCTCAAAATCCTAGCCAATTTGTAGAGTTTTCCTCTAATTCCCAAAATGTTTGAAAAATTTGAATTAAACTTCCGAAGTGAATTCCGAAAATTCCGAGTGATATTTCGAGAAATTAAAGCTGGTAGATTAGTTTTTCATATTTAGACACATCAAAGAACAGTTTAAAATTCTAAGCTCGTGAAATAAAGTTGGAAATCTTCTATGTTTAGTCGGTTCCTTAAAATTTGGAATAAATCCAACAAGAAGTGATACACCAAAAAGGTGGAGCAATTGAGGGCAAAATCTCAATAATTTTTATTCCTAGCAAACTTGTACTGTTTTTCTTATGATTCCCTAAGGTTTTGAGAAATTATAATGAAACTTGAAAAAATAAATGTTTTGAAACCTGGAAATATTTCGAATAAATAAAGCTGATTTAGAAACAGCAAAAAACAGCTTGAAATCTGCAGCTCATAAAATAAATTTGGATTTCTGCTGTTCTCAGTCGGTTTCTCAAAATATTAAAAAGAATTTACATCAAGATGTTGAGACGCTGAGGGCAAAATCTCAACTATTTTTATTCTTAGCAAACTTGTACTGTTTTTCTTACTAAGTTTTTGAGAAATTATAATGAAACTTGAAAAAGAAAATGTTTAGAAACCTAGAAATATTTCGAATAACTAAAGCTGATTTAGAAACAGCAAAGAACAGTTTGTGATCCGCAGCTCATAATATAAAGTTGGATTTCTGCTGTTCTCAGTCGGTTTCTCAAAATATAAAAAAAAAATTACATCAAGATGTTGTGACGCTGAGGACAAAATTTGAACTACTTTTATTCTTAGCAAACTGGTACTGTTTTTCTTATGACTCCCTAAATTTTTGAGAAATTATAATGTAACTTGAGAAACCTGGAAATATTTCGAATAACTAAAGCTGATTTAGAAACAGCAAAGAACAGCTTGCAATTTGCAGCTCATAAAATAAAGTTGGATTTTTTTGTTCTCCGTCGGTTTCTCAAAACATAAAAAGAAAAACCAACACCACAAAATGTCGAAAAACTGAAGTAGAAATCACAACTAAAATTGAAATTCAGGGAAATAATTCGAGAAACTAATTCTGGGTTGAAATTTGCAGACCATTATATAAAGTTAATTTCTTTTGTTCTCAGTTGGTTTCTCAAAATAATGAAAAAAAAAATTTGAGATTTTGAGACGCTAAATTTTTACAATTTTTATTCTTAGCCAACTTGTACTGTTTTTCTTAAGACTCCCTAAATTTTTGAGAAATTATGATGAAACTGGTAAAAGTAAATGACTTGAAACCTGGAAATATTTCAAAAACGTAAAGCTGATTTAGAAACAGTGAAGAACAGTTTGCATTCTGCAGCTCATAAAATAAAGTTGGATTTCTGTTGTTCTCCGTCGCTTTCTCAAAAATTAAAAAACACACCACAAAATTTAGGTAGAAATCACAACTAATTTTATTCCTAGCAAACTTTGATGTTTTTCGTACAAAAATAAACTACCAAAATTTTTGAGAAATTTCAGAGAAAAATTAAATGTCTAAAAACTTAGTGAAACGCAGGGAAATATTTCGAGAAACTAAAGCTGGGTTAAAGTTTGCAGTTCATTAAATGAAGTTGTTTGGATAAAAAATTAAATGAAGTTCTTTTGTTCTCAGATAGTGTCTCAAAATTTTGAGAAAAACATACATCGAGATATTGAGCCCCTAAGGGCAAAGTCTCAACTATTTTTATTCTTAGCAAACTTGTAGTGTCTCCTTTGAATTCCAAACTTTTTAAGCAATTTTAATGAAAGTTGAAAAAGAAACTTAGTGAAATTCCGGGAAATATTTCTACGAGAAACTGAAGCTGATAGGTTTCTTATTTAATTTTATTAAATTAAATATAGATAATTAAATAATTTAATTATTTTATTAATTAATTATAATTACATTTCTATATTTAAAACCAGTGAAAATTGAAAAACCCTAGCTCATTAATTTGATTTATTCTGTTGTCACTTGGTTTCTCAGAATTTTGAGAAAACCCCACAAAACGTGATACATCAAAATGTCGAGAAACTGCGGCCAAAATTTCAACTATTTTTAATCTTAACAAACATGTGATGTTTTTCTTATTACTCAAAATTTTTGAGAAATTTCGATAAAACTTGAAAAACTAAACGACTAGAAACTTTAATTTTGAAAAAAATTTTTTATTTTTTTTTGTTTTTAAACTTGAGTGTCCGGAATGGTTATGACATTGGCCTCAAGTATCCACAATAGACTTTTCAGCACTTCGGCCAGTTTTTAACAACTTTGTCTATCACACTTATGACTCAAAATTTCCACTAATCGAAAAATTTCTATTTTAAAGGACATTTTTCCTGAAAAATTTCATTCCAAGGATGGAAAATTTTCAAAAAATGTTCGATTTTGACCCCCAATATATGGACTGCCCTGTAATAAATTATAAATTATACAACAATTTATTGCTTAAAAGAAAAACTTCATTTTGATATTAATTAATTTAGGTACTAACGTGTATTTGTTGCATTATTTATCGTTTTCGGAATGTATTCTTCTCTAACAATCTTGTCTTCAGAAAGAACCCCAAACTCACATGCATGAGTCAACAATGCCGTCGCTCGTTCTATATAAGGTTCAGATTGTACTGTGGAGACGAGCTTATCAAATAATTTGTTCATCGATTCGAAGTTTCCACCTTCGTTGGAAACCTTCTTAAGGTCCTCCGCATAGATCTCCTTGGGTGCCAATTTAACTTGCCATAAGTTGAGACCCATGAAGACACCAAACAGAGCATTCTCTTTCCATTCAGAGACTAAAGTGGAATAAGGAAAGATTTCTTCTACGTCCTCACCAAGCTCTTGCACCATTCGTGAAAAGGACTTGTGGTAGATTTTTAGGTAGTCCTCTAAGATGTCTAAGTCATTCTTTGAGGCTCCGGAATAGAAAAAGTAAGAAAGGTCGAAAATGGGAGAATTTTCTTGTGATAGTTGAAAATCCACTAGTTTCATGTCTATTAACTGTCCAGTTTCCTGAAACAAATTTGATTTAAACCTAATTTTTTCTAATTTAATTGTTGTTTTATTCGCAGTTTCTCAACTGACAAATGTCTTTCATATAAGTCACATGTATAATACAAGTTATCACACCAATAGAATTATGATATCAGTTGCGAAAATAATTGCGTGAATTGCTGACATTTTGTTATTATTACCACCTACCGAGTATTTGAACATCATGTTATTTGACCAGCAATCTCCATGAGTTGAACAGCTGTATTGTCCTTTGTAATTTAATGACTTTTTCAGAGTTGATACAGTAAATTTTTCCAAGTCTTTGACCTGTTGAAAAATTGCCGATTCGGGATCTAAAGCATTTATTGTAGCTTTTGTGCAATCTTCAAAAGGCTTTATAGAACTCTCAATCAACATATCAAATATATTAGTAAAGCCTTCATTTATCTTTTTGAAAGTTTTGTAATCTTTCTTTCTCAGTACGAAGGATATAGCATGAAATCGTCCATACACATCGAATATAAACTTCAGGTGTTCTTGGTCCAGGTACTTTTCTTTCGGGAATAACCCATATCCCTGTGCTTTTAAATTTTCCATAACCATGTACTGATTTCTTGGTTCTAGACCGCTGGATATTAACACTGGAATGTTGTCAAATTGTGCAGTTACTTTGTACTCTTCCTGTAGCTTTGTCAGAGCTTCATATGTGGTATCGTAGAAAATAATTTCATTTTTGAAAAAGGGCCCAAGATCGAAATCAAGTCCGGAAGCCTTCTTTATAGCTATTTGAGTTGTTTTCTTCGATGTTGTGTCTACGATTTCAGCCATGTAGAAATGACCCACGAACCCATCGCCAACTTGCACATTTTCGTCCAGTTTGACTTCATAGTTGAGGATATTCTTTACTTGAGCAACTTCAGCCACAATGGCATCTAGTTCGGATTTTAATTTATAACTTAGAGTCATTTTCTCGCACTGTGTTTTACCCAAAACACTTGACTGCTTATACCTAAAGTTCCGAAACGACTAACACAGCTATCAATTTATCTATGTAAATAAACAATTTGCAATGAGAATGGCCAATTTATTATTGTTTTCAAGGTTATATAACTTGTTTCATTGTGTACCGACGAACGGAATGATGATGGTCATGAGTTCGTGGTAACAGCCTCTCGACTAATAAAACAACAGTTTTAAATGAAGCAACTAAACAGTTCTAAGATATTATTAACTCCTTTCAGCTGTTTTTCCTTAGGTTATTATAATCGACAGTGTCAACCTCTGATCTTTAAACTAACAGCTCATTGTTTAAACAGAGTGTCCCAGAACACTACTTTAGTAGAGTATTTTGCCCAGCTCTGGGCATAGCAAAACTTCGGCGTCTTCAGAACTAGAGGATGCTATTGCTTTTACGGTTTAAATGTTAGTGACTGAATTTGCAACATTGGAAGGCAATTACAGTGAACAGTGACTAGGGAAATTGTGTTAAGAGAAGAAAGTATCTCTTTACAACTCATTATGCCCTGGACTCTGCAATTACAAGTCACAATTGTGAGTTTTTCGTATTTGTCTAAACTAACTTTCTAGCTCTTATAGTATAAGTTGGTGTGTAACTAACTCCGCTTGATGAGTTTTTTTTAGGTTCTCTGGTAAATTGGTAAAGTTTAATTTCAAAATATAAAAAAAACTCAAATAACCATAATAAATATTTGTCTTTAACATCCTATAGGAAATTCTTTCGAATTACGAGAATCCTTGTTGTCCCAGATTGATAGAAAGGATATTTACGGTCAACTCATCCCTCGTCATTGCTTGATTAATGTAAAAAAGAAGTGATGTAACATTTCTGGATAAATAAAGATCGGAAAATCTTTAGAGGTTGACAAAGAAGAAGAAGATTGGTAACAAATTTGACCTAAATACTTTTCAGATATTTTTTTATCGGATTGATGGTAATTTTTATCGGATCATCCGTCACTTCAATGGAAAAAGGTCAGATTGAAGCTGAAAGCCAAATTTGAGTAAATTGGCATATTTTGTAGAAAGACCTTTACTAACCAATTATTGTTATACTCATCTATATACAATATATCAATGTCAATGTAATGTCTAAAGACAACAAGGGTTAAATTTTTTACAAGTGATGATGGAAAGTGCTTTCCATAACTTAATATCAAGTCACTGGACACCTAGATCCAAAATGGTGTCCTTAAGGTATACACTATACAGGGTACAACTTAAATAAATTAAAAACTGTAAACAACATTGTTCTTACGTGATTGTGTCAATTTTTCTTTTTTTTTTATTCTTTTGTTTTTCAGTTTAAGCGGTTAGTTTAACCAAATTATTCCATGACTTGGTTATTTTTTACCAATATTGTTTTAGCCTCTTTTAGCCCAGGAAACCATGAAAGGAAATATCAAAGACTATGACTGCTATTTCCCACAAAGGGGTACAAAGTCAATCAATGTCAGGCATATGTTTTGTGGTAATGAACTCTCCTCCATCCAATAATAAATCTGTAATGAGCAGAAAACATTTTTTTGTCAGGAGCAGTACCTACAGCATATTAAAGTGAAATACAAACAAAATAATTTTTATTTTGTGACGTCACAAAAAACAAATCATACTGGAAGTTCACTTTTATTGACCTGCGGTTTACCGATACCATTAAGGATGTTCAAACGCTTTTTTAACTTTAGCAAAATTCAACGAAAACTTAACGCCGGAAATAAGTATGTATCATTTTTGATAAACAAGAAGATAATATAAATCCCAGAAATCTCTTTAGTGTTTTAAATAACTACAGCACAACTAAGTTTGCGTGTTCTGTTCGAACTCCCTTAACCAAATAATTCAGGAAGGCAAAGATTTATAATTACTAAACCCTTATTAAAAAAATGTATACGTTATATACCTTTTATTATTAAGGAAGTTAGAACAGGAGCAATTTCGCAACTTGCACTATGTAGGTAAAACTATAAGATAAGTAAAAGTTACAATAAGTTATATTCCATACGGACCGAATAATTCTTCTTGGCAAATCACCTGTCACAGGTGAACTCTCAAATTTTGATTCAAATCGTGAGTCGATATTCTAACACTCTTGTGGTATTTTCTAGGAAATGCACCATACCATTCAATTCTTATAGAAAACCTATCAATTTTTGCCAGGAAGAAAGACATTAGGAGGGATTGGCTGGGACATACCATTTGAGGAAAAGTTCACCGAGAATGAAGAAATATGCTAGGGGACTTAGCCACTTTTTCATTAATTTGGATTTTTTCCTCAATAATCTCATCTTTTTTGAGTTGAACCGTAACTTTTCCTTCAACTGTTTCCGCTTTCTCAGGTTTAGTGCTTTCTTCAATAAAACATTTTCAGTTTTTACTTATTCAGGCTCTGCTGGATGTTATTCATTTAATGCCAATTTTAGAGTTTTCAGAGTTTCTTTTTCTGGCTTCTTACGATCAGTTTTGAAAAATTCCTACTTCTTGTTTGCTCTCCTTTGCAAAATATTTTTTAGAAGCGTCCTTCTTTAGTTTCGTCTTTTTCTTCCTCTTCATCGATAATAGGAACGAAGTCTATTTCGACTTCTTGTTTTGGCAAAATTTGTTTTGTTTGCTTAGCCTGTCTTCCTTTTCCTGAGATTTTTTTACCGGTTTAGGCTTAAATTCCTCGTATTTTTTATCGTATCTAGGTCTTCGTAGAGCTTTGATTTATTTCTCGGTCTCTTGAGGCCTTGAGGCCCTCCTGAGGATTTGATGTAACTCTTTTTCGATATTTATTTTCGCTGCTTGAGGTATCGGTTTTTGCTTTTCGTGTTTCTCAGAACTTGTAGGTTTATACGTTTTTCTTTCAGTGGATTTATTGGGGAAGTCGGCCTTAACGCTAGGCTTCCAGATATATTGTTTTTTTTGTATAATAGGTTTAATGTCGATTTAATAGTTTCTTTCGGAGTTTTCTTCTCTCTCTTTCCTGACGTTTTTTCAGATAAACCGTATCAACCTCGTCTTTCTTTCCTTGTTCTTTCTTCTTCTTTGTATTATAACAAGTTCAAAAGTTTCTGTCTCGTGCTTTTCTTTAGGTTTAAGTTTATATTTGAGAGCCTCAGTGACTTCCTCTGGCGTTTTCTTCCTGAGTTTTTCACTTAAGGATCGACCTTATTCAACTCTGTTAAATCTTTCTCGATATCCTTGAATTTCTTTGGCCACTCATTTTCGTTTTTGATCGGAATAACACGTTTGCAACCCCCCTAAGAACGTGACAAACTCAATTCGAATGAAGTTGACTTCTACATAGGTTTGTTTAAAAATAGTTAAAAAACGCGATTCTAAAAGTGCCTACTAAAAATCAACCACCGAAGGGGTCTATCTCCGTAAACATTGCACCTACGGATCTTCCTGTGATTGAAGGTGGAAGAGGACTTAAAGAAGAGGAAAAAACAGTTGGATGGAAACAGTACAGGTGGTCAAAGTTGTGAATTAAGGAAAAAGTCATAATATCCCCCCTTTGGAAAATTTCAAAAAAATTTCGGTATTTTTTTTATTTTTATTTATTCGGCTTGATCGGAATGGCACGTTTGCAATCCCCTACGAACGTAACAAACTCAATTCGAATAAAATTAACTTCTAAACTGGTTTTTTAAAAAATGGTCTAAAAACGCGATTCTGTTTCTGAGTCTTCGAAAGTGTTTAAAAATCGACAACCGAAAGGGTCTATTTCCGAAAATATTGCACAGACGGAACTTCCGGTGGTGGGAGGTGAAAGAAGACTTCAAGAAGAGAAAAAAACAGTTGTATTGACTCCAATCGGTCGAGGCGTTCTCAAGTTACAGGGGATGAAAGTTGAAATCGAGAAAAAAGTCGAAATAACCCCCCCCCCTTTGGACATTTTCAAAAAAATTTCGGTATTTTTTTTGGTTTTTGATCGGAATGGCACGTTTGCAATCCCCTAAGAACGTAACAAACTCAATTCGAATAAAATTAACCTCTAAAATGTTTTCTTTTTAAAAATGTTCAAAAAACGCGATCTAAAGGTGCTTAAAAATCGACAACCGAAGGAGTCTATCTCCGAGAATATTGCATCTATAGAACTTCCGATGGTAGGAGAAGGCGAAAAAAACAGTTGGATTCACTGAAATCGGTTGGGGCGTTGTCAAGTTACAGGCTGTCAAACATATTTTCAAAAAAATTATGAGAAATTTTTTTTTGCTGTTTTTGATCGGAGTGGTACGTTTGCAATACCCTGAGATCGTAACAAACTCATTTCGAATGAAATTAGGCTATCATTATCGAAGGTGACCTTTGAGCCGAATTGATGGTGACACCAACAACCGTATCAACCTCCTCTTCCTTCTGTGTATTGTAAGAAGGTTCAGAAGTTTCTTTCTCGTGCTTTTCCTTAGGCTTAAGGTGATACTTGAGGGCCTGATTGACTTCCTGTGGCTTTTTCTTTTTGAGTTTTCGACTTAAGGAACAAGCTCTGTTTTTTCAGGTTTTTTTATAGGAAAAAAAAACCTCAACAATTATTACTGGAAAGGATACTGGTTTCGCTTTTTTTGCTTACTTGGGCTGCTATCTAAACTCATCTCCTACAGTTTTTGGTCCCTTTTTAAGTTTTTCGTCCAGCTTTTCCAGGTCCTCAATTTTAGGCAACTTTACCTTTTTTTTTGTGGGTATCAAGGTTTCAGCCTTTTGAATGTTTTGTTTTCTTCTTCAGTTTATTACGATTTAACCTGCTATTCTTTAGGTTTGGGTTTCGGTTTTTGCGAATAACTTTCGTACCTTATCTTCAATTTTCCAAGCACTAGTGTTCTCGGTTTTCTGCGGTCTCATCAGGTTTAATTTTCTTTTTTTTTAAGCGAACCGGGGCTTCCTAAAAAAGAAGAATAAAGTAGCACTTTTGCTACATTATTCTCGAGAATATTCTCTTTTAGAAACTCACTCACACCCAACGTGACTAGTTTCTTTCTAATAAACTTTTAGCATGTTTTTTAGAAACATTTGGATTACAAAAATAGATTTTTTAATATATTTTCTTTATAATTACCAAATAACGTATATTAAAATAAAATATAACTTTTCAAAATTATCGTCAAAATCATTTCTAGTTACGATATATTTTTCCGGAAAATTTTCATTCCAAGGATAAAATTTTTTCCAGAATATTTCCGATTTTGGAAAATGTTTGTTGGAAAATTTCTATTTCGGAAAATATTTCTTTGAAACATTTTTTACCCTACATCACCGTTTATACATCACAAGAAATGTTCTACGTCCGCAGATTGACATTATTGACAATAATAAAATGCGCTTTTAAAAGATATAGAAAGTTTTTATTTTCCGGAAAATTTCCATTTCGAGATATAACTTTTTGCGGAAAATTTTCATTTTAAGGATGAAAATATTCCTAGAAAATTTCTGTTAGAAATATCGATTTCAGAAAATTTTTGAGAAATTTCCAAATATGTCCAATTTTGACTGACAATAATTAGACTATCCTATAAATAAATTATAAATTATACAAAACGGTATTGCTTGACACGAAAATTTAATTTAGGTATTAATTTAGGTACTAACGCGTATTTGTGACATTATTTATTGTTTTCGGAATGTATTCTTCTCTAACAATCTTGTCTTCAGAAAGAACCCCAAATTCACATGCATGAGTCAACAATGCCGTCGCTCGTTCTTTATAAGGTTCAGATTGTACTGTGGAGACGAGCTTATCAAATAATTTGTTCATCGATTCGAAGTTTCCGCCTTCGTTATAAACCTTCTTAAGGTCCTCCGCATAGATCTCCTTGGGTGCCAATTTAACTTGCCATAAGTTGAGACCCATGAAGACACCAAACAGAGCATTATCTTTCCATTCAGAGACTAAAGTGGAATAAGGAAAGATTTCTTCTACGTCCTCACCAAGCTCTTGCACCATTCGTGAAAAGGACTTGTGGTAGATTTTTAGGTAGTCCTCTAAGATGTCTAAGTCATTCTTTGAGGCTCCGGAATAGAAAAAGTAAGAAAGGTCGAAAATGGGAGAATTTTCTTGTGATAGTTGAAAATCCACTAGTTTCATGTCCATTAACTGTCCAGTTTCCTGAAATAAATTTGATTTAAACCTAATTTTTTCTAATTTAATTGTTGTTTTATTCGCAGTTTCTCAACTGACAAATGTCTTTCATATAAGTCACATGTATAATACAAGTTATCACACCAATAGAATTATGATATCAGTTGCGAAAATAATTGCGTGAATTGCTGACATTTTGTTATTATTACCACCTACCGAGTATTTGAACATCATGTTATTTGACCAGCAATCTCCATGAGTTGAACAGCTGTATTGTCCTTTGTAATTTAATGACTTTTTCAGAGTTGATACAGTAAATTTTTCCAAGTCTTTGACCTGTTGAAAAATTGCCGATTCGGGATCTAAAGCATTTATTGTAGCTTTTGTGCAATCTTCAAAAGGCTTTATAGAACTCTCAATCAACATCTCAAATATATTAGTAAAGCCTTCATTTATCTTTTTGAAAGTTTTGTAATCTTTCTTTCTCAGTACGAAGGATATAGCATGAAATCGTCCATACACATCGAATATAAACTTCAGGTGTTCTTGGTCCAGGTACTTTTCTTTCGGGAATAACCCATATCCCTGAGCTTTTAAATTTTCCATAACCATGTACTGATTTCTTGGTTCTAGACCGCTGGATATTAACACTGGAATGTTGTCAAATTGTGCAGTTACTTTGTACTCTTCCTGTAGCTTTGTCAGAGCTTCATATGTGGTATCGTAGAAAATAATTTCATTTTTGAAAAAGGGCCCAAGATCGAAATCAAGTCCGGAAGCCTTCTTTATAGCTATTTGAGTTGTTTTCTTCGATGTTGTGTCTACGATTTCAGCCATGTAGAAATGACCCACGAACCCATCGCCAACTTGCACATTTTCGTCCAGTTTGACTTCATAGTTGAGGATATTCTTTACTTGAGCAACTTCAGCCACAATGGCATCTAGTTCGGATTTTAATTTATAACTTAGAGTCATTTTCTCGCACTGTGTTTATATCTAAAGCTTCGAAGTGACTAACACATCAATCTGAACTTATTTCATTGTGTACCAGTGGGCTTAATGATGTTGGTAATGAGTTCGTGGTATCAGCCTCTCGACTGATAAAACAACAGTTTTAAACCCTACATATTATATATTTTAATTTTTACGATTTTCACACGGCTATTAAAACTAGAGTGTTTTAGAATTAAATGTCTATATAAGGAAAGTGAGTGCCATCTCAATACATCAATAAATTTTTGATTTTAAGACATTCTGCTCATATGTTTATTCCTTATCAGCAAAACCTAGATTTTGTAAAATTGTGCAACATTGTTTTTGCCACATAATAGTAAAAATAATTATGCAAAAATGCGATTCGTCAAATACAAATCAACACAATTCCATTTTTTTTTAAATAAAACACCCTATATATATACTTAATTTGATTTTATACTATTATGGTTCCCGAATATATTTTTCTCTAACAATTTTGTCTTTGGAGATCACTCCAAAGTCGCATGCATGAGTTAACAAGGCGGTTGTTCGTGTCGTATAAAGGTCAGTTTGTACATTTGACAATACCGTGTCAAATATCATCGATTCCACGTTTCCACCCTCAATGGAGGAGGCCTGCTTCAGGTCCCCTGAATTCTCCTTTGCCAATTTAAACCCCCATACGTATATCCCCCACAACACGCCGAACAAAGCATTTTCCTTCCATTCGGAAACCAAAGTAGAGTACGGAAGGATTTCTTCTACGTCTTCACCCAACTCTCGCACCACTCGTGAAAAGGACTTGTGGTAGATTTGTAAATAATCTTCTAAACTATCCAAATCAGTCTTTGAAGCTCCAGAATAGAAAAAGTAGGAGAGGTCGTGAATCGGAGAGTTTTCTCGTGATAATTGAAAGTCGACCAGTTTCATATCTATTAGTTTTCCAGATTCCTAAAATAGACATATCATAAATTGTTAAGCTAAAACTAATTGTACCACCTACCGAGTACTTAAACATCATGTTATTTGACCAGCAGTCTCCGTGAGTTGAACAGCTATATTGCCCTTTGTAATTTACTGACTTTATAAATGTTGGTGCAAAGAATTTTTCTAAGTCTTTGGTCTGTTCAAAAACAGCAGATTCGGGGTTTAAAGCACTTATTGCAACTTTTAGACACTTCTCGAAAGCCTTCGCTGAAAAGTCAATGATCATTTCATAAATATCTGCATACCCTTCGTTTACTTTCTTGAAGGTTTCGTAATCTTTCTTCTTCAGTACAAACGACACAGCGTGAAACTTTCCATACACATCAAAAATGAACTCCAAGTGTTCCCGATCCCAATACTTTTCTTTCGGGAATAAGACGAAACCTTGTGTTTTTAGATTTTCCATAACCATATATTCATTTCTTGGTTCGTGACCGCTGCTAATTAAAACTGGAACATTGTCAAAACCTTTGGTTAGTTTATATTCTTCCTGCAGCTTCTTTAAAGCGGCGTATGTGGTATTGTAGAAAATAACTTCATTTTTGAATAGAGGACCAAAATTTAAATCAAGACCTGAAGCTTTTTTTATAGCTATTTGAGTGATTTGCTTCGATTCGTTGTCTATAATATCGGCCATGTAAAAATGTCCCACAAACCCATCACCATATTGGAAATTTGTATCCATTTTCACCTCATAGTTACGGATATTCTTCAACTTAGCGGCCTCAGCCACAATGGCATTTAATTCGGACTTTAACTTTTCACTTGGGCTCGTTTTTTGACACTCCATTATAAAAAAAAGCTCGACCACTGATATCTGCAGCTTCACAATGACTGGCTCAATAAATTTTCATGAGAAGTTTATTCAATTTTATTTGATTGGAATGTTTACTTAGTAATTTACAAAGATTACAAATAGGAAGATGATTGTAATTAGGAAGATGACTCTTCAGTTTTTACATAATGAACTATCATGCACTGATTATAATGAAATTATTTATATTGCAAACGTGACTTATTTGATCTAACGCTCATAAAGTTATTGAATGAAAAGTTTTCTTTCGCTTTTTGCGGGTCAAAGCAACAACAAAATTTAATCTCAATGGTGGGATTCATGAACGCAGCTTCGCGAAACTTTTGACTATCGCTCTATACGCGCCATATAAAAATATCGGCGGCTGCTTGTCACACTTTCAAAACTCGGATTCGCTCAAATAGTGCAATGTGCTAATAAACCTCTAATAACTGTAAATTTTAGTTAAAGCTCCCCAATTTTGAGCATTAAAACTGGGTCATAAAAGAAATTTGTTTTTGTTTCTGTAATTTTTTAAATATTTTACTTGCAAGAAATTATTGCTGATCGATCATAGTGGTTTTGAACAGCATTAATACAAATAAACAAACATACAAGTAATACAGACATTTAAAAAGCCTGTATTACTGGTTCTTCGTCGTTACAAATCAATCCTGACTTGCTTAGTGAAACGTTAAATGCATTTTTATTAAACGTTAAAAAGTGGGAGACGTTAACAAGTGGGCTTGACTTTTGCTTTTACTCTTGCATTCTGAGACATTTTTCCGATTTTTTTTCTTTTTTTTTTAATTTTAGGCACTTAGAATCGCGTTTTTGGACCATTTAAGGGGGGGGGGGGTATTACGACTTTTTTTTTCAATTCTTAATTTCGACCGCCTGTAACTTGAGAACGCCCCTACCGATTGGAGTGAAACCAACTGTTTTTTCCTCTTTTTGGTGTCCTCTTTCAACTCCTACCATCGGAAGTTCGAAGGTACAATATTTTTGGAGATAGACCCCTTCGGTTGTCGATTTTTAGGCACTTTTAGAATTGCGTTTTTGGACCATTTAAAAATAAACACTTTAGAGGTTAATTTCAGTCTTATTGAGTTTGTTATATTCTCGGGTGATTGTAAACTTGGCATTCCGATCAAAAATAGCAAAAAATGTTCTAAATTTTTTTTTGAGAATGTCCAAAGTCGTATTACAATTTTTTTTTCAATTCTCAAATTTTACCGCCTGAAACTTGAGAATGCCCCCACCGATTGGATTGAGTCCAACTTTATTTTCCTCTTCTTGATGTCCTCTTTCAACTCCCACCATCGGTAGTTCCATAGCTGCAATATTTTTGGAGATAGACCCCTTCAATGGTCGATTTTTTGGCACTTTTAGAATCGCGTTTTTGGACTATTCTTAAAAAACCTCTTTAGCGGTTAATTTTATTCGAATTGGGTTTATTACGTTCTCAGGGGATTGAAAGGTGCTATTCCGATCAAAAAGAGCAAAAAAATGTCGTAAAATTTTTTTGAAAGTGTCCAAAGTGGGGAGATTACGACTATTTTCTCAATTCTCAACTTTGACCGCTTGTAACTTGAGAACGCCGCTACCGATTGGTGTGAATCTAAGTGTTTTTTCCTCTTCTTGATGTCCTCTTTCAACTCTTACAATAGGAAGTTCGTAGGTGCAATATTTTTGGAGATAGATCCCTTCGATGATCGATTTTTAGGCACTTAGAATCGCGTTTTTGGATCATTTAAAAAAAAACACTTTAGAGGTTAACTTCATAGTTTAATAGGTAGTTATCGGGCAATTGTCTCGTAAGGCTGGATAAAGTTAAGAATCAGTTCAGCCCAGTAGATTCAGATCATTGATGCAGCATAATTTATTTATTTTAACCACCCCTTTTGTCCACCACACCCCCCAGAAGGAGAACCGTGGCATTAAAAAAATCTCTTTACAGGTAAATTTTATTTGAATTTGTTTTGTTACGTTCTCTGGGAATTGTAAAGCGGCCATTCCGATCAAAACAGCAAAAAAATTATCTCAATATTTTTTTTAATTATCCATGCGGGACCTGAGTGAATTCACCTGTTTTTTCCTCTTCTTGATGTCTTCTTTCAACTCCCATTATCGGAAGTTCCGTAGCTGTAATATTCTTGGAGATAGACCCCTTCGGTGGTCAATTTTTAGGCACATTTAGAATCGCGTTTTGGATCATTGTCAAAAAATCTCTTTAGCTGTTAATTTTATTCGAATTGAGTTTGTTACCTTCCTACGGGATTGCAAACGTGCTATCTCGATCAAAAACAGCAAAAAAAAAATTCTCAATATTTTTTCTTTAAAATGTCCAAAGAGGGTAGGTATAACGACTTTTTTCTCAATTCTCAAATTTGACCGCCTGTAACTTGAGAACGCCGATTAAAGTGAATCCAAGTGCTTTTTTCTCTTCTTGATGTCCTCTTTCAACTCCTACTAAGTTCGTAGGTGCAATATTTGGGAGATAGACCCCTGCGGTGGTCGATTTTTAGGCACTTTTAGAATCGCGTTTTTGGACTATTTATTAAAAAATACATTAGAGGTTAATTTCTTTCAAATTGAGTTTGTTGCGTTCTCAGGGGATTGCAAACGTGCCATTGCGATCAATGTCGATTTGTAGGCACTTTTAGAGTCGCGTTCTTGGACCATTAAAAAAAAAAC
Organism: Taphrorychus bicolor; assembly: GCA_951812265.1. NCBI lineage: Eukaryota > Metazoa > Arthropoda > Insecta > Coleoptera > Curculionidae > Taphrorychus > Taphrorychus bicolor. The sequence goes on along the minus strand of OX638302.1, from coordinate 8,410,021 downwards.
TCTTTAGAAGTTAATTTAATTCAAAATGAGTTTGTTACCATTTCGATCAAAAACAGCAAAAACATTTTCTCAAAATTTTTTGAAAGTGTCCAGTGGGGGTATCACGAATTTTTCCTCAATTTTCAAGTTTGACCGCCTGTAACTTGAGGTCGCCCCGACCGCATGGAGTGAATCGAACTGTTATTTCCTCTTCTTGATGTCCTCTTTCAACTCCTATCATCGGAAGTACCGTAGGTGCATATCTTTGGAGATAGACCCCTTCGGTGGTCGATTTTTAGGTACTTTTAGAATCGCGTTTGTAGACCATTTTTTTAAAACTTTTTTAAACATTTTTTAAACAAAATTTTATTTAAAAACCTCTTTCATTCGAATTGAGTTTGTTAGGTTCTCAGGTGATTGCAAACGCGCCTTTCCGGTCAAAAAGAGCAAAAACATTTTCTCAAAATTATTTTGAAAGTGTCCAAAGTGGGGAGATCTAAAGTAGGTTTTTTCCTATAATTCCCAAAATTTTTGAGAAATTTAGATAAAACTTGAAATAATAAATGTTCGGAAACTTAGTGGAGTTACCGGAATTATTTCGAGAAACCAAAGCTGTAAGGTTAGTTTTTTACATTCAGAAATTGCTAAGAATGTTTAAAATCTGCAGCCAATTAAATAAAGTTGGGTTTTTTTTTGTTTTCAGTTGGTGTCTCAACATTTTTTTTTCTTAGTATACTTGTAGGGTTTTTATATGACCTCGAAAATGTTTGAGACATTTCTATGAAAAATTATATACCTAAAAATGTAGTAAAACTTGAGAAATATTTCGAGAAACTAAAGCTGAGAGTTTTCTTTTATTTAAAAACAGCAAGAATTGTTCAAAATCCGCAGCTCATTAAATAAAGTTGATTTTTTTCTGTTTTCAGTTGGTTTCTCAAAAATTTTTATTCTTAGCAAACTTCTAGAGTTGTCCTATGACTGGCGAAAATATTTGAGAAATTTCAATGAAAAATTATATGCCTAGAAATTTAGTGAAACCTGAGAAAACCCTGACAGATTGGAGTGAATCTAACTCTATTTTCCTCTCCTTGACGTGCTCTTTCAACTCCTCAATATTTTTGGAGATAAACCCCTTCGGTTGTCTATTTTTAGGCCCTTTTAGAATCGCGTTCTTGGACCATTTTTTAAAAAAACCTCTTTGGAAGTTAATTTCATTCGAAAGGACTTTGTTACGTTCTCAGGTGATTGTAAACTTGCCATCCCGATCAAAAATAGCCAAAAAATGTTCTCAAATTTCCAACGTCCCATTACAATTTTTTTCTCAACTCTCAAATTTGATCGCCTGTAACTTAAAAACGCCCCACCGATTGGATTGAGTCCAATTTATTTTCCTCTTCTTGATGTCTCCTTTCACCTCCCACCATCGGAAGTTCCATAGGTGTAATATCTTTGGAGATAACCCTTCGGTGGTCGGTTTTTAGGCACTTTTAGAATCGCATTTTTGGACTATTTGTAAAAAAAAAACACTTTAGAGGTTAATTTCATTCAAATTGAGTTTGTTACTTTTTTTCCAAACTGGGGAGTTGTAGTGTTGTTTTGATAATTCCCAAAATTTTTGAGAAATTTTGATAAAACTTGAAATAATAAATGTTCGGAAACTTAGTGTAATTTCCGGAATTATTTCGAGAAACTAAAGCTGTAAGGTTTTCAGTTGGTTTCTCAAATTTTTTTTTTCTTAGTAAACTTGTAGGTTTTTCTATGACTTCGACAATGTTTGAGACATTTCTATGAAAAATTATATGCCTAAAAATATAGTAAAACCTTGAGAAATATTTCGAGAAACTAAAGCTGATAGTTTAGTTTTCTTTATTTGAAAACAGCAAAAAATAGTTCAAAATCCGCAGCTCATTAAATAAAGTTGTTTTTTTCTGTTTTTAGTTGGTTTCTTAAACATTTTTATTCTTAGCAAACTTCTAGATTTTTTCTATGACTGGCGAAAATATTTGAGAAATTTCAATGAAAAATTATAAGCCTAGAAATTTAGTGAAACCTGGGAACGCCCTGACAGATTGGAGTGAATCTAACTCTATTTTCCTCTCCTTGACGTCCTCTTTCAACTCCTATCATCGAAAGTTTCGTAGGCGCAATATTTTTGGAGATAAACCCTTTCGGTTGTCTATTTTTTGGCACTTTTAGAATCGCGTTCTTGGACCATTTTTAAAAAAAAAACCTCTTTGGAAGTTAATTTCATTCGAAAGGACTTTGTTACGTTGTCAGGTGATTGTAAGTAAACTTGCCATCCCGATCAAAAATAGCAAAAAATGTTCTCAAATTTCCAAAGTCCTATTACAATTTTTTTCTCAATTCTCAAATTTGACCGCCTGCAACTTGAGAACGCCCCCACCGATTGGATTGAATCCAACTCTGTTTTCCTCGTCTTGATGTCGCCTTTCACCTCCCACCATCGGAAGTTCCATAGGTGTAATATCTTTGGAGATAACCCTTCGATGGTCGGTTTTTAGGCACTTTTAGAATCCCATTTTTGGACTATTTGTAAAAAAAAACCACTTTAGAGGTTAATTTAATTCAAATTGAGTTTGTTACGTGTTTTTTTCCAAACTGGAGAGTTGTAGTGTTTTTCCGATAATTCCCAAAATTTTTGAGAAATTTTGATAAAACTTGAAATAATAAATATTCGGAAACTTAGTGTAGTTTCCGGAATTATTTTGAGAAACTAAAACTGTAAAGTTAAGTTTTTTTTACATTAAAAAATTGCTAAAAATGTTTAAAATCTCTGCAGCCCATTAAATAAAGTTGAGTTTTTTCTGTTTTTAGTTGGTTTTTCAAAAAAAATTTTTCTTAGTAAACTTGTAGGGTTTTCCTATGATTTCGAAAATGTTTGAGACATTTCTATGAAAAATTATATGCCTAAAAATGTAATAAAACCTTGAGAAATATTTCGAGAAACTAAAGCTGATAGTTTAGTTTTCTTTTATTTAACAACAGAAAAAATTGTTCAAAATCCGCAGCTCATTAAATAAAGTTGAATTTTGTCTTTTCTCAGTGTGTTTCTCAAAAATTTGTATTCTTAGCAAACTTCTAGAGTTTTACTATGTCTGGCGAAAATATTTGAGAAATTTCAATGAAAAATTATATGCCTAGAAATTTAGTGAAACCTGAGAACGCCCTGACAGATTGGAGTGAATCTAACTCTATTTTCTTCTCCTTGACGTCCTCTTTCAACTCCTATCATCGAAAGTTCCGTTGGAGATAAACCCCTTCGGTTGTCTAGTTTCCGGAATTATTTCGATAAACTAAAGCTGTAATGTTAGTTTTTTACATTCAGAAATTGCTAAGAATGTTTAAATTCTGCAGCCCATTAAATAAAGTTGAGTTTTTTTTGTTTTCAGTTGGTTTCTCAAATTTTTTTTTCTTAGTAAACTTGTAGGGTTTTTCTATGACTTCGAAAATGTTTGAGACATTTTTATGAAAAAGTATATGCCTAAAAATGTAGTAATACCTTGAGAAATATTTCGAAAAACTAAAGCACTAATTCACATAGTTTAGTTTTCTTTCATTTAAAAGCAACAAAAAATAGTTCAAAATCCGCAGTTCATTAAATAAAACTGAATTTTTTCTGTTTCCAGTTGGTTTCTCCAAAAATTTTTATTCCTAGCAATCTTCTAGAGTTTTCCTATGACTGGCGATAATATTTATATATATATATATAGATTGGAGGGAATCTAACTCTTTTTTTCTCTCCTTGATGTCCTGCTTCAACTCCTAACATCGAAAGTTCCGTAGGCGCAATATTTTTGGAGATAAACCGGAACCTTCGGATGTCTATTTTTTGGCACTTTTAGAATCGCGTTTTTGGACCATTTTTTGACCAAAACCCAAAAAAACCTCTTTGGAAGTTAATTTAATTCGAAAGGACTTTGTTACGTTCTCAGGTGATTGTAAACTTGCCACCGCGATCAAAAATAGCAAAAACTTTCTCAAATTTCCAAAGTCTTATTACAATTTTTTTCTCAATTCTCAAATTTGACCGCCTGTAACTTGAGAACGCCCCGACCGATTGAAGTGAATCCAACTGTTTTTGCCTCTTCTTGATGTCCTCTTTCAACTCCTACTATCAGAAGTTCGTAGGTGCAATATTTGGGAGATAGACCCCTTCGGTGGTAGATTTTTAGGCACTTTTAGAATCACGTTTTTGGACTATTTATTAAAAAATACTTTAGAGGTTAATTTCATTCAAATTGAGTTTGTTGCGTTCTTAGGGGATTGCAAACGCACCTCTCCGATCAAAAAGGAACAAAAACATTTTCTCAAAATTTTTTTGAAAGTGTCCAAACTGGGGAGTTGTAGTGTTTTTCCGATATTCCCAAAATTTTTGAGACATTTTGATAAAACTTGAAATAATAAATGTTCGGAAACTTAGTGAAGTTTCCGGAAATATTTCGAGAAACTAAAGCTGTAAGGTTAGTTTTTTACATATAGAAATTGCAAAGAATGTTTAAAATCTGCAGCCCATTAAATAACGTTGATTTTTTTCTGTTTTCAGTTGGTTTCTCAAAAATTTTTTTTCTTAGTAAACTTGTAAGGTTTGCCTATGACTTCGAAAATGTTTGAGAAATTTCTATGAAAAATTATATGCGTAAAAATGTAGTGAAACCTTGAGAAATATTTCGAGAAACTAAAGCTGATAGTTTAGTTTTCTTTTATTTAAAAACAGCAAAAATTGTTCAAAATCCGCAGCTCATTAAATAAAGTTGATTTTTTTTCTGTTTTCAGTTGGTTTCTCAAAAATTTTTTTTCTTAGTAAACTTGTAAGGTTTGCCTATGACTTCGAAAATGTTTGAGAAATTTCTATGAAAAAGTATATGCCTAAAAATGTAGTGAAACCTTGAGAAATATTTCGAGAAACTAAAGCTGATAGTTTAGTTTTCTTTTATTTAAAAACAGCAAAAATTGTTCAAAATCCGCAGCTCATTAAATAAAGTTGATTTTTTTCTGTTTTCAGTTTGTTTCTCAAAAATTTTTTTTCTTAGTAAACTTGTAAGGTTTGCCTATGACTTCGAAAATGTTTGAGAAATTTCTATGAAAAAGTATATGCCTAAAAATGTAGTGAAACCTTGAGAAATATTTCGAGAAACTAAAGCTGATAGTTTAGTTTCCTTTTATTTAAAAACAGCAAAAATTGTTCAAAATCCGCAGCTCATTAAATAAAGTTGATTTTTTTCTGTTTTTAGTTGGTTTCTCAAAAATTTTTATTCTTAGCAAACTTCTAGAGTTTTCCTATGACTGGCGAAAATATTTGAGAAATTTCAATGAAGAATTGTACGCCTAGAAATTTAGTGAAACCTGGGAAAGCCCTGACAGATTGGAGTGAATCTAACTCTATTTTCCTCTCCTTGACGTCTTCTTTCAACTCCTATCATCGAAAGTTTCGTAGGCGCAATATTTTTGGAGATAAACCCCTTCGGTTGTCTATTTTTTCGCACTTTTAGAATCGCGTTCTTGGACCAGTTTTAAAAAAAAAACCTTTTTGGAAGTTAATTTCATTCGAAAGGACTTTGTTACGTTGTCAGGTGATTGTAAACTTGCCATCCCGATCAAAAATAGCAAAAAATGTTCTCAAATTTCCAAAGTCCTATTACAATTTTTTCCTCAATTCTCAAATTTGACCGCCTGCAACTTGAGAACGCCCGCACCGATTGGATTGAGTCCAACTCTGTTTTCCTCTTCTTGATGTCTCCTTTCACCTCCCACCATCGGAAGTTCCATAGGTGTAATATCTTTGGAGATAACCCTTCGATGGTCGGTTTTTAGGCACTTTTAGAATCGCATTTTTGGACTATTTGTAAAAAAAAACCACTTTAGAGGTTAATTTAATTCAAATTGAGTTTGTTACGTGTTTTTTCCAAACTGGAGAGTTGTAGTGTTTTTCCGATAATTCCCAAAATTTTTGAGAAATTTTGATAAAACTTGAAATAATAAATGTTCGGAAACTTAGTGTAGTTTCCGGAATTATTTTGAGAAACTAAAACTGTAAAGTTAGTTTTTTTTACATTAAAAAATTGCTAAGAATGTTTAAAATCTGTAGCCCATTAAATAAAGTTGTTTTTTCTGTTTTTAGTTGGTTTTTCAAAAAATTTTTTTCTTAGTAAACTTGTAGGGTTTTCCTACGATTTCGAAAATGTTTGAGACATTTCTATGAAAAATTATATGCCTAAAAATGTAATAAGACCTTGAGAAATATTTCGAGAAACTAAAGCTGATAGTTTAGTTTTCTTTTATTTAACAACAGAAAAAATTGTTCAAAATCCGCAGCTCATTAAATAAAGTAGAATTTTTTTTTTCAGTTTGTTTCTCAAAAATTTGTATTCTTAGCAAACTTCTAGAGTTTTACTATGTCTGGCGAAAATATTTGAGAAATTTCAATGAAAAATTATATGCCTAGAAATTTAGTGAAACCTGAGAACGCCCTGACAGATTGGAGTGAATCTAACTCTATTTTCTTCTCCTTGACGTCCTCTTTCAACTCCTATCATCGAAAGTTCCGTTGGAGATAAACCCCTTCGGTTGTCTAGTTTCCGGAATTATTTCGAGAAACTAAAGCTGTAAGGTTTTCAGTTGGTTTTTCAAAAAATTTTTTTCTTAGTAAACTGGTAGGATTTTCCTATGATTTCGAAAATGTTTGAGACATTTCTATGAAAAATTATATGCCTAAAAATGTAATAAGACCTTGAGAAATATTTCGAGAAACTAAAGCTGATAGTTTAGTTTTCTTTTATTTAACAACAGAAAAAATTGTTCAAAATCCGCAGCTCATTAAATAAACTTGAATTTTTTTTTTCAGTTTGTTTCTCAAAAATTTGTATTCTTAGCAAACTTCTAGAGTTTTACTATGTCTGGCGAAAATATTTGAGAAATTTCAATGAAAAATTATATGCCTAGAAATTTAGTGAAACCTGAGAACGCCCTGACAGATTGGAGTGAATCTAACTCTATTTTCTTCTCCTTGACGTCCTCTTTCAACTCCTATCATCGAAAGTTCCGTTGGAGATAAACCCCTTCGGTTGTCTAGTTTCCGGAATTATTTCGATAAACTAAAGCTGTAATGTTAGTTTTTTACATTCAGAAATTGCTAAGAATGTTTAAATTCTGCAGCCCATTAAATAAAGTTGAGTTTTTCTGTTTTAAGTTGGTTTCTCAAAATTTTTTTTCTTAGTAAACTTGTAAGGTTTGCATATGACTTCGAAAATGTTTGAGAAATTTCTATGAAAAATTATATGCCTAAAAATGTAGTGAAACCTTGAGAAATATTTCGAGAAACTAAAGCTGATAGTTTAGTTTTCTTTTATTTAAAAACAGCAAAAATTGTTCAAAATCCGCAGCTCATTAAATAAAGTTGATTTTTTTCTGTTTTCAGTTGGTTTCTCAAAAATTTTTATTCTAGCAAACTTCTAGAGTTTTCCTATGACTGGCGAAAATATTTGAGAAATTTCAATGAAGAATTATACGCCTAGAAATTTAGTGAAACCTGGGAACGCCCTGACAGATTGGAGTGAATCTAACTCTATTTTCCTCTCCTTGACGTCCTCTTTCAACTCCTATCATCGAAAGTTTCGTAGGCGCAATATTTTTGGAGATAAACCCCTTCGGTTGTCTATTTTTAGGCACTTTTAGAATCGCGCTCTTGGAATATTTTTTAAAAAACTCTCTTTAGAAGTTCAGTTCATTCGAAAGAACTTTGTTACGTTCTCAGATGATTGTAAACTTGCCATCCCGATCAAAAATAGCAAAAAATTTTCTCAAATTTCCAAAGTCCTATTACAATTTTTTTCTCAATTCTCAAATTTGACCGCCTGTAACTTGAGAACGCCCCCACCGATTGGATTGAGTCCAACTTTATGTTCCTCTTCTTGATGTCTCCTTTCACGTCCCACCATCGGAAGTTCCATAGGTGTAATATCTTTGGAGATAACCCTTCGGTGGTCGGTTTTTAGGAACTTTTAGAATCGTACTTGTGGACAATTTGTAAAAAAAAAACACTTTAGAGGTTAATTTCATTCAAATTGAGTTTGTTACGTTTTTTCCAAACTGGGGAGTTGTAGTGTTTTTTTGATAATTCCTAAAATTTTTGAGGAATTTTGATAAAACTTGAAATAATAAATGTTCGGAAACTTAGTGTAGTTTCCGGAATTATTTCGAGAAACTAAAGCTGTAAGGTTTTCAGTTGGTTTCTCAAAATTTGTTTTTCTTAGTAAACTTGTAGGGTTTTCCTATGACTTCGAAAATGTTTGAGACATTTCTATGAAAAATGATACGCCTAAAAATGTAGTATAACCTTGAGAAATGGTTCGAGAAACTAAAGCTGATAGTTTAGTTTTCTTTTAGAAACAACTTTCTTTTAGAAAAACAGCAAAAATTGTTCAAAATTCGCAGCTCATTAAATAAAGTTGATTTTTGTCTGTTTTCAGTTGGTTTCCCAAAAATTTTTATTCTTAGCAAACTTCTAGAGTTTTCCTATGACTGGCGAAAATACTTGAGAAATTTCAATGAAAAATTATATGCCTAGAAATTTAGTGAAACCTGAGAACGCCCCGACCGATTGGAGTGACTCTAACTCTATTTTCCTCTCCTTGACGTCCTCTTTCAACTCCTCAATATTTTTGGAGATAAACCCCTTCGGTTGTCTATTTTTAGGCCCTTTTAGAATCGCGTTCTTGGACTATTTTTTTAAAAAAACCTCTTTGGAAGTTAATTTCATTCGAAAGGACTTTGTTACGTTCTCAGGTGATTGTAAACTTGCCATCCCGATCAAAAATAGCAAAAAATGTTCTCAAATTTCCAAAGTCCTATTACAATTTTTTTCTCAATTCTCAAATTTGACCGCCTGCAACTTGAGAACGCCCCCACCGATTGGATTGAATCCAACTCTGTTTTCCTCGTCTTGATGTCGCCTTTCACCTCCCACCATCGGAAGTTCCATAGGTGTAATATCTTTGGAGATAACCCTTCGATGGTCGGTTTTTAGGCACTTTTAGAATCCCATTTTTGGACTATTTGTAAAAAAAAACCACTTTAGAGGTTAATTTAATTCAAATTGAGTTTGTTACGTGTTTTTTTCCAAACTGGAGAGTTGTAGTGTTTTTCCGATAATTCCCAAAATTTTTGAGAAATTTTGATAAAACTTGAAATAATAAATATTCGGAAACTTAGTGTAGTTTCCGGAATTATTTTGAGAAACTAAAACTGTAAAGTTAAGTTTTTTTTACATTAAAAAATTGCTAAAAATGTTTAAAATCTCTGCAGCCCATTAAATAAAGTTGAGTTTTTTCTGTTTTTAGTTGGTTTTTCAAAAAAAATTTTTCTTAGTAAACTTGTAGGGTTTTCCTATGATTTCGAAAATGTTTGAGACATTTCTATGAAAAATTATATGCCTAAAAATGTAATAAAACCTTGAGAAATATTTCGAGAAACTAAAGCTGATAGTTTAGTTTTCTTTTATTTAACAACAGAAAAAATTGTTCAAAATCCGCAGCTCATTAAATAAAGTTGAATTTTGTCTTTTTTCAGTTTGTTTCTCAAAAATTTGTATTCTTAGCAAACTTCTAAAGTTTTACTATGTCTGGCGAAAATATTTGAGAAATTTCAATGAAAAATTATATGCCTAGAAATTTAGTGAAACCTGAGAACGCCCTGACAGATTGGAGTGAATCTAACTCTATTTTCTTCTCCTTGACGTCCTCTTTCAACTCCTATCATCGAAAGTTCCGTTGGAGATAAACCCCTTCGGTTGTCTAGTTTCCGGAATTATTTCGATAAACTAAAGCTGTATTGTTAGTTTTTTACATTCAGAAATTGCTAATAATGTTTAAATTCTGCAGCCCATTAAATAAAGTTGAGTTTTTTTTGTTTTCAGTTGGTTTCTCAAATTTTTTTTTCTTAGTAAACTTGTATGGTTTTTCTATGACTTCGAAAATGTTTGAGACATTTTTATGAAAAAGTATATGCCAAAAAATGTAGTAATACCTTGAGAAATATTTCGAAAAACTAAAGCACTAATTCACATAGTTTAGTTTTCTTTTATTTAAAAGCAGCAAAAAATAGTTCAAAATCCGCAGTTCATTAAATAAAACTGATTTTTTTCTGTTTCCAGTTGCTTTCTCAAAAATTTTTATTCTTAGCAATCTTCTAGAGTTTTCCTATGACTGGCGATAATATTTATATATATATATATATAGATTGGAGTGAATCTAACTCTTTTTTTCTCTCCTTGATGTCCTGCTTCAACTCCTAACATCGAAAGTTCCGTAGGCGCAATATTTTTTGGAGATAAACCCCTTCGGATGTCTACCATTTAAAAAAAAAAACCTCTTTGGAAGTTAATTTCATTCGAAAGGACTTTGTTACGTTGTCAGGTGATTGTAAACTTGCCATCCCGATCAAAAATAGCCAAAAAATTTTCTCAAATTTCCAAAGTCCTATTACAATTATTTCTCAATTCTCAAATTTGATCGCCTGTAACTTGAAAACGCCCGCACCGATTGGATTGAGTCCAATTTATTTTCCTCTTCTTGATGTCTCCTTTCACCTCAAACCATCGGAAGTTCCATAGGTGTAATATCTTTGGAGATAACCCTTCGGTGGTCGGTTTTTTAGGCACTTTTAGAATCGCATTTTTGGACTATTTGTAAAAAAAAACACTTTAGAGGTTAATTTAATTCAAATTGAGTTTGTTACGTGTTTTCCCAAACTGGGGAGTTGTAGTGTTTTCCAATAATTTCCAAAATTTTTGAGACATTTTGATAAAACTTGAGATAATAATTATTCGGAAACTTAGTGAAGTTTCCGGAGATATTTCCAGAAACTAAAGCTGTGAGGTTAGTTTTTTACATTTAGAAATTGCTAAGATTGTTTAAAATCTGCAGCCCATTAAATAAAGTTGAGTTTTTTTTTGTTTTCAGTTGGTTTCTCAAATTTTTTTTTCTTAGTAAACTTGTAGGGTATTTTCTATGACTTCGAAAATGTTTGAGACATTTTTATGAAAAAGTATATGCCTAAAAATGTAGTAATACCTTGAGAAATATTTCGAAAAACTAAAGCATTAATTCACATAGTTTAGTTTTCTTTTATTTAAAAACAGCAAAAAATAGTTCAAAATCCGCAGTTCATTAAATAAAACTGATTTTTTTCTGTTTCCAGTTGCTTTCTCAAAAATTTTTATTCTTAGCAATCTTCTAGAGTTTTCCTATGACTGGCGATAATATTTATATATATATATATATATAGATTGGAGTGAATCTAACTCTTTTTTTCTCTCCTTGATGTCCTGCTTCAACTCCTAACATCGAAAGTTCCGTAGGCGCATAAATTTTGGAGATAAACCCCCTTCGGATGTCTATTTTTTGGCACTTTTAGAATCGCGTTCTTGGACTATTTTTAAAAAAAAAACCTCTTTGGAAGTTAATTTCATTCGAAAGGACTTTCTTACGTTCTCAGGTGATTGTAAACTTGCCATCCCGATCAAAAATAGCAAAATTGTTCTCAAATTTCCAAAGTCCTATTACAATTTTTTTCTCAATTCTCAAATTTGACCGCCTGTAACTTGAGAACGCCCCGACCGATTGAAGTGAATCCAACTGTTTTTGCCTCTATTGATGTCCTCTTTCAACTCCTACTGTCAGAAGTTCGTAGGTGCAATATTTGGGAGATAGACCCCTTCGCTGGTCGATTTTTAGGCACTTTTAGAATCGCGTTTTTGGACTATTTATTAAAAAATACTTTAGAGGTTAATTTAATTCAAATTGAGTTTGTTGCGTTCTTAGGGGATTGCAAACGCGCCTCTCCGATCAAAAAATAGCAAAAACATTTTCTCAAAATTTTTTTGAAAGTGTCCAAACTGGGGAGTTGTAGTGTTTTTCCGATATTCCCAAAATTTTTGAGACATTTTGATAAAACTTGAAATAATAAATGTTCGGAAACTTAGTGAAGTTTCCGGAAATATTTCGAGAAACTAAAGCTGTAAGGTTAGTTTTTTACATATAGAAATTGCAAAGAATGTTTAAAATCTGCAGCTCATTAAATAACGTTGATTTTTTTCTGTTTTCAGTTGGTTTCTCAAAAATGTTTTTTCTTAGTAAACTTGTAAGGTTTGCCTATGACTTCGAAAATGTTTGAGAATTTTCTATGAAAAATTATATGCCTAAAAATGTAGTGAAACCTTGAGAAATATTTCGAGAAACTAAAGCTGATAGTTTAGTTTTCTTTTATTTAAAAACAGCAAAAATTGTTCAAAATCCGCAGCTAATTAAATAAAGTTGATTTTTTTCTGTTTTCAGTTGGTTTCTGAAACATTTTTTTTTCTTATTAAACTTGTAAGGTTTGCCTATGACTTCGAAAATGTTTGAGAAATTTCTATGAAAAATTATATGCCTAAAAATGTAGTGAAACCTTGAGAAATATTTCGAGAAACTAAAGCTGATAGTTTAGTTTCCTTTTATTTAAAAACAGCAAAAATTGTTCAAAATCCGCAGCTCATTAAATAACGTTGATTTTTTTCTGTTTTCAGTTGGTTTCTCAAAAATGTTTTTTCTTAGTAAACTTGTAAGGTTTGCCTATGACTTCGAAAATGTTTGAGAATTTTCTATGAAAAATTATATGCCTAAAAATGTAGTGAAACCTTGAGAAATATTTCGAGAAACTAAAGCTGATAGTTTAGTTTTCTTTTATTTAAAAACAGCAAAAATTGTTCAAAATCCGCAGCTCATTAAATAAAGTTGATTTTTTTCTGTTTTCAGTTGGTTTCTCAAAAATTTTTATTCTTAGCAAACTTCTAGAGTTTTCCTATGACTGGCGAAAATATTTGAGAAATTTCAATGAAAAATTATATGCCTAGAAATTTGATGAAACCTGAGAACGCCCCGACCGATTGGAGTGAATCTAACTCTATTTTCTTCTCCTTGATGTCCTCTTTCAACTCCTAACATCGAAAGTTCCGTAGGCGCAATATTTTTGGAGATAATCCCCTTCGGTTGTCTATTTTTTGCCATTTTTATAATCGCATTCTTGGACCATTTTTTAAAAAAACCTCTTTGGAAGTTAATTTCATTCAAAAGGACTTTGTTCTCAGGTGATTGTAAACTTGCCATCCCGATCAAAAATAGCCAAAAAATTTTCTCAAATTTCCAAAGTCTTATTACAATTTTTTCTCAATTCTCAAATTTTTCCGCCTGTAACTTGAGAACACCCCGACCGATTGGAATGAGTCCAACTGTTTTTTGCTCTTTTTGATATCCTCTTTCACCACCCATGACCGGAATTTCCGTAGGTGTAATATTTTTTAAATTTTTTTTGAAAGTGTCAAAAGAGTATCACGACATTTTGCTCAATTCTCAATTTTGACCGCCTGTAACTTGAGAATGCCCCGACGGAGTGGAGCGAATCCAACTGTTTTTTCCTCTTCTTGATGTCCTCTTTCATCACCCATCACCAGAAGCTCTATAGGTGCAATATTTTAGGAGAAAGACCCCTTCGGTGGTCGATTCTTAGACACTTTTAAAATCACGTTTTTGACCAGTTTTAGAAAAATCACTTTAGATGTTAATTCGGAATAGATCGGAAGTTCCGTAGAAGCAATATTTTTGGAGATAGACCCCTTTTCTCAAATTTTTTTTTAAAAATGTCCAAAGGAGGTATTACGACTTTTTTCTCAATTCTCAACTTAGAAATAAATCAATTACAAGGTTTTCCAATTACTTCAGCTGCGTTTCATAGTTTTAATTCCTTTCATCAAAAAGTAGCTTTTGAGTCTTTAATTTCAGTACCATTAGTCCTGATTGTTCTACTAAGATGCATAAAAAGGCAATTGTATTACGAAATAAATCACTTATAAGTTTTTTCCAAATCTTTTTAGTCCTTCAGCTACTCTTGATTTTTTATAATCCGTATCATCAGAAGCACAAGTAGAAGAAGCTTTTCAGTCAATTTTTTTTAATCCGAACTGCTATTCTAAAACATTAGAAATCAAGATTGAGTTTCGCACTAGTTTACACAAGTGGTATTTAACACCTTAAATCCCGATTCATTTTTTTTTTACTTTTCATAAGTTTTCTTAATTTAACTTCTTCAAATTTATCACGGTTAGCTATGAATTTTATCGTGGAGTTTAATTCCAATAGCTAGCAATATTGATGCATTACAAGTTTACCCCTAATTTGCCACTAAAGGCTTAAGTTCAGTACTTTCCTTCGAAATTTTTAATCCTTTTTTTGAGTGTGAATTGTGTGTGTTTTGCGAAATTAATTAACTACAAACTATCCAAATTTCTGTAGTCCTTTAGCTACGGTTGATATATTTTTATTTTCTTTCACCAGAAGCAGCTTTTCAGTGTCAGTTCTAAAATATTGGCATTCAAAATTGAGTTTTACCTTAGTAAAACTCACTTTAATCCTCGAGATGCATTTAACGCGTTAAATCCTGATTTAACATTTGATAAATTTTTTTAATTTAACTTTTTCAATTTTATTACTATTAGTTATCAATTGCTCTGATGGTAAAAAAATGTCATGCAAAAAGTGAAAGTTTTAAGTTCAGTAGTATCAATTATTCTTGACCGTAAACTCTAGCCTGACCTAACCTGAGTTAACTCTACTTCTTTTAATTTCATCCGGTATAGTAAAATCCAATATCTTTAATATCCTCTATCAGTCAAGTTTCATCTATCTCTATCAGACCCCAAACTAATACTAAAAATCTTGAAAAGAATATGGTTCATCAAGTGAAGTTAATTTAGATTTTTGCACGATGGATCCTTATTTATAAAAACAATTTACTATTACATAGACAAAACTTAATTTACAAATGGGTGTCTATGTCATTGCTTTCACTCGGAAAACATTCTTCTCCATCTTTGCAGACGACTCCAAACTCATATACATGAGTCAGCAAGGCTGTGGTGCGCTCTGTATAGGCATCCGATTGTACCGTCCTCATAAGCTTTTCGAATATTTTCGTCATCGATTCGAAGTTTCCACCCTCATCAGAGGCCTGCTTCAAGTCCTCAGAATAGTTCTCCTTTGGCACCAATTTGATTTGCCACAAGTAAAGGCCAATTAAGAGGCCAAACAAAGCATTTTCTTTCCACTCTGATACCAAAGTAGAATACGGAAGGATCTCTTCTACGTCCTCACCAAGCTCCTGCACCATTCGTGCAAAGGAATTGTGGTAAATTTTTAAATAGTCCTCTAGTTTGTCCAAATCTGTTTTTGAAGCTCCAGAGTAGAAAAAGTAGGAGAGGTCGTGGATCGGTGTGTTTTCACGAGATAGTTGAAAGTCGATCAGTTTCATATCTATGAGTTTTCCAGATTCCTAAAATAGACATAACAAAAAATTGTTAAGATAAAACTAATTGTACCACCTACCGAGTACTTAAACATCATGTTATTTGACCAGCAGTCTCCATGTGTTGAACAACTATATTTCCCTTTATAACGTATTGACTGTTCAACGGTTGGTATAACATTTGTCACTAAATCTTTCATATAGTCATAAACAGCAGATTCGGGATCTAAAGCGTTTACTGAAGTTTTTATGCATTCTTCGAATATTTTCGCAGTATGCTCCATAAACATGTCATATACAAACGCAAACTCTTCATTAACTTTCTTGAAAGTTTTGTAATCTTTCTTCTTTAGTACAAAGGATGCAGCGTGAAACCTTCCATATACATCGAAAATAAACTGCAAATGTTCTGGGTCCCAATACTTTTCTTTCGGGAATAAGACATATCCCTGAGTTTTTAAATTTTCCATAACCATATACTCATTTGCTGGTTTTAGGCCGCTAGAAATCAAAACTGGAATGTTGTCGAATCGTTTAGTTAATTTATATCCATCCTGTAGCTTTTGCAAAGCGGCATATGTAGTACTATAGAAAATAATTTCGTTTTTGAACAAAGGACCAAAATTGAAATCAATCCCTGACGCTTTCTTTATAGCTACTTTAGTGACTTTCTTTGACTCTTTGTCTACTATATCTGCTATGTAAAAATGAGCTACAAACCCATCTCCTACTTGCGAAGTTACATCCATGTTCACCTCATAGCTGCGGAGATTCTTCACCTGAGCAACTTCGGCCATAATGGAATCCAGTTCGGATTTCAACTTATCACTTTTACTCATTTTTCGACACAATACAAAAAGTGCACTCGACCGCTGTCTACAACTTCAAAATGACTAGCACGAATGCCCGATAATATATCTAAATGAGTAGTGAACTAGCATTGAGAATAAGCAATTTAATATTGTTTGAATACTTGGTCAAGGCCAAATAATTTATTTCGCATACCGACTGGTTACTGATGGTAATGATGAGTCGCTGAACAGATATTACAATTTAATTTTATGCTTTTCATATATGTCTGTACCACTATTATTTGCCATGTGTAACGTAAATATACTATTGTGTAACAATTGTTAGGTAATCTAGGTAAATCTTTTCTTTTGTTACAGTATACCAAAATTTGCAATTTTTTTTTAGTTTTCGCATATCATGTTAGTAGGGCCAGTTGTATACCTGCAGTTTAAACTCTTATCTGAAATTAAACCACTGATTTTCAGGAACAAATAATGCATATACTGTTTTACAGTCACAATAATTAAAGTGAGACAGGTAGTATCTATTATTTAACGGTCAAATCTAAAACATCATAAGCCTTGGCTCGGCTTGACAGCGCGGTTCCCATGACGACCACTGACGCTCACAAGTAAACTAGCACGGCGGCGGTGCGGCGCTAGGTTGTGTCAAGCATAGATAAGTTACAGGCTTTGGATTAGTGAAGAAAAAAACAAAGTGGGGTTTAAGCTTAACTTTTACATCTGAAGTTTAAACCCGATTGTGTTAAAATCTTTCTTTTAACCTTACGTGAGCTTTAAACTTGAGATGTGAAAGTGGTCTTTATGCTAATCTATTACTCTTTGCAGTGTTATAAAATACAGAAGCATTTCTAGAAACACATTTATTTGAATTCTTGTTAAGTCATGCCAAGTTTTTGTTGCTCTTTTACAATAGTCTCGAATACGACGAAAATTAAAAGTGCAAGTTGGGGGACATTAATGAACACACACAAAGAATTTAATGAGACGTTTTAAAATTAAAGAAAGCTGACAAGGAAATCGGTCATTAGCAATACTACATACGAAAATTTGAAAATATATTTTTTAAGCCCAAGAAGGAATCATCAATTTCAAACGAGAAATTGAAACCTTAACTTATCAAAAGTGACTTTCTTTGATATTTTTATTCACAATTCAAAAGTGACTTTCTTTGATATTTGTATTCAAAGTTCTGCTAAATTTTGGTTATGAAATTGAGGCATCCACTGAGCAACGAATCACTTTTTTATCTCATCGACCGAGTCATACATAACTCTATACAAATTCTCTCCCCACTAACATAGGTCTATATCAAATGATAAAACAATGTCATGGAAGCGATGTGTAGAACCTGGCGACACCTTCCATGAGTTTCAGAAACTACGATGGCAGCTGTGTATTAATATGCTCTTGAATTTTATTGTTGCTGCCTCAATATCAAAATTTGGATTTTGAAAGAATGTAAGTAATTTTTGTGTAAGTAAATCTTAGCCTGAAATCTAATCTGACTTTTTTCCAAAAACTCCAAACTTGTATTTCTAAACGCTTTGAGTCATTTTTAATCGATTTTGGCCTTAATTTTTACAATAATTTCTCAAAAAACTCCAAATTGACATTTTTGGTTGGCTTGAGACATTTTTTACCGATTTTAGCTCTTATCTTAATCTGAATATCTTCAAATTTGATTTTTTACAAGTTTGAAATTATTTTTAAGGTTTTCCAAGAACTCCAAATTTATAGTTTTCAATATATTATAATTTATAGTTATCAATATTATAATTTCCTAGATTTTTGGTCCTAATCCTAACCTAAGTATCTCAAAAACAGCGCACTGTTATTTTTAGTCGTTTTTAGTCAAATTTCAGTTATTCTGCTGCAAAAATAAATATTCCCCAAAACAACAAATTATGAGAAATTAATTGGTTTTGCCTGATTGTGTTCTAAAATTGAATTTTTTTCAAAAACATCAAAATTTCAACTTTTAGAAAATGTAATTTTTAACCAATATTAGCCTTAATTCTAGCCTGATTTTTTCCTTAAATTTGCATTGTAAAATGCTTTGAGTAATTTTAAACCGATATTGGCTCTAATTTTTACGTGAATTTTTCCAAAAACTCCAAATAGACATTTTTAAACGTTTGAATCACTTTTTACCGTTTCTAGTTCTTATTTTAACCTGAATTTCTCCAAATTTGTGTTTTTACAAGCTTTAAATTACTTTTAACTAATTATGGCCCTATTTCTAATCTGAGGTTCCAAAAATTCCAAAAATTCCAAATTTTAATTTTTGCACGCTTTGAATAGTTTTTCAAAATTTTTGGTCCTAATCCTTAACTTGTATTCTCAAAAAACAGCACACAATTACTTTTAGGTGTTTTTAGTAAAATTTTATTTATTCTGATATTATCAAAAACTAAAATTTTATCAAAAATAACAAAGTATAAGACGTGAATTGGTTTTACCTGATTTTGTCCTAAAATTGAATTTTTTCAAAAACATCAAAATTTGAATTTTTAGATAATGTAAGTAAATTTTAATTAATTTGATTCTAACGTTATTTTTTCCACAAATTCCAAATTTGAATTTTTAAATACTATGATTTATTTTTAACCGAATTTTAGCCTTAATTTTTACATTAATTTGACAAAAACTCCAAATTGACATTTTCGGTTGGCTTTTAACATTTTTTTTGGTTTTTAGCTCTCTTATCTAAATCTGAATGTCTTCAAATTTGAATTTTTACAAGTTTTAATTTATATTTAACTAGTTTTCGCCCAAGTCATAGCTTAAAGTTTTCCAAAAACTCCAAATCCACGTTTTGCGTAGTTTTCAAGATTTTTGGTCCTAATTCTAACCTACATTTTTCACCACACTATTATTTTAAAGTGTTTTTAGTAAAATTTCAGTTTATTTTATACAAAAATAAGTTTTATCAATAACAACAGATTATAAGATATAAATTGGTTTTAACAAATTCTGCCCTAAAATTGAATTTCTCCAAAATCGTAACAATTTTAATTTTTAGAGAATGTAAGTAATTTTTAACAATTTTTTGTCTTAATTATAACCTGATCTTTTTCTACAAATTCCAAATTTGCATATTTAAATGCTTTGAGACATTTTTAACCGATTTTGGCTTTGCGTCTTTCTTGATTTTTTCCAAAAACTTCAAATTGAGAGTTTTGGATAATTTTGTACCGATTTTAGCTCTTATCTTAATCCTGATTTTCTCCAAATTTGCATTTTCAAGAGCTCGAAGTTATTTTTAACTAGCTTTTGCCCAAATAAGGTTTCAAAAAACTCAAAATTTGGATTTTTACACGTTTTCGGTGGTTTTCAAGATTTTTGGTCTTAATATTAACCTAAATTTTTGAAAAAATGGGGCACTATTATTTTTGGGGTTTTTGCTCAAATTTCAGTTATTTTAATACAAAAATAAGTTTTATCGAAAACAACTAAAACAGAAATAAATTTTATCAAAAAGAACAAATTATAAGATATAAATTTGTTTTGCCTGATTTTTTCCTGAATTTAAATTTCTTCAAAAACATCAAAATTTGCATGTTTAGAGAATGTAAGTAATTTTTAACCAATTTTAATTTTAATTCAAATCTGAGTTTTTTTCACAAACTTCAAATTTGCATTTTTAAATGCTTTGAGTGATTTTTAATCAAGTTGGGTCTTAATTTTTGTAAGTTTATATTTTTGCAAGCTTTAAGTAGTTTTTCAAGATTTTTCGGTCCTATTCCTGACCCAAATTATCGAAAAAAGGCACACTATGACTTTTAGGAGCTTTTAGTCAAATTTCAATTATTCTAATACAAAAAAAGGTTTTATCAAATTATCAATTTTATCAAGCGACAATTATAAGATATGGGTTGGTTTTGCCTGATTTTGTCCTAAAATTGAATTTTTCCAAACTTTTTGAGAATGTAATTTTTAACCAATATTAGCCTTAATTATAACCTGATTTTTTCGTCAAATTTTCATTTTAAAATGCCTTGAGTCATTTTTAACCGAGTTTGGCCCTAATTTTTACATGACTTTTTGCAAGAACTCCAAATAGATATTTTTAAACGGTTTGAATCATTTTTTACCGATTTTAGTTCTTATCTTAACCTGAGTTTCTCCAAATATGTATTTTTACAAGTTTTAAATTACTTTTAACTGGTGTTGGCCCAAATTCTAACCTGAGGTTCAAAAAATTCCAAATTTGTCTTTTCACACGTTTCGAGTAGTTTTTTATATTTTTGGTCCTATTCCTAACCCAAACTTATATAAAAAAAGCACCCTATTAACTTTAGGCTTTTTTAGTCAAATTTCAATTATGCTAATACAAAAAAGATTTTATCAAAAACGACAAATTATAAGATATGAATTGGTTTTGCCTGATTTTGTTCTAAAATTGTATTTTTCCAAAAACATCAAAATTTTCAACTTTTTGAGAATGTAATTTTTAACCAATATTAGCCTTAATTCTAACATGATTTTTTCGTCAAATTTTCATTTTAAAAAAGCTTTGAGTCATTTTTAACCGATTTTGTCCCTGATTTTTACATTAATATTTCCAAAAACTCCAAATACACAATTTTAAACGGTTTGAATCATTTTTTACCGATTTCAGTTCTTATCTTAACCTGAATTACTCCAAGGTTGTATTTTTACAAGCTTTAAATTACTTTTAACTAGTTTTGGCGCAAATTCTAACCTGAGGTACAAAAAATTCCAAATTTGTATTTTTATACCCTTTGAGTAGTTTTGCAAAATTTTTGGTCCTAATCCTAACCTCAATTTCTCAAAAAACAGGACACAATTATTTTTAGACGCTGTTAGTCAAATTTCAGTTATTCTGATACAAAAATAAATGTTATCAAAAACAACAAATTATAAGATATGAATTGGTTTTGCCTGATTTTGTCCTAAAATTGAATTTCTTCAAAAACAGAAAAAAAATTGAATTTTTAGATAATGTAAGTAAATTTGGATCAATTTTAGTCTTAATTCTAAGGAGATTTTTTCCACAAACTCCAAATTTGCATTTTTTAATACTCTGATGTGTTTTTAACCGAATTTTAGCCTTAATTTCTCCAAAAACTCCAAATTGACATTTTTGGTGGGTTTGAGATGTTTTTTATCGATTTTAGCGCTGTAAAAATGTCTTAAAATTTATATTTCGACAAGTTCTAAGTTATGTTTAACTAGTTTTGGCCCAAATCCTAACTTAAGGTTTTCCAAAAACTAAAAGCTTTCAAGATTTTTGGTCCTAATTCTAACCTAACGTTAGTAGTCAAATTTCAGTTATTTTAATACAAAAATAAATTTTATCAAAAACAACAGATTATAAGATATGAATTGGTTTTGACTAATTATGTCGTAAAATTCAATTTCTCCAAAAACATAAATAAATTATTTTTAGAGAATGTGATTGATTTTTAACCAATTTTAGTTTTCATTTTAACTTGACTTTTTCCACAAACTCCAAATTTTTAAATACTTTGAGTTATGTTTAACCGATTTTGGTCTTAATTTTTATATAAATTTAATCAAAATACTGCATGTTACCATTTTTGCACGGTTTGGGTATTTTTTTCTGATTTTATCTTTTGTCTTAATCTGAATTTCTTAAAATTTGTATTTTTACAGGCTTGAAGTTATTTTTAACTAGTTTTGGCCCAAATCCTAACCTGAGGTTTTCCGGAAACAAATTTATATTTTTACACGCTTTGAGTAGTTTTTTGATCCTTTGCCTGATTTTGTCCTAAAATTTAATTTCTCCAAAAACATAAAAATTTTAATTTTTAGAAATTGTAAGTAATTTCTAAACCATTTTAATCTTAATTCTAACCTGATTTTTTCTACAAACTTCAAATTTGAATTTTAAAATGCTTTGATAATTTTTTACCGATTTTGGGCCGAATTTTTACATGAATTCCTCCAAAAACTCCAAATTGACATTTTTGGTCGGTTTGAGTCATTTTGTACCGATTTTAGCTCTTATCTTACTCTGAATTTCTTCAAATTTGAATTTTTAAGAGCTTTAAGTTACTTTTAACTAGTTTTGGTCCAAATAAGTTTCCAAATTTGGATTTTTACACGTTTTGAGTGGTTTTCAAGTGAATATTATTTCTTGGTCCTAATCTTAATTTTTCAAAAAACAGCTCGGTATTATTTTTAAGTATTTTTGGTAAAATTTCAATTATTCTGGTAGAGAGATAAATTTTATCAAAAAGAACAAATTAAAAGATATGAAGGTCTTAAAATTGAATTTCTCCAAAAACATAAAAATTTAAATTTTTAGGGAATGTAACCAAGTAACTTTTTAACCAATTTCAGTCTTAATTCTAACCTGATTTTTTACAAATTCCAAATTTTTAATTACATCGAGTTATTTTTAACCGATTTTGGCATGTTTTACACAAATTTCTCCAAAAAATTCCAAATTAACATTTTTGGTCGGTTTGAGTAATTTATTACTGATTTTAGCTCATATCTTAATCTAAAATTCTTAAAATTTGTTTTTTTATAGTCTTCAAGTTATTTTTAACTAGTTTTGGCCCAAATCCTAAGCTGAGGTTTTCCAAAAACCTCAAATTTGTATTTTTACACGCTTTGAGTAGTTTGATAAAATGTTTGGTCCTAACCCTAACTTAAATGTCTCAAACAACTCAAAACACTATTATTTTTAGGCGCTTTTAGTCAAATTTCAGTTATTCTGATAAAGTTTATAGAGATTATAAGGTATGAATTGGTTTTGCCTGATTTTGTCCTAAAATTCACTTTTTCGAAAAACATCAAAATTTTTATTTTTTGGAGAATGTAAGTAATTTTTAACCAATTTTAGTCTTAATTCAAACCTGATTTTTTTCACAAACTATAACTTTGCATATGTAAATGCTTTGAGTCATTTTTAACCGGTTTTGGCTTTGCGTCTTACATGAATTTTTCCAAAAACTCCAAATTGATAGTTTTGCCAGTTTGAGTCATTTTATGCCGATTTTAGCTCTTGTCTTAATTCGAATTTCTTCAAATTTGCATTTTTAAGAGCTTCAAGTTATTTTTAACTAGTTTTTGCCCAAATAAGGTTTTCCAAAAACCCCAAATTTGGATTTTTTGCACGTTTTGAGTGGTTTTCAAGATTTTTGGTCCTGATCCTAACCTAAATTTTTTAAAAAACAGCACACTCTTATCTTTAGGTGTGTTTGTTCAAATTTCAGTTATCTTATTACAAAAATAAGTTTTATTAAAAACAACTGATACAGAAATAATATTTATTAAAAAAAAAAAAACAGATTATAAGACATGAATTGGTTTTGCCTGATTTTTTCTTGATATTAAATTTCTTCAAAAACATCAAAATTAAAATTTTTAGAGAATGTTAGTAATTTTTAACCAATTTTAGTCTTAATTCAAGCCTGATTTGTTTTCACAAACTCCAAATTTGCATTTTTAAATGCTTTGAGTAATTTTTTACTGTTTTTGGCTTTGCGTCTTAATTTTGGCTCTGATTTTTAAAAATTTTGGTCTTAATCCTTAACCTAAACTTATCAAAAAACAGCACATAATTATTTTTAGGTGTTTTTAGTCAAATTTCAGTTATTCTGCTGCAAAAATAAATTTTCACAAAAACAACAAATTATAAGATATTAATTGGTTTTGCCGGATTTTGTCCTAAAATTCAATTTTTCCAATAACATCAAAATTTCAACTTTTTGAGAATGTAATTTTTAAGCAATATTAGCCTTAATTCTAACCTAATGTTTTCGTTAAATTTGCATTTTTAAATGTTTTGAGTAATTTTTAATTGATTTTGGCCCTAAATTTTTACATGGATTTTTCCAAAAAATCTAAATAAACATTTTGAAACGCTTCGAATCCTTTTTTACCGATTTTAGTTCTTATCTCAACCTGAATTTTTCCATATTTGTATTTTTTACAAGCTTTAAATTAATTATAACTAGTTTTAGCCCAAATTCTAACCTGAGGTTCTAAAAATTCCAACTTTGTATTTTTACACACTTCGAGGAGTTTTTCAAAATTTTTGTTCTTAATCCTTAACCTAAATTTCTCAAAAAAACTAAACACAATTATTTTTAGCTGTTTTTAGTCAAATTTCAGTTATTCTGATACAAAAATAAATTTTATCAAAAACAACAAATTATAAGATATGAATTGGTTTTGCCTGATTTTGTCCTAAAATTGAGTTTTTCAAAAAACATCAAAATTTGAATTTTTTGAGAATGTAAGTAATTTTTAGCTAATTTTAGTCTTAAATCAAACCTGATTTTTTTCACAAACTCCAAATTTGCATATTTACATGCTTTGAGTCATTTTTAACAGATTTGGCTTTCCATTTTACATGAATTTTTCCAAAAACTCCAAATTGACAGTTTTGGCCAGTTTTAGTCATTTTGTACCTATTTTAGCTCTTATCTTAATCTGAATTTCTTCAAATTTGCATTTTTAAGAGCTTTAAATTATTTTTAACTTGTTTTTGCCCAAATAAGGTTTTCCAAATCTCCAAATTTGGATTTTTACACGTTTTGAGCGGTTTTCAAGATTTTTGGCCCTAATCCTAACTTAATTGTTTCAAAAAATGGCACACTAATTTCTTTAGGTGTTTTTGTTCAAATTTCAGTTATTTTAATACCAAAATAAGTTTTATCAAAGACAACTGATACATAAATAAATTTTATCAAAAAGAACAAATTATAAGATATGAATTGATTTTGCTTGATTTTTTTCAAGCTGAAATTAAATTTCTTCAAAAACATCAAAATTTGAATTTTTAGAGAGTGTAAGTAATTTTTAACTAATTTTAGTCTTAATTCAAACCTGATTTTTTTCACAAACTCCAAATTGGCATATATAAACGCTCTGAGTCATTTTTAACCGATTTTGGCTTTGGGTCTTACATAAATTTTTCCAATATCTCCAAATTGACAGTCTTGGCCAATTTGAGTCATTTTGTAACGATTTAGCCCTTATCTTAATTTGAATTGCTTCAAATTGGCATTTTTAAGAGCTTTAAGTTATTTTTAACTAGTTTTTGCCCAATTGAGGTTTTTCAAAAATTTCAAATTTGGATTTTTACACGTTTTGAGTGGTTTTCAAGATTTTTGGTCCTAATCCTAACCTAAATTTTTCAAAAATAGCACACTATTATCTTTAGGTGGTTTTGGTCAAATTGCAGTTATTTTAATACAAAAATAAGTTTTATCAAAAACAACTGATACAGAAATAAATTTTATCAAAAAGAACAAATTATAAGATATGAATTGGTTTTGCCTGATTTTGTCCTAAAATTGAATTTCTTCAAAAACAGAAAAAAAAATTGAATTTTTAGATAATGTAAGTAAATTTGGATCAATTTTAGTCTTAATTCTAAGGAGATTTTTTCCACAAATTCCAAATTTGCATTTCTTAATACTTTGATGTGTTTTTAACCGAATTTTAGCCTTAATTTCTCCAAAAACTCCAAATTGACATTTTTGGTTGGTTTGAGATGTTTTTTTATCGATTTTAGCGCTCTTATCTTAACCTTAATGTCTTAAAATTTGTATTTCGACAAATTCTAAGTTATGTTTAACTAGTTTTGGCCCAAATCCTAACTTAAGGTTTTCCAAAAACTAAAAGCTTTCAAGATTTTTGGTCCTAATTCTAACCTAACGTTAGTAGTCAAATTTCAGTTATTTTAATACAAAAATAAATTTTATCAAAAACAACAGATTATAAGATATGAATTGGCTTTGACTAATTATGTCGTAAAATTCAATTTCTCCAAAAACATAAATAAATAATTTTTAGAGAATGTGATTGATTTTTAACCAATTTTAGTTTTCATTTTAACTTGACTTTTTCCACAAACTCCAAATTTTTAAATACTTTGAGTTATTTTTAACCGATTTTGGTCTTAATTTTTACAAAAATTTATCCAAAAAACTACAAATTAACATTTTTGCACGGTTTGAGTATTTTTTTCTGATTTTATCTTTTGCCTCACTCTGAATTTCTTAAAATTTGTATTTTTACAGGCTTGAAGTTATTTTTAACTGGTTTTGGCCCAAATCCTAACCTGAGGTTTTCCGGAAACAAATTTATATTTTTACACGCTTTGAGTAGTTTTTTGATCTTTTGCCTGATTTTGTCCTAAAATTTAATTTCTCCAAAAACATAAAAATTTTAATTTTTAGAAAATGTAAGTAATTTCTAAACCATTTTAATCTTAATTCTAACCTGATTTTTTCTAGAAACTTCAAATTTGAATTTTAAAATGCTTTGATCATTTTTTACCGATTTTGGGCCGAATTTTTACATGAATTCTTCCAAAAACTCCAAATTGACATTTTTGGTCGGTTTGAGTCATTTTGTACCGATTTTAGCGCTTATCTTACTCTGAATTTCTTCAAATTTGAATTTTTAAAAGCTTTAAGTTACTTTTAACTAGTTTTGGTCCAAATAAGTTTCCAAGTTTGGATTTTTACAGGTTTTGAGTGGTTTTCAAAATTTTTGGTCCTAATCCTAACCTAATTTCTCCAAAAACATAAAAAAATTTATTTTTAGGGAATGTGAGTAATTTTTAAACAATTTTAGTCTTAATTCTAACCTGATCTTTTCCACACACACCAAATTTTTAAATACTTTGAGTCATTTTTAACCATTTTGACCTTAATTTCGAAATAAATTTCTCCAAAAAAGTCCACATTAACATTTTTGGTCGGTTTGAGTAATTTTTTACTGATTTTAGCTCATATCTTAATCTAAAATTCTTAAAATTTGTTTTTTTTTTATAGACTTCAAGTTATTTTTAACTAGTTTTGGCCAAAATCCTAATCTGAGGTTTTCCAAAAACTTAAAATTTTTATTTTTGACACGTTTTGAGTCGCTCTTTAAAATGTTTGGTCCTAACCCTAACTTAAATTTCTCAAACAACAATACACAATTATTTTAAGGCCTTTTTAGTAAAATTTCAGTTATTACGATACAAAAATAAATTTTATACAGATTATAAGGTATCAATTGGTGTTGTCTGATTTGGTCGTAAAATTAAGTTTTTCGAAAAACATCAAAATTTGAATCTTTAGAGAATGTAAGTAATTTTTAACTAATTTTAGTCCTAATACAAAAACCTGATTTTTTTCACAAACTCCAAATTTGCATATTTAAATGCTTTAAGTCATTTTTAACCCATTTTGGCTTTGCATCTTACATGACTTTTTCCAAAAACTCCATATTGACACTTTTGGCTAGTTTGAGTCATCTTATTTCATTGTTCATATTTCAGCTCTCATCTTAATCTGAATTTCTTCAAATTTGCATTTTTAAGAGATTTAAGTTATTTTTAACTAGTTTTTGCCCAAATAACTTTTCCAAAAACTCCAAACGTGGATTTTTACATGCTGTGAGTGGTGTTCAAGATTTTTGGTCCTATCCTAAACAAAATTTTTCAAAAAATAGCACACTATTATCTTTAGGTATTTTTGAACAAATTTCAATTATTTTAATACAAAAATAAGCTTTACCAAGAACAACTGATACAAAAATAAAATTGATCAAAAAGAATAAATTACAAGGTATGAATTGGTTTTGCCTGATTTTTTTCCTGCAATTAAATTTCTTCAAAAACATCAAAATTTGTATTTTCATAGAATGTAAGTAATTTCTAACCAATTTTAGTCTTAATTCAAACCTAAGTTTTTTTTCACAAACTCCAAATTTGCATTTTTAAACACTTTAAGTCATTTTCAACCAACTTGGATCTTAATTTTTACATGAGTTTTTCCAAAAACTCCAAATAGATATTTTTGGTCAGTTTGAGTAATGTGGAACCAATTTTAGCTTTTATCTTAATCTAAATTTCTTCAAATTTGCATTTTTAGAAGCTTTAACTTATTTTTAACTAGTTTTGGCCCAAATAAGGTTTTCAGAAACGCAAAATTTGGATTTTTTACACGTTTTGAGTGGTTTTCAAGATTTTTTGACCTAAACCTAACCTAAATGTTTCAAAAAACAGCACACTATTATTTTTAGGCGTTTGTGGTCAAATTTCGCTTATTCTGATACAAAAGTAAATTTTGTCAAAAAGAACAAATTAAAGGATATGAATTAGTTTTGACTGATTTTTTCCTAAAAATAAATTTCTTCAAAAACATAAAAAATTCAATTTTGAGAGAATGTAAGTGATCTTTAACCAATTTTAGTCTTAATTCAAACCAGAGTTTTTTTCACGAACACCAAATGCATTTTTAAACGATTTGACTCATTTTTAACCAATTTTGGTCTTAATTTTTACATGAGTTTTTCCAAAAACTCCAATTTGACAGTTTTGGACGGTTTGGGTACTTTTTACCCATTTTAGCTCTTATTTTAATCTGAGTTTATCCAAATTTCTATTGTTACAAGTTTTAACTTATCTTTAAATAATTTTGCCGGGAACCCTAAACCTGGGATTTCTAAAAAAATCTAAGTTTGAATTTTTACAAGCTTTGAGTAATTTCTCAAAATTTTTGGTCCTAATCCTTCACCTAAATTTCTCAAAAACCAAGACAATTATTTTTAAGTGTTTTTAGTAAAATTTCAGTTATTCTGACAAAAATAAATTTTATCAAAAACAAGAAAATATAAGATATGAATTGGTTTTGCCTAATTCTGCCTAAAATTAACTTCTCCCCAAAAACATCAAAATTTTAGTCTTAATTCTAACGTGATTCTTTCCACAAACTCCAAATTTGCATTTTTAAATATTCTCATATATATTTTCAACCGAGTTTTAGACTTAATTTTTACATTAATTTCTCCAAGAACTCTAAGTTGATATTTTTGGTTGCATTGAGACATTTTTTATCGATTTTAACGCTGTTATCCTAATCTGAAGGTCATTTAATTTGTATTATTACAAGTTTTAAGTTATTTTTAACTAGTTTTGGCTTAAATCCTAACTTTTTTTGATTTGACTAATTATGTTTTAAAATTGAATTTCTCCGAAAACATAAAAAAAATTAAGTTTTAGAGAATGTGAGTAATTTTTTACCAATTCTTAATTCTAACCTGTTTTTTTCCACAAACTCCAAATTTTTAAATACTTTGAGTTATGTTTAACCTATTTTGGTCGTAATTTTTTCATAAATTTTTCCAAAAAAATCCAAATTAACATTTTTGCACAACTTGAAAAAATTTTTTCGGATTTTATCTTTTGTTTTTTAATCTGAATTTCTTTAAATTTTTATTTTTACAGGCTTGGAGTTATTTTTAATTGGTTTTGGCCCAAATCCTAAACTGAGGTTTTTCAAAAACAAATTTAAATTTTTACACGTTTTTTTGCTTAGTTTTTAAGATTTTTTATCCTAATCCCAATCTAAATTTCTAAAAAAAAAATGACGCACAATTATTTATACGCGTTTTTATAGTATAAAGTTTCCAAAAACTCAAAATTTAGAGTTTTTACCCATTTTGAGGGGTGTTCAAGATATGTGGGCCTAATCCCTTATCAAAAAAACAGCACACTATTATTTTTGAGGTGTTTTTGGTCAAATTTCACTTATTTTGATACAGAAATTTTGTCAAAAAGAACAAAATAAAAGATATGAATTGGTTTTCCTTATTTTTTCCTGAAATTAAATTTGTTCAAAAACATGAAAATTTGAACTTATTTAAATCTGAATTTATCCAAATTTGTATTTTTACAAGCTTTAACTTATTTTTAAATAATTTTGCCGCAAGTCCTAACCTGGGATTTCCAAAGAAACCTAAGTTTGAGCAGTTTTTCAAAATTTTTGGTCCAATTCCTGACCCAAATTTCTCAAAAAAAGCACACTAGTGCTTTTAGGCCTTTTCCAAAATTGAATTTCTCTAAAAACATCAAACTTTGACGTTTTTTTGAGAATGTAACCAATTTTAGTTTTAATTTTAACCTACTTTTTTTCCACCAACTCTAAGTTTGCATTCTTAAATGCTCTGAGTCATTTTTAACCGATTTTTGCCTTAATTTACCTCAATTTTTCCAAAAATCTCAAACATAAAGTGGACCCAGGAGTAATGAATTATTACTTTACGAGTAGGTAATAGGTACTATTATCTGTTAGAAACCAGTAAGTAATAGCTATATTATTAAACAGTCGTAGAAAAGAAGTACTATTTGTTGAATCGGCTTGATTTCTGACCGTTTTTTCCACTTTGGTCTGGTCCTAGATCTGGTGAAGGCTCTAAATTGCTGTAGGCCATTCAGACCCTACGTGTATGCTTGAAGAAGCGCCTCGCATGTGCATGAAAGTTTCAATAACTCCTTCAGAGGCTTTGACTAATATCCCTAAGCAGCCTTTTTAAACTTCATAGTGCTGGGACTCCTCAAATAGAAATCATGACCTCGCATGGCGATATTATATCTTTAAATCACAAAAAACGACCATGGTAGACGATCCTTTCCATACAATCTCGTGGATGACGTTCTGTGGGTCTTTGAAGGCCCATAGCCAATGATGCATGATTTGGCGATTTAAGGGGCTTTTTGGTCTGAAAGTGGGTTGAGATGACGTAAAAAACCTGTCAACCACAGCTTTAAAAAAAATGGCATTACAGCTAAATCTTTATGGAGGTGCTTGAACCCAAGAGCTTGAACCCCCGCCCCCCCTTTCATCCGTGGTATTTTTTTATTTTCTGAAGTAGTTCTGAAAGATTGGTCCTTCATTAGGGCCAATCTTATTAGATAGATATTAATTGTCATGTCCTGAGGACGACTCTCATTTAAACTCAAAACGTTGTCACTGTTCCATTAAACTCTTCTTATTTTGTGATACATTTCCCCTCAATTCCATCTTAAAGACCTTTAGGACAAGTCTAATGTGAGCGATTGCTCACCGTATAATAATTAATCAGGTTCACGTCAAGTTCAGTGGGAAACGGCTCACAAAAGGTGCGAAAAGAACGTTCCTTTGTGTTTCTCTTGATTACAATTCGGTCATTAAAAACTGATTAATCCCGAAGTCAGATACGCATTCCATCGTTTCACCGATAGAATTTTATCTTGGCGTTTCCATCTTCGATTAGGGGCCCAATTTAAAATGTTTGGTATTGTTGTTGTATGCTCACCCTGACGTGGACGGTAGCAGCCTAGATAATAACTAATTTGTAACTAAATAAACACTATCTTAACGAACCCGGGTACAAAAAGTTTATTAACTGGCTGGGGTATTGGTATCAGAACAAGACCGATATCTCCGATCGGTTATCGAATATTAATTTTCGTGCAATAATTGATCCGGGGCAATCTTATTCGTCCTTTATATTTTTTAAATTGATTTTTGTCTGATGCTCAATAGCATTCTTTTATCGCGATTGTTGTGCCACTGATAAAGTTAATTTTTTTAGGACGGTCTTGCAATAAAAAAAGCAATTTAAAAAAAATTACTGGCGTCGTGTGTTTCATCATACCATACCATCAAGGTATAAGTTAAGAAGTCAAACGGTTGTTGCCAAACATTTTACACTTCCATTTTTGCCCACCCCGTGGACGGTGAGTCACATTTTAAATGGGCATAAAATACATTTCATTTGTATATTAAATCGCACCGAAAGCCTTTTTAAGGACATTGTTTACTCTTTCGGTTAATGCGGCAATAAATGTCATAAACGTCAGACTGAGTCTCGACAAGAGTTGTTGGTCGCCAAGTTAATGTGTTAATAAGACAGAGAGTTTCGCGGAAAAATGCATTTCAGGTCATGTTAATTCAGGTTGTGTCTGATCAGAGAGTTATTAAAATTTAATGTACATCTTCGAAGTGCCGAAGAATGTTCAACTTTCTATACGACGTTGAACCAACTAGGAAAATCTAGTGGTGTAAATTTCATTGGGAAATGGCACAATGCGCCCAGAGAGATAATCTCGAAGGAATAAATTCGACGTTTGTAGTAAATATGGATGAGGAATAATTTTCTAGTTCGCTAAGTCTGATCGATATCGCGCAAGTTTGTTCGTTTTATGTATTGGCGATTGTGTCCCATAATTTCGTGAATAAAATGCGATAAATAAGAAGCAAACAAGTTCGAAACGCATCGTGATTATGACGGTATAAATCCCCGTCAGGTAGAGGCTTTGAAGAGAAATTCTTGAAGGAAGTATGGGTGTTGTATTATGCAACTTGTTTGATCATTTGCAAATACAAGAAATTGTGTCAGACTTGTAGCGATTTCGAATGGGCCTCATTGGAGCTCACCAGCTACGACAATCCTTCCATTTGTCTCTGTTTTGTTAAGGCATTTGTCAATGCTTTGAAGAGAGAGATATATACCTTGTGATGGTCTGTAGTTGTTTCACCTTCCAGGTGGACGTAAGTGGGGAGTCAGGGGCTACCTTAAGGCCATGGAGAACAGCTAATTCACAACAGCCAGGACCAGCAATAAAAGCATACTGCCAGAGCCTAGGCGACCAATAATATCTAAATTAACTATTTTTTTTACTTTTTTACGTACAGACCAATCCTTAACCAATTTTAGGGCGATGAAAGAAGTGTTTTAACAATCATTTCGACTGTAAACCTTTGATTTATCGTGCGCAACTATTGTATTCGTTCTCGCAAAAGTATATTTCGTTTTATACAGTTTGGCAGTCACAATATTTAAAGTGAATCAGGTAGTATCTGTTATTTAATGGTAAGACCTAGAACATCATTGGCCTTGGCACGGCTTGACAGCGCGATTACTATGACGACCACTGACGTTTACATATAAGCCGCGCGGTGTTAGGTTTAGTGTCAAGCTTAGATAAGTTACAGGCTTTGGAATTCGTGAGCAAGGTAATGGACAGGATGAATGGGGAATTCTACTATGTGCAAGAATTTCACTTTTTCCTACTACTTACACTACAGTACTTGCTTACTGCGCCATTCTTCTACAACCATTCCTGAACTGATAAAGCCTTTTAGAAGTCTTTTCCTCGTAAATTGTGAATATTAATGTTCAATAACTGAGTGTTTTAGTTTTACAGTCACATTTTTTAAAGTGAGTCAGGGAGTAGCTATTAGAGCTTCACGAGACCGAGACCGAGACCGAGACTTACATACTCTCGGTCTCGGTCTCGAATTTATTATTAAGTCTCGATCTCGGTCTCGGTCTTGTGCATCGAGACCGAGACCGAGACTCGTGTAATCTCGGTCTTGGTCTCGTAGTAGCAACTCGAGTCTCGGTCTCGGACTCGGTCTCGAAAAAAAAGGTAGTGTCTCCATTGTTATTTTTTTTTGACATGTGCAAACTTGTAGTAAGCATGAATAAATTCGTTTGTTTGTTTGTTTATATTATTGAATATTTAGAATCGCCTCGACAAGAGCTAAAAAAAACCAAAAACATTTTTTAAATATTTTTTATTTTTAAGATAGTATCTAAACTACTATATGCAGATGAAAATTAGGTGCGCCGCTGGATGCTACGTCACAAAAACTACTGGAAAGCATTCTTACTTTTATGTTAAAGCTAATCTCCGGAATCACCATGTATCTCAAAAACCAAATGGTTATGGGAAATTCTGCTGGCGCCATCTTTAACTTCAGCAGAAAATAGCACACTGCCGCGAAAACCTCAATCCTTTACCTTTAAAAGTAAGGCAGGACCCCGTTTAGGAGTGCCAAAAATGGGATATCCTGTATATTCCCGCGTGGGGTTTTCAAGCGAAATTTCCTGGTGTGATTGAAGTAGAGTCCTGTTGTCCTATAGAATGGATATCCGAATCTGAAATTTTAACAGTATGTGCCCTCGGTCAGAAGCATTATTTGTACCAAATTTGGTGTAAATCTGATGAGAATAAATACCCAGTCAATCAGTTGTTATCAAATTTTTCTAGAGGGTAGTGTCCTTTAGAATGGACATCTGAATCTGAAATTTTAACAGTGTATGCTCTGGGTCAGGAGCATCAGTTTTGCCAAGTTTGGTGAATCTGACTAGAATAAATACCCAGTTAATCGGTTTTTCTCTGGTCAATAAATTAGACACTTTCCTAATATCTGGAAAAGGAATGATGTTGTTCGAGACCGAGACTCTCGAGAGTCTCGGTTGGCAGTCTCGGTCGCGGTTTTGCAGATCGAGACCGAGACCGAGACCGAGACTTCTCTCGTGGACTCGTGAAGCTCTAGTAGCTATAAGTGTTTTAACAATTATTTCGATTGAAAACCTTTGATTTATCGTGCGCAACTATTGTATTCGTTCTCTCAAAAGTATATTTCGTTTTATACAGTTTGGCAGTCACAATATTTAAAGTGAATCAGGTAGTATCTGTTATTTAATGGTAAGACCTAGAACATCATTGGCCTTGGCACGGCTTGATAGCGCGGTTACCATGACAACCACTGTTGCTCATATATATAACAAGAAACGGCAGTTGAGTGTCAAGCTACGTTGAGTGTCAAGGTTAGATCAGTTACAGGCTTTGGAATTCTTGAAGAAATCCATTTGTTTTCTCAAAGACATATTTCGTTTTAGGCAGCTTTACAGTCACTTTAATTAAAGTGAATCAGATAGGTAGTAGCAATTAATGGTAAAACCTAGAACATCATAAGCCTTGGGACGGTTTGACAGCGCGGTTACCATGACGACTACTGACGCTCATACATAAAAAAGCAAGGCGGCGGCATGCGCCGCCGCCTTGCCGCTACGTTCATTGCCAAGGTTAGATAAGTTACAAGCTTTGGAAATCATGAAAACATTTTCTAATTTTTTTCCATTGAAAATACTCAGAGTTTTTATCACTTGCTCGTTGCGCCCTTCTGTTTGATTCTGGAACACCATTCCTGAACTGAAAAGGCCTTTTAGAATTCTATTTCTCGTAAATTATGACTATTGTTATTCGATATATTAATAGTTCAATTCGATTTCTCAAGAACATATTGCGTTTTATACAGTTTTCCAGTCACATTAATAAAAGTCAATCAGGTAGTAGCTCTTACCTAATGGTAAAACCTAAACCATTATAAGCCTTGGCATGGCTTGACAGCGCGGTTGCCATGACGAACACTGACGCTCATATATAAATAAGTTTGCCACTACGTTCACTGTCAGGGTTAAACAAGTTACAGGCTTTGAAATTCTTGGAGATATTTTCACTTTTTTCCACTAAAAATAGACACTTTTATATCACTTACCTTTTTCCACTAAAAATATGCAGAGGGTTCACAGGCTTGCTGCGCCCTTCTGTTTTGGAACACCATTCCTGAAATGAGAATGCCTATTAGAAGTCGAAACTAATGTATTCGTTCTCACAAAAACAAGTTTGGTTTTATACAGATTGGCAGTCACAATAATTAATGTGAATCAGGTGGTATCTATTATTTAATGGTAAAACCTAAAACATCACAAGCCTTCACTCGGATTTACATGGCGGTTACCTTGACGACCACTGACGCTCATATATAAAAATGCAGCCTTGGCCGGCGCTGCCCTACATTCAATGTCAAGGTTAAATAAGTTAAAGGCTTTGGAATTCAGGAGGAAATTTTCACGTTTCTCCACTGAAAATATGCAGTTATATCACTTTCTTTTTTTCACTGAAATATGCAGGGTAATCACTTGCTTGTTGCTCCCTTTTGTTTGATTGAAGTCCCATTAGAACTATTTTTCTTATGAATTATGAATATTGCTGTTCGATAATTTAATATTTAAATGTTTGAATCTTTGATTTACTTTTTGAAATTAATCTATTCGTTCTCTCAAAAATATATTTCGTTTTATACTGTTTTACAGTCACATTAATAAAAGTAAGTCAGGTAGTAGCTATTACTTAATGGTAAAACCTAAAGCATCACAAGCCTTGGCTCGGCATGACAGCGCGGTTACCTTGACGACCACTGACGCTCACATATAAAAAGGCAGGCCGTCGGTTCGGCCGCCGCTCTGCCGCTACATTAAATGTCAAGGTTAGATAAGTTACAGGCTTTGAATTTCGGGAGGAAATTTTCACGTTTTTTCACTGAAAATATGTAGTTATATCACTTACTTTTTTCCACTGAAAGATGCAGCGTAATCACTTGCTTGTTGTATCTTTTTGTTTGATTCTGGAACACCATAGCTGAACTAAAAGGAATATTAATAACTTTTCTTGTAATTTATGAATATTGCTTTTCGCTAATTTAATATTTCAATGTTTGAATCTTTGATTTATTATGAGAAATTAATCTCTTCGTTCTCTCAAAAACATATTGCGTTTTATACAGTTTTACAGTCACATTAATAAAAGTGTGTCAGGTAGTGGCTATTATTACTGGTAAAACCTAAAACATCACAAGCATTGGCTCGGCTTGACAGCTCGGTTACCTTGACGACCACTGGCGCTCACATATAAAAAGGCAGGCCGGCGGCTCGACCACCGCTCCAAGGCTCGACCGCCGCTCTGCCTCTATATTCAATGTCAAGGTTAGATCACTTACAGGCTTGGGAATTCGGGAAGAAATTTTCACGTTTTTCCACTGAAATTTCCAGTTATATCACTTACTTTTTTCCACTGAACTATGCAGGTTAATCACTTGCTTGTTGCGCGCTTTTGTTTGATTCTGGAACACCATCTCTGAACTAAGAAGTCCTATTAGAACTCTTTTTCTTATAAATTATGAACATTGCTGTTCGATAAATTAATATTTCAATGTTTGAATCTTTGATTTATTGTTTGAAATTAATCTATTTACTCTCTCAAAAATTGATTTCGTTTTATACAGTTTTACAGTCACATTAATGAATGTGAATCAGGCAGTAGCTATCCCCACTAGCATTTATAGTCCCAATAACCTTCCTAAAGTAAAAATTATACAAATTAAGTTAACGTTTGGTAAATTAAAGTCAGGTAATAACTTAATGGTCAAACCTAGAACATCACAAGCCTTGGCACGGCTTGACCGCGCGGTTACCATGATGACCACTATGCTCCGCCGCCGCTTTGTCCGTACATTCAATGCCAAGGCTAGATAAGTTACAGGCTTTGGAAATCGAGAGGAAATTTTCGCGTTTTTTCCACTGAAAATATGCAGGTATATCCCTTACTTTTTTCTACTGAAATATGCAGTGTAATCACTTGCTTGTTGAGCCCTTTTGTTTGATTCTGGAACACCATATCTGAACTACAAAATCCTATTGGAACTCTTTTTCTTGTAAATTCTGAACATTGCTGTTCGATAATTTAATATTTCAGTGTTTGAATCTTTGATTTATTGTTTGAAATTAATCTATTTGTTCTCTCAAAAATTGATTTCGTTTTATACAGTTTTACAGTCACATTAATGAATGTGAATCAGGCAGTAGCTATCCCCACTAGCATTTATAGTCCCAATAACCTTCCTAAAGTAAAAATTATACAAATTAAGTTAAAGTTTGGTAAATTAAAGTCAGGTAATAACTTAATGGTCAAACCTAGAACATCACAAGCCTTGGCACGGCTTGACAGCGCGGTTACGATGATGACCACTATGCTCCGCTGCCGCTTTGTCCGTACATTCAATGCCAAGGCTAGATAAGTTACAGGCTTTGGAAATCGAGAGGAAATTTTCGGGTTTTTTCCACTGAAAATATGCAGGTATATCCCTTACTTTTTCTACTGAAATATGCAGTGTAATCACTTGCTTGTTGAGCCCTTTTGTTTGATTCTGGAACACCATATCTGAACTAAAAAATCCTATTAGAACTCTTTTTCTTGTAAATTATGAACATTGCTGTTCGATAATTTAATATTTCAATGTTTGAATCTTTGATTTATTGTTTGAAATTAATCTATTTGTTCTCTCAAAAATTGATATCGTTTTATACAGTTTTACAGTCACATTAATCAGAATCAGGTAGTAGCTATCCCCACTAGCATTTATAGTCCCAATAACCTTCCTAAAGTAAAA
This sequence comes from Taphrorychus bicolor, assembly GCA_951812265.1. NCBI lineage: Eukaryota > Metazoa > Arthropoda > Insecta > Coleoptera > Curculionidae > Taphrorychus > Taphrorychus bicolor. The sequence continues at coordinate 8,372,031 of OX638302.1, read as the reverse complement.
AATATACAAATTAAGTTGAAGTTTAGTAAATTAAAGTCAGGTAATAACTTAATGGTAAAACCTAGAACATCACAAGCCTTGGCACGGCTTGACAGCGCGGTTACCATGATGACCGGTATGCTCCGCCGCCGCTTTGTCCGTACATTCAATGCCAAGGCTAGATAAGTTACAGGCTTTGGAAATCGAGAGGAAATTTTCGTGTTTTTTCCACTGAACATATGCAGGTATATCCCTTACTTTTTTCTACTGAAATATGCAGTGTAATCACTTGCTTGTTGAGCCCTCTTGTTTGATTCTGGAACTCCATATCTGAACTAAAAAATCCTATTACAACTCTTTTTCTTGTAAATTATGAACATTGCTGTTTGATAATTTAATATTTCAATGTTTGAATCTTTGATTTATTGTTTGAAATTAATCTATTCGTTCTCTCAAAAATTGATTTCGTTTTATACAGTTTTACACTCACATTAATGAATGTGAATCAGGTAGTAGCTATCCCCATTAGCATTTATAGTCCCAATAACCTTCCTAAAGTAAAAATTATACAAATTAAGTTAAAGTTTGGTAAATTAAAGTCAGGTAATAACTTAATGGTCAAACCTAGAACATCACAAGCCTTGGCACGGCTTGACAGCGCGGTTACCATTATGACCACTATGCTCCGCCGCCGCTTTGTCCGTACATTCAATGCCAAGGCTGGATAAGTTACAGGCTTTGGTAATCGATAGGAAATTTTCGCGTCTTTTCCACTGAAAATATGCAGGTATATCCCTTACTTTTTTCTAGTGAAATATGCATTGTAATCACTTGCTTGTTGAACCCTTTTGTTTGATTCTGGAACACCACATCTGAACTAAAAAATCCTATTAGAACTCTTTTTTTTGTAAATTATGAACATTGCTGTTTGATAATTTAATATTTCAATGTTTGAATCTTTGATTTATTGTTTGAAATTAATCTATTCGTTCTCTCAACAATTGATTTCGTTTTATACAGTTTTACAGTCACATTAATGAATGTGAATCAGGTAGTAGCTATCCCCACTAGCATTTATAGTCCCAATAACCTTCCTAAAGTAAAAAATATACAAATTAAGTTGAAGTTTGGTAAATTAAAGTCAGGTAATAACTTAATGGTAAAACCTAGAACATCACAAGCCTTGGCACGGCTTGACAGCGCGGTTACCATGATGACCACTATGCTCCGCCGCCGCTTTGTCCGTACGTTCAATGCCAAGGCTAGATAAGTTACAGGCTTTGGAAATCGATAGGAAATTTTCGCGTTTTTTCCACTGAAAATATGCAGGTATATCCCTTACTTTTTTCTACTGAAATATGCAGGGTAATCACTTGCTTGTTGAGCCCTTTTGTTTGATTCTGGAACACCATATCTGAACTAAAAAATCCTATTAGAACTCTTTTTCTTGTAAATTATGAACATTGCTGTTTGATAATTTAATATTTCAATGTTTGAATCTTTGATTTATTGTTTGAAATTAATCTATTTGTTCTCTCAAAAATTGATTTCGTTTTATACAGTTTTACAGTCACATTAATGAATGTGAATCAGGTAGTAGCTATCCCCACTAGCATTTATAGTCCCAATAACCTTCCTAAAGTAAAAATTATACAAATTAAGTTAAAGTTTGGTAATTTAAAGTCAGGCAATAACTTAATGGTAAAACCTAGAACATCACAAGCCTTGGCACGGCTTGACAGCGCGGTTACCATGATGACCGCTATGCTCCGCCGCCGCTTTGTCCGTACATTCAATGCCAAGGCTAGATAAGTTACAGGCTTTGGAAATTGATAAGAAATTTTCGTGTTTTTTCCACTGAAAATATGCAGGTATATCCCTTACTTTTTTCTATTGAAATATACAGTGTAATCACTTGCTTGTTGAGCCCTTTTGTTTGATTCTGAAACACCATATCTGAACTAAAAAATCCTATTAGAACTCTTTTTCTTGTAAATTATGAACATTGCTGTTTGATAATTTAATATTTCAATGTTTGAATCTTTGATTTATTGTTTGAAATTAATCTATTTGTTCTCTCAAAAATTGATTTCGTTTTATACAGTTTTACAGTCACATTAATGAATGTGAATCAGGCAGTAGCTATCCCCACTACCATTTATAGTCCCAGTAACCTTCCTAAAGTAAAAATTATACAAATTAAGTTAAAGTTTGGTAAATTAAAGTCAGATAATAACTTAATGGTCAAACCTAGAACATCACAAGCCTTGGCACGGCTTGACAGCGCGGTTACCATGATGACCACTAGGCTCCGCCGCCGCTTTGTCCGTACATTCAATGCCAAGGCTAGATAAGTTACAGGCTTTGGAAATCGAGAGGAAATTTTCGCGTTTTTTCCACTGAAAATATGCAGGTATATCCCTTACTTTTTTCTACTGAAATATGCAGTGTAATCACTTGCTTGTTGAGCCCTCTTGTTTGATTCTGGAACACCATATCTGAGCTAAAAAATCCTATTAGAACTCTTTTTCTTGTAAATTATGAACATTGCTGTTCGATAATTTAATATTTCAATGTTTGAATCTTTGATTTATTGTTTGAAATTAATCTATTTGTTCTCTCAAAAATTGATTTCGTTTTATACAGTTTTACAGTCACATTAATGAATGTGAACCAGGCAGTAGCTATCCCCACTAGCATTTATATTCCCAATAACCTTCCTAAAGTAAAAATTATACAAATTAAGTTAAAGTTTGGTAATTTAAAGTCAGGCAATAACTTAATGGTAAAACCTAGAACATCACAAGCCTTGGCACGGCTTGACAGCGCGGTTACCATGATGACCGCTATGCTCCGCCGCCGCTTTGTCCGTACATTCAATGCCAAGGCTAGATAAGTTACAGGCTTTGGAAATTGATAAGAAATTTTCGTGTTTTTTCCACTGAAAATATGCAGGTATATCCCTTACTTTTTTCTATTGAAATATACAGTGTAATCACTTGCTTGTTGAGCCCTTTTGTTTGATTCTGAAACACCATATCTGAACTAAAAAATCCTATTAGAACTCTTTTTCTTGTAAATTATGAACATTGCTGTTTGATAATTTAATATTTCAATGTTTGAATCTTTGATTTATTGTTTGAAATTAATCTATTTGTTCTCTCAAAAATTGATTTCGTTTTATACAGTTTTACAGTCACATTAATGAATGTGAATCAGGCAGTAGCTATCCCCACTACCATTTATAGTCCCAGTAACCTTCCTAAAGTAAAAATTATACAAATTAAGTTAAAGTTTGGTAAATTAAAGTCAGATAATAACTTAATGGTCAAACCTAGAACATCACAAGCCTTGGCACGGCTTGACAGCGCGGTTACCATGATGACCACTAGGCTCCGCCGCCGCTTTGTCCGTACATTCAATGCCAAGGCTAGATAAGTTACAGGCTTTGGAAATCGAGAGGAAATTTTCGCGTTTTTTCCACTGAAAATATGCAGGTATATCCCTTACTTTTTTCTACTGAAATATGCAGTGTAATCACTTGCTTGTTGAGCCCTCTTGTTTGATTCTGGAACACCATATCTGAGCTAAAAAATCCTATTAGAACTCTTTTTCTTGTAAATTATGAACATTGCTGTTCGATAATTTAATATTTCAATGTTTGAATCTTTGATTTATTGTTTGAAATTAATCTATTTGTTCTCTCAAAAATTGATTTCGTTTTATACAGTTTTACAGTCACATTAATGAATGTGAACCAGGCAGTAGCTATCCCCACTAGCATTTATATTCCCAATAACCTTCCTAAAGTAAAAATTATACAAATTAAGTTGGAGTTTGGTAAATTCTACTCCAATTTATTACTATATTGTAAAATATACCTAAAAGAAGTAGTATAAAGTATTGCTTACGTAAAAATAACTTTATTTGACGACTTAGAAGTCCCACAACTTAAATGACATATTTGAGGTAACAACAAAGTATTAATTCCTATTAAAGTGACTTTATACACCCAACTACTTCAAAGTTATTTTTGGGAGTTCCGCTAACGTTACTAAAATTACTTTAAAGTCGTTTTTACTATATGGTAGGATTTTAAAGTAACATTTACTCTTAAAATAGTAAAATAAAATCCTATAAAGTAGATGACTATTTAGTAGTATTCAATGGTTCCAGTTACTATTAATTACAGCAAATGTTACTCTACAGTAAGATCTTCTGTTAAGAGGTGAAATGTTCGAAATGGTTACTTAGTGTCAAGTAAAATCTCATTTAAAATTGTTTATGGAACTTTGAAGTATATATAGCTCCGGAGGCCATGCTTATGATTAAAATTTAAAGCGGCGTTTTGTGCAAAAAGAAGGATTAAGTAAAAATCCATACTTTTGGGATAATTAACTAATGTACTTATAATAAGTTTAACTTTACCTTTAGCCTCATATAGTCATATTACTTTGTTCAGACATACTTTTTATTAGAAAATGCAGAGCCAAACTTCTAAAATTTTTGTAAGAAATTATTTACGTTTTATTAATTTTACATTATTTTGAAGGCGCTTGCTGTTTTTCGATCTACCATAGCAGCTTTAATCAGTACACTTCGGTACGTTTAGATTTTTTTTAACAAAATTGCCAATATCTGCTAATATTGGCGTATACCTATCTGATAATCCATACCAGACTGTTTCGCACCGCCATTAAACTCCAACTTCATCTCCATCAAAAGTACGTAAGGAGAGTGTGTCATTTAATCTCAGTAGAAAGGCGAAGATGGAATGATCTAGATGTCGCTGCATGCAAAGCGTTATTCTTTTTTTTAGTTTTCACGTTTTTCCACTGAAATTATGCAGCTATACCACTTACTTTTTTTTACTGAATTACGCAATGTAATCACTTACTTGTTGCACCCTTTTGTTTCATTCTAGAACACCATATCTGAACTAAATAAGTATATTGTGCAACTAGTGTCGAAAATTGCACTTTTCACACGAGTATGACGGTTTGGACACGAGCCGTAAGCGAGTGATACAACGTCACAAGAGTGTGAATAGTGATTTTCGTACGTGTTGCACACTATACTTTTTCTATGATTGCGATTTTGCTTCATAAATGATCATTCGTATTATAAAATATACGCAAGGCGTGTGAAAAGCAATTAGAAGCGTGTGCAAAGTTTGCTTCTGTGTGAGAGCGTGCGCAAGGGGCACATTGCGATAATAATTAAAGTGAGTCAGTTAGTATCTATTATGTAATGGTAAAACCTAAAACATCAAGAGCCTTGGCACGGCTTGACAGCGCCGTTACCTTGACGACCACTGACGCTCTTATATGAAAAGCAGGGTCGGCCGCCGCTCTGTCTCTACATTCAATGTCAAGGTTAGATAAGTTACAGACTTTGGAGTTCGGGAGGAAATTTTCACGTTTTTTCACTGAAAATATGCAATGTAGTCGGTCGCTTGTTGCGCCTTTTTGTTTGATTCTGGAACACCATCTCTGAACTGAAAAGATCTATTAGAAGTCGTTTTCTCGTAAATTATGAATATTGCTGTTCGGTAATTCAATAATTCAAAGTTTGAATATTTGATTTATTGTTTGAAATTAATCTATTCGTTCTCTCAAAGGTTTATTTCGTTTTATGCAGTTTTACAGTCACATTAATAAAAGTGAGTCAGGTAGTAGCTATGGTAAAACCTAAAATATTATAAGCCTTGGCTCGGCTTGACAGCGCGGTTACCATGACGACCACTGACGCTCGTATATAAAACTGCAAGGCAGCGTCGTCGTAGCTCTGTTACTACGTTCAGTGTCAAGGATAGAGAAGTTACAGGCTTTGGAATTCGCAAAGAAATGTTCACCTTTTCCACTGAAAATACGCAGTTATATCACTTACGTTTTTTCACTAAAAATATGCAAAGATTATATCACTTGCATTTGCTTATTTTCGAACACCATCCCTGAACTGAAAAGGCCTATTAGAAGTTTTTTGCTCGTAAATTGTGAATACTGCTGTTTGATAACTCAATATGTCAATATTTGAATTTTTGATTTATTGCGTGAAACTAATGTATTCGTTTTCACTAAAACAAATTTTGTTATATACAGTTTGGCAGTCACAACAATTAAATTGAATCGAGTAGTATCTATTATTTAATGGTAAAACCTAAAACATCACAAGCCTTGGCTCGGCTTGACAGCGCGGTTACCTTGACGACCACTGACGCTCATATATAAAATAGCACGACTGCGGCACGACGCTAATTTCAGTGTCAAGGTTAAATAAGTTATAGGTTTGGGAATTCGTGAAAATATTTTCACTTTTTTCTACTGAAAATATCACTTTTTCTCACTTTCTGTCTGATTCTGGAATACCATCCCTGAATTGAAAAGTCTATTAGAAGTTTTTTTTTCTTGTTTTTTTCTCACCTTGATGGATTGAAAGCTCCAGAATTTTCTTTAGCAATGCATCGTTGTCTACCACCATCAAACAAACATTAGAAAACTGATTCAGACCTACTGTTATAGAAATTTGACGGAATTTAGAAATACAACGAACAAAGTAGATTAAAGGTTAAGCTCACTAAGGAAGAAGAACACATCTTGATGTTAGTATAAGTGCAAGAACATCGAACTTATACGATCACAAGGCAAAGCTTGAAATCGAGAATTGCAGCAGAGCAGGCTTGGTATCGAATGGCACAATATATGGTGGTCAGAAGATACCCAGTAAACAGTTGAACGTTGATTCAACGTTAAAAAAAAAACTTGTAACCAAACGTTTTTTCAACGTAGTTATGTCCGGTGAATCAACGTTTTTATCAACCTTTCTTAAAACGTTTGCTTAAGACGTTTAATCTACGTTTGGTTAAAACGTTTAATCTGCGTTTTCTTAAAACGTTTATTCAACGTATCTATCAACCTTACATAAAACGTTAAAACAACGTTTTCATCTATTTTTTTTCCATTTACAAGAATATAATTTATGTCAAATAAGTTTTACCAGGGTTTGAACTTTGAACCCAGTTAAAACTTATTCGATAAAAAGAGTGAACCTGCTTAATGAGTTTATGAGTTTTAATTTTAGTTTAAGACAAAAACTGTAAACCTGAAATGCTGTTAAAAATATACAGAGCGTTAATGTTAAATTAAAAAAAAAGCACATACAAAAAAGTGTTTGACCCCAGGTAGCACACTACGTCGTCACATGTCACATCCACAAGACGTCCATTTGTTGACGTCTCTACGTATTTAATATATCAAACTTAGCATTTTATCATCATATTTTAAACATGCTTTATTGGAAATATAATACTTGTGCTAATTACAATCATTAGTAAAATAGTTATATTTTATAAATTCGAAACCAAAGGAAGGACAGCACTTAGGGGTTAACTGGGGGTGACTGTAAACTAGGAATAATTTTAAACAAGAATTACAATCTAAGCCTCGTTATAGGAATCTGGATCTTCCGCCGTTTACGCCAACTCCACCTAGCGCTCAGAGTATGTGACATGTACACCTATTTTCAATGTTTAATTAACTTTATAAATTCAACCAATATCTAAACATATTCAAGACACGTTTTAACAACGTTGATTTAACGTTGAAAAACTTGGTTGTTCATTTTCGAAAAAATCAACCAAAAATCAACAGCTTAAAATCAAAGAGGCAACGATGAAACCGAACAAATGATGATAAATTTTAAAAAACATTTTGCAACCGCGCATTCGTGACGGTTTAATTACTGTCACCTATTTGCAATGTTTAATCAACAGGATAAATTCAACGATTCAACCAATATCAAAACAGATCCAAAACACGTTTTAACAACGTTGATTTAACGTCGATAATCATGATTGTGCACTATCGCTTATATCAACCTGAAATCCACACGTTAAAATCAACGTGACAACTATAAATCAACGGACCAAACGATGATTCTACGTTGAAACAACGTTCTACTGTTTACTGGGATGCCATTTTCATTGTAAGCTATCTAGGCGTCTTCAGTGAGCCGAGTGCGGACGTCGCGTCACCTAAGTTTGATAACCGCTTTTTCGCTGAAGCGAGGCTGGTCGACCGGTGGTTAATTAGTATGTATTTTTCTATGGATTATTCTTATGTGATACCCAGGACTGTTGGAACAGTCCTCTTTATTGAATTTTTCAACTGCTGTGTTCTGAACCGGCTCTAACCAGCACTGCCCTGAACAATGCAGTTGAAAAATTCAGTAGACAATTGTGGTCCAAGAATGTTCATCCAGTAATAAGTAATAATAGTACGAATTACTTACAACCAAATTTGAAAAAATGTCTTTGGAATATTGATCACTTATAGAAAAATACAAAAAATCATGATTAGAAATAATTGGACCATGATCGATCATTTTGCCCATCCCTACTCGCATCCCAACATTTCGATACGGATTTATCGATACCCTTGCATGTAATATGTCACATGGAGAACAAAGTAAGTTAATAACGCAGTTTACTGCAGAACTGCAGGTTTATGACGTACGACGAAGAAAATGAGAACCAAGAACCGACAACGAGTTGCACACAGGAAATGCGCCCACGCGGCAGGAGCGGCCCGTGCCGGCCCACGATTTTCGATCGGATCGACCGACCGTCTAATCCGCTTTACATCTAACTTTTGTGGTGGCTTGAAATAAAGGTCGCGTAATTTGGTTGTGCAAGATAAGGCACTTTATTTAATTAGCCGCTTTCTTGATTTTTCTGATTAGCCCCGGCGTAATTATTATTTTAATAATATACCCGTTTGTAGAGAGACGTGGGCTCCGGTTACGTATAGATACTAGAAACGAAAGGCTTATAGTTTAACCGTTCGTTTTATTATATTTAAATTATTAATACAGTGGTTCCACCATAAATTGTGCACTTCCAAACAATCTAATGACAGTTAAAATGTCTTAAGGATTAGAAGAGATATGAGAGAGAAAGAGAGGTACGAATATCCCTTCGAAGTTCATGCATGAAATGACTTAATGTGCTGTGAACCTAAAAACTGGGTCGCTCTGATGGTTTAATTCCGGTTTTTTAAGTGTTTGGGGTCTTACCTATGTCAACCCTCTCACAACCTCGACAGGCACCTTATACACAACTCCCAACTTTTGGAGCCTCTTTTAATAACTTGTGGGAACTCCTAATTTGCTGACCCATAAGAAATCCATTTATTTCGGAAAATTTTGCTGACCCGTCAAAAATTGTTGCTGACCGCTATGCTGGGTGATAGCTGAGAGTGTCTTACATATTATATACGAATTTAGTAAACATCGGTCGAAATGACTTAGTTACGGCCCTGGAAAACTTTAAAAGTGAGATTTTTTTGCTGACCCGTTAGAAATTTTTGCTGACCGGTATAGAGGGTAATACCTGAGAGTGTCCCACATATTATATGCGAACTTAGTAAACATCGGGTCTGGGAATTGAGGGCTGAATTCTGGTAGTTTTCAAATATTGCTAATGTGTGCTTATTTCGGGAGAATTTGAGAGGGCGTTAGGGAACTTTGGTTGTATTTCTTATGGAATCGTCTAGTTACATATTATATATTCTTTTGTAAAGATCATTCCTGTTTTAATATCAATCAAACAAAACATTAATTGTGTTACTTAATTTATTACATACTTATATATATTTATAACTTTTTTTTATAAAAATAACATTAATTTTCTTATCAAAAAATATCAACCTCTACTCTAACAATGTATACATAGGTACTTTCTTAAAGTAGAAGCAAAAATGCATTACATAATCATTATACAAGCATACTGATGGTTATCCCAGATTTTCTTGGCCAGTCATTATTTATACAAAAAGTAAGAGTTAAAGCAGTGATACGGCTTACCGCACAATTTAGAAATGCAGGGAAATATACAGGGTGGCGTAAAAGTTGCAGATATAATTTACATAATTTTAAAGAAAATCATATAAATATTTTCACACACTTCCGTTCTGTCTTCTCTTCCTGGATTTTCATTTGTTTTCCTATTAAACAGCGTCAACACTTCGACATTTTTTTAACTTTGAGGGGTTGTATGTTGTATGTCGGAAATCGTTTAAGATAAAAAGAAACGGTTTCAACTTTTGTATTTTAGATTTTCAAGGTCTATCAAATGAGAACAATAAATTTAATTTTTTTTTACAATTCTTCTTCTTGATCTCAGCTTCTCCCTCGGAGGTTGCTGATCATCATGGCTATTCTAACTTTAGAGGCAGCTGTCCGAAATAGATCGATAGATGAGAGGCCAAACTAGTCTCGCAGGCTACGTAGCCAGGAAATTCTACGTTGACCGACGCTTCTGCGTCCCACGATCTTCCGGATGACTTGACTGCATGATGAGCTGCAGAATTTCATATTACAATTAAGAAAGTGCAAACCGTTTTGTTCTATTCTTAAACGGTTTCAAGCATACAACATACAACCCTTCATTCCAATTCAACATAAAAAGCATAAAAAAGAAAAGTAATCGAAGTAGGTACGTATACGATATGCTTTACAAGGAATGTTTAGAACAAACCACGGAACAGAAATACCAATGTTAAAATATTTTAACGGTTTTCTTTAAAATTATGTAAATTATATCTGCCGCGATTTTATACACTAACCTGCATATTTTTCTAAAATTTTTGTTTGTGTAGTAAAATAGTGATTGAAGTTTACCGGTAATTTTTATATCATTTTTCTTACTTACAGGTAATTTACCAGCAACCTTGGATATCAATATCAAACGTTTAGGATTAAGTAAGAATATTTTAATTTAGTAAGAATATACCTCAGAGAGGTTGCCACCTTCCAATAATTGTGGTGTGGGGCGATAGATTTTATAAAAAGTATGAAATGAGTGTCTTTTTTATAAGCAAAAATTAACACTTGGGTTATATTATAGAGGGGAAGGAAAACAAGGGATCGCAATGTAAGGATCTATAGTAATAACGTCAAAAATTTATTGCTGCATTAAAATTTTAATTTGTTTTCCTTTCTCAAATACATTTATAAGATTTTTTTGGAAAGCCGTGAAAATCTGGACAATTGGCGTCACGCTCAGATTATGTGCAGGACACTGGACAGTTTAACCGAAAAAGCTGGACAGATGGAAATTCTAATGAGAGGTCACTTTTGATTTTACACGCATTTTGGTAACAAATAGACAGATTAAACAAGTTGACTACAACGAAAATTAACATTAAATTACAACTTCTTCTCGAATTTCTTATTGGTCCCCTTAAAGTTAGGAAATTTTCTAACACCAACACCTACTAGAATATTGGTTCCCCCTCTGGTTCTCCTGACCCCAACCAACAAACTGAAACAATACAATTATCAAAGGCTTCTTTAGTTAGATGGGATTGGGGACTGGCACTGCGCAGAACAAATAACGATGTTGTGCGGATCTAATCTTCTTCTCAGTTTCAAGCACTTGCCGCAGCTTTTTTTAACAAAGGACCACATTCGAACAACCGTCCAAATAACTATTCACTACTACAAAACGTTAGATGCCACCACCGAATTACTGGCTTTGAAGTATAAGCTAAGGATTTCAAACCGTAAGTACGTAGATAATTTACCGTTTTGTAGGGGTTTTTATTAATCCTAGTTCACCTCGAAATTGATCTCGGATCACTGGTGATCCTTTGCCACATTTTGATTTGATGATATTGGTTATTTCCCTTTGTGTGGATGAAGCAGTGCATGTTGATGAGGATGACGAGAAAAATGTTTTTGATGGGCCACATTGTGGATGTCTTCCCGAGTACTTTCCTACCAGGATAGGACTGTAAAATAACAAACATTTTAGCCTGAACTCTAGAGCAATTAAAGTCCAAACTACCCCTGATTTGGTAAGAAAGATTGTAAGCATTCTGTCGCTGGCGGTGGTTCAGAATCTTTCTCATCTATTGGTGTAAATCCTGTGCTTACAGGATCTTTTGGAGGACTAAAAAGTTGCATTCAGTAAAGTGCAATACGTACTAAAAATATTATTAATCAACCTGTAGATCCTTAGTACAAAGAATATCCTACACCCACATTGATTTAGGGTATGTAGTGTATTCCTTGTACTACTCAGCCTTTATAGTCCGTTTAAATATATATTCATCTAGCATGCTGGGGAATTGACAGATATTTACCTCCCTAAATATGATCATTTATATTTTAAATATCTGAGCCTACTAGATGAATACCTATTTGAATATAACTCTGGCAGTTAAACAGAAACTTTAAAACTGAATTAACATATTTGATTGCATACCTTTCTACAACACTTAAAGAGCTCGATTTTTCTTACTTTTCCAAATGTTCGTCATTTAGATCTACTTCCACACTTGATGAGGTTCGGAGTGAGCTACATTTAGGTACATATTATTTTCAACATGCAAGAAAACTATTTGAAACGCCCTACCTGTTTGACAACGAAATATTATTAAAGGGTCTTGGTACAGCATCTTGCTTCAGGTACTGCTTTCCATCATTTTTGTAAAAATAACTCCCTTTATTAAAATGAAGTGAAAACACTTTGGAAGTCTTAAGCATTTTTGAATTAAGATCAAGTCCTAGTGCTGCAAATCAAATATTCCGGGTGTCAGTTTTGGCAGGAAATCTAAAACAAATAATTTTTATTTAATATACCAGGAATCAGGAAAGGCTTTAGGTTTATCCAACTTCTTAGTCATAGTCTGACATAGTCGTAAAAGTATTCATAATTTTCATCTGTTACAACATGGATTACAGCCCATGAAAACCAAATATCTATGGCAATGCTTGGTTATATGGATCATTATGGTCAAAAATTAAGAATATGATTATTAGTGATGTAAGCTTTGAGACATGACACTGTCATGTCACGGTTCATAATGAATGTGACAATCACATCACATTGCAATGTGATGAAAATGTCATAATTAAAGTAAAGATTGCAACTTTTAGGATGACCTAGATCATATACCTTTTAGTGAAGATAAAGACGACAAAATGGAAACCATATATCTCTTATTGCTTAACAGCTTTTTTTTATGTTAAACTTTGGTTTTATCACATATTTTATTTCTACATTCATTGAGGACAAAATTTATTTGTCCTCAATTTTATTAAACATTTTTTATTAAATCTCAGCGAAAAACATATTAAAATCTATAATAGTGCTTAGAAAAATTTTAAATCATTAGTAGGTACTACCCTGTGACTAAAAATTGCAAAACTTTTATTATTTTAAAAATACAACTTTTTTTGAAAGTGAGACATTATGACCCATTATCATGCATTATGATGGTCATATGACCATCATTTGCCACGAAAAATAAATGATAGTCATTTTACATCACTAACAATTGTGACTATGACTAAGAAGTTGGATAAACCGTTCCTTCTACTCTAAAATTATACATTTATTACTTACAACTTTTGCATTTTGTGATATTACTTAATACTAAATTTCAACTACCTAACTGGTCTTCCAAAGCTAACTACTAAATTTAGCAAGCTATGTAGGTAACTAACGAGGTAACTAATTATGCAAAAAAAAAGAAAAAAAAAAGACAAAAGTACCTTTTTAACCTAGAATAGTCTGAACATTTTGATTTACTTAAATATTGAGAATAGGTACTTACTAAAAAACCGAAAACACAAAGCATATGATTAAAAATCGCCTCTGGAAAGAATTAACACATACGGCATACCCTAACTTTAATTGTTCTAGATAAAAGGCAACCTGAAAAATTATGAAAGAAAAAACAATTTTGAAAGGCCATCTTCACAGTACCAGCGCCCTTAGGAATGAGGGAAAAATCTCTGGTGAATTTTGGTGCAAATAGACAGATTGGGATTTCAGTGGTACCTATTTAGTAGAATTCAGTGGTATCTAAGCTGAATTATATGAATTTTTTCAACTTTTTTGGTTGAAATCATGAAGTGATTTTCTCCTCGGAAGAGCGTGGACAAATACTCAATGGATTTATTCGAATTTAGTGGAATGTAAGTTAAATTATGTAGAATTCTTATGTACACTTTGTATGAAGTGATTTTCCCCTCGCTTAGGAAGCATTTTTGTCTGTATAGGTATTGTTGTTTTGGTCTGCGGAATTCAAATCTTAGGGTACGCCAATGGTAACATTCGTTGTCTTTCTCTTAACATTGACAAGTATTCGACTTACCTGTGAAACTTCAAATTTGGATTTGAACAGGCTGTAATCCTACAAATTGTGCACTGATTCACCATGGTAATGTCCTTTAACACTCTCTAGCACTTAATTAATATAGTCGTTTTCAGGAAGATATTCATCTAGCCACCCATGACATTGTAAACGCACCTTTTAAAAACAATTGAAAAGTTACCAGAAAAGTTACTAGATCGGAGAGTGGTGCGACTCGACTCGAGCTTAACGAAGGAATTTATCGGGTTTTAACCTCAAATTTTACTACTACTTTATTTCTCAAATTTTGCTCAAATCCAATTGTTATGCTGCGTTTGTAATGTAGAAAATGTAAACTGGCTTAATAAGCAACTAACTACCACACAGAACTATTATCACAACTCATCGCATTATCCAGAAAACTGATCTGCAACCTGCAACCTCCAACGTCTGCAAAATAAGATGCCAGAGTAGAGTTACAAAAATTGAGACAGGAAGACCACATTCAAGCAGTTATTGATGAGAGAAGGACTGAACTGGACCATCAACCATGAACAAGATTTCCAAAAGTACCAAATATACTCACCCAGAAATTACCTTAGTGTCCAAATGCCCTGGGAATAGACCATACATTTAACTATGCTTATGCCTATGTTTTACATAATATTATATAGTTTACCACTTTCCAAGCTTAAAATTGAATGCAGATTGCAGTCAAGTAAAAATTATTCCAAACACAGTAACATCACCTGAGAAAAGATTATGTTTCTATCAGAGTGCATTTAAGTACTGGTACTGCCATATGATTTGGATTGTGTGATTAGGATCCGTGGTGAGAGTCCCAGTGGCCTTTTCATATAGGTTACCTATATGCCATATGCCATCCATAATTCCTATATTCATACACCATCCATAATGTTCCTCGATGATCACTATGGATCGAGTTAATATTAGTCGAGATTATTCCCCATCACAAAGAAAAGAATATTTCCTACCAGATGAATTTACTGTTATATCACTTCAGTTGTCATTTGGGTATAGCTCCATTATTGGAGGTCAACTTATAAAAGTTGACCTTTTTAGTTGTATGTGTCGGTATTTAGAGAAGTGTATTTTTGTTTGTTAACTATATATGATTATTGATTTTAAGTTATAAATTACTTACACAAAAGGATGTCTTGCCTAATTGAGCATTTAATTTCTTAAACTACCTAAATATCAAGAAACTAAAACATTTGTGTAGTGATTTAATATGAGGTTTGTTCCAACATGCTAGAGAACCATTAAATGAACTTGAAAACGAACAGAAATTCCACTGCCCCAAACGTCGTGCAAAAACTCAATAAAGACAATGGAAGTCCTATTTTAGACCACCTACCACCTTTAAACAAATGCTAAAGAACCATTGCAGAACCTTTAAAAAAACCATTTTGGCCAACTCACTAGCAAACATTTCAAATTGAAATGGGGAACCATCTTGACGTTTGCAGAACCACTCTGGACAAGCACATTGTTTTTTTCAATATTCTGGAATAGTTTCTTGGTGGAATGGAACAACTTTTCAATTAAGAGAGCTACAGTTCTTTAAAACTAAATGTCATATAAGCTTGGGCCGTTTCTTATAAACTCAGTTGAAAATGTTTCGACTTATATGCATAGAATTTGAAGTAACTTTTAGAAACAAGTAAAGGCTATTTATTAGTTTGAAATTAAGAACCCCCTTTGCAACTAACTTACTATAACTGGAATAAAAATGATGTTGAAGTTGCAAGAACTTTTTTATTTTATATACAAAGCAAAACAAGTATAGTGTGTTTAATGGAAAAACTCATGAAGTTGGCTGTGAATTATCTGGAGACAAGAATGCTGGATTAATAAACTACCAGCTACTTTCATTGTTCTATCCTATTCTATGAAAACTTCACAACCAACCTGTTCACATTTTGGAAAATATTTAAAAAATTATAACACACATATTGGTAGTTTTTATTGATTACGATATAGTATAAATATTTTATATTGGATATTAGGACTTTACTTTCCACTACAGGATGTCTACCTTAACATGATTTCGGAAGTCTATAGAGCAGGTCAAGGTCACCGAGTTGTTTGTAAACATTTTTTTCTCAATGTGGGCTTTAGGACATACCTTGGGCTCAAAAGATGCACTTGAGAGTTTGTGATTTGGATACAAACTTTCAAACTCACTCGTGTATTGTTTTGGAATTTTTAATGAAATGAGTTATGAGAAAGAACCATGACATGACATAAAATAAAAGGTTTCTGCTTGGTTTCTGTTAAAATTTCAAGTATAATTAAAAATAGAAAAGTTATAATTAAAAGTAGAAGAAAATAATTCCATACACATGCCGCTGGCTTTTTTCTAAGAATGGAAGATCCACTTCGAAGGCACATTAAGGGTCTTTGTAGTAATACATTATACAAAACACTTAAAATGTATGGTGATTTAAATATTAGAACCCAGGATTGTGAACTTCAAGAGGCCCCTTTTGAGGTCCAGTCCTTAGCATTCACAATAACAAAAAATGAATATATCTAATATGATATGCAGAAGTATGATAATATATAAAAACTTAGTGTTATTTTGACAAATGGTGAGATGTTGTACAGAGCATCCATAGATTTTTGGCTTTAAGCCGCAAACACATGGTCTCCAATTTGTTGATAAGCCAAAGCTGTACTGATGAGGAGTAGACCCCAAAACTAGTATGCAGATGGGTTGATCGACAAATTGGTGACTACCAACTCTTTAAACTTTGACAAATGTTATATGCATCCTTCGGAGAGATTAACACTTACATAATTAGCACTCTGTATAACTGAGATCACAATGGTCACCCTCAAATTGGTTCCCTACACAATCACTTAACAGAACACTTAATTTATAAACAGAAACACACATTTTTTGTTGAGGTTAGTTCATCCTTCCTTTGGTACATTCACAGATAATTGAGGTGGTCAAATGATCATTCTTCATTTAGATAATACAAAATCATTCAGTAGCACCTTGAAGATGTCACTTTTCTCAAGCATCGAGCACTTTGCTTACAGTCTTCATACAAAGTCAAAAAGCAGTCGATGCATGCAGCTGCAGCTCTGCTAGTGGAGTTAAGGAAATTGTTAAAAAATAGCTTCATTCTGTAAGGGATAAAATCCGTGGTAGGTCGTATGTTTATTTCACTTTTTGCTTTCACTATATAAGTTGTTGAGTATAAAAGTAGTCATATAAAGGACTGTTTGATGATAATATGCAGTGTAGTTATTTGAAAATTACTTACAAAAATTGGAATAAAAAAAAAAGAAATATGAGAATTAAATTCACAATATTTACAAAGATGCATATTGCATCCAAGGAATTGACGGACGTAATATTGCGCTCTCTTTCTCAAAATACATGCAGAAGACAAGGATAGAAAGTAAGGGCCATGCCATTTCTTAAATTTTGACATAATGTGATTGATGCCAATAGAAAATAAGAATTTCCCCAGATTTCAGTTGAAAATTTTTTGGAAGAAGGGCTGCCACTACAAAACCAATATTTCCATGGCTGGCTAGATGAATATCTTCCTGAAAACGACTATATCAAAAAGTCACAAAAACTTTAAAAATCTCCAAGCAAATACAAACGGCGTCATTTTACTACGAATACTACGAACGTACAATTAACTGAATTAACACGTGACACTCGCATCGGCGACGTTGTCACGTCGAGTGGTGAACACATGGTGGTGAATTTTATCCCTTACTTATTTTAACAGTTTTAATTCAGATTTTACAATATGGAGATTATAACAGGATTTGTTTATGTATGAAAACACTTCTCAAGTAGAGATTTCTGTTACAACGGTGATATTTAACCAGGAATGCTTCAATTATTGAAATTTTACTTTTATAGGCTATAAGGCCTGCCTCGCTTTTACCTAGGTAAAAGCGAGGCAAATAGGCAACAGAGCTGGAAATTCTTATGGAGGGGGTTACACTGGAAGACGGGCACGTTTAGGATGTGATTCATTGATGGCAGACGTAAAAAAGTAAATAAATGGGGGGGTGCACATAACGTACGAATTTTATAAACATCGGGCCGAAAATCAATTAGTTACGGCCCTGGAAAACTTTAAAAGTGAGATTTTTTTGCTGACCCGTTAGAAATTCTTGCTGACCGGTATACAGGGTGATACCTGAGAGTGTCCTACATATTATATACGAATTTAGTAAACACTGGGCCGAAAATCACGTAGTTAAGGCCCTGGAAAACTTTAAAAGTGAGATTTTTTTGCTCACCCGTTAGAAATTCTTGCTGACCGCTATGCAGGGTGATAGATGAGTGTGTCTGACATATAATATACGAATTTAGTAAACATCGGGGCGAAAATCGCTTAGTTACATCCCTGGAAAACTTTGAAAGTGACTTTTTTTTGCTGACCCGTTACAAATTCTTACTGACCGGTATTCAGGGAGATAGCTGAAACTGAATCACACATGATGTAAGAATTTCGTAAACATCGGGCCGAAAATCACTTAGTTACGGCCCTGGAAAACTTTGAAAGTAAGATTTCTTTGCTGACCCGTTAGAAATTCTTGCTGACCGGTATACAGGGAGACAGCTGAGACTGAATTACACATTACGTGCGAACTTCATAAACATCGGGCCGAAAATCACTTAGTTACGGCCCTGCAAAACATTAAAAGTGATATTTTTTTGGTGACCCGTTAAAAGTTGAGACCGTCCAACATCTTATATACGATTTTCGTAAAAATCGGGCTAAAAATCGCTTAGTTCCGGCCCTGAAAAACCTTAGAATTGAGATTTTTTCCTGACCGGTTACAAATTCTTGCTGACCGGTATACAGGGTGATACCTGAGAGTGTCCCACATATTATATGCGAATTTAGTAAACATCGGGTTGAAAATCACTTAGTTACGGCCCTGGAAAACTTTAAAAGTGAGATTTTTTTGCTGACCCGTTAGAAATTCTTGCTGACCGGTATACAGGGTGATACCTGAGAGTGTCCTACATATTATATACGAATTTAGTAAACACCGGGCTGAAAATCACGTAGTTAAGGCCCTGGAAAACTTTAAAAGTGAGATTTTTTTGCTCACCCGTTAGAAATTCTTGCTGACCGCTATGCAGGGTGATAGATGAGTGTGTCTGACATATAATATACGAATTTAGTAAACATCGGGGCGAAAATCGCTTAGTTACATCCCTGGAAAACTTTGAAAGTGACTTTTTTTGCTGACCCGTTACAAATTCTTACTGACCGGTATACAAGGAGATAGCTGAAACTGAATCACACATGATGTAAGAATTTCATAAACATCGGGCCGAAAATCACTTAGTTACGGCCCTGGAAAACTTTGAAACTGAGATTTCTTTGCTGACCCGTTAGAAATTCTTGCTGACCGGTATACAGGGAGATAGCTGAGACTGAATTACACATTACGTGCGAACTTCATAAACATCGGGCCGAAAATCACTTAGTTACGGCCCTGGAAAACATTAAAAGTGATATTTTTTTGGTGACCCGTTAAAAGTCGAGACCGTCCAACATCTTATATACGATTTTCGTAAAAATCGGGCTAAAAATCGCTTAGTTCCGGCCCTGAAAAACCTTAGAATTGAGATTTTTTTCCTGACCGGTTACAAATTCTTGCTGACCGGCATGCAGGGTGATAGCTGAGACAGTACTACATATTATATAAAAATTTCGTAAAAGTCGGACAAAAAATCACTTAGTTACGGCCCTGTAAAACTTTAAATGCGATTTTTTTTTGTTGATCCGTTACAAATTATTGCTGACAAGTATGTAGATAATTATAGAATTTTGTTTAAAATCTGAAAATATGTATCGTAAATATCAATGGCAAAACATGAAAGAACTTTAAATATCCAACAAATATTTTATAATAATGTAGATTACTGTAAAAATAAAGAAATCGAATTTGTGTTTTTAATTATTGTATTATACATTTATTAGTAACATGTACATTTTTCTAGAAAGTGGGGTGAAAATTCAATAATATCCATATAACTAAATAATATTGCAGAGAAGGGAGTATTTAATATGTTTGTACCGTTTTTAGGGGTACCCTGTACATTTAAGATTATTTGAAATTTTTAGTACCAACATTTGTTACAACTTTCACAATTTTATTTTTTTTTACTTCAGTTAAAATTATGTTGTGATAGATACCTACTTTAATCAATCGTTAACTCGAATTGCACAATTTCTACAAATGAATTTTTTTGGAACATTACAGTCTAATTTTACGCATTTTACGTGGTACCAGTGATCACATAACACGCATAAAATCATTTCATCGAAGATGAATTTGCATTCGATTCCGAGGTGACATTGTCCCATAGTATCTTCATTCCAATAAGAATTTATAATTTTTTATAACTAAGTGATTTTCGGCCCGATGTTTTTGAAATTCGTACATAATGTGTGATTCAGTTTCAGCTATCTCCCCGTATACCGGTCAGCAAGAATTTGTAACGGGTCAGCAATAAAATCTCACTTTCAAAGTTTTCTAGGGGTGTAACTAAGCGATTTTCGGCCCGATGTTTACTAAATTTGTATATTATATGTAAGACACTCTCATCTATCACCCTGCATAGCGGTCAGCAAGAATTTGTAACGGGTCAGCAAAAAAATCTCACTTCAAAAGTTTTCCAGGGCCGTAACTAAGTGATTTTCGGCCCGATGTTTACTAAATTCGTATATAATATGTAGGACACTCTCAGCTATCACCCAGCATAGCGGTCAGCAACAATTTTTGACGAGTCAGCAAAACTTTCCGTAATAAATGGATTTCTTATGGGTCAGCAAATTAGGAATACCCATAATTTGTTCATAAATGAATACACTTGAGTTACTCAATTATCGATCACTCTCATAACAGTATTTCTTCCTAACGTTGCTGGCAAATATCGTCTTTCAACGGAATTAATTCTAATTTTTCTTCATTGACATCGAAAGTTAAGCCCCGAGGCGATGTTCGGCGCCAGGAACGAAATCTCACTCGATGTTGGCGCAATTCGAATCTTCAAAAGGCTCATCATTGGCCCACGTACAAAAGTAATACCATCTCGTTAGACAATTTTATAACCGCAAAAGGTTAGACGATAATTTTGCTTTCTCTGTATCGATAGATTTTTTCCGTTTCCTTGGCTGGGCGCGGACGAACGTTTCCACATTCTTCTTCTTCTTCGTTGAATTCGGAATAAAATGTGGGCCCTGTCGCACCGCTGAGTACCCGCAATTTACCATCGGGACGTTTGAGGTTAATTAGGCCTCGAAAAATCTTTGCAGTTAGTAAAGAAATAAAGTCGAACCTGCATAATTAAAATGTAAATATAATTACGCTTTCCGTTTCGTCGACACCTCGGGTAATATGTAAAAGAAGAAAAAACTTTAATGCACCGAAGTTCTTAAGCAAGATTACTTATCATCCGTTTTAGGTCTCGATTGTCGACGTCACGACACAACATGATTTTCTTCAATTCAAGGAAACTTGTGTGAAATTTTTCACTTATATAAATTCCGGAGTTATTAAAAAAAATTGCCTAAAATTTCATTTTATTGTGTGATTGAAATTAGGTTAGGTGTTAGTTTAGGGCCCCACCAATAAGGCCGAGTTTCAGAATAGGCACCTTGGGCGTGCTGATGCGGATTCTCATTATCCCCCTGACACAAGTTGCATCAATTAGGGAGCATCAATCATTTTTCAGCACGGCAAGATACAATCTATATTGAAGGCGTCCCTTTGTCATGCCAAAACTTATAATGGATTTAAAGAAATATGCAGATTTATCGCATGCGAAATTCTTAATCGCACATAATAGCGAAAAAAACAATAGGAACAATTTAGTTGCAAATTGCACGGTTATTTTTTAGACTCTGTAGGTGGTCCCCCCCCTTAAAATGTAATTACGTGTCCCGGTGTAATTATTGCTGTTGTTGAAAAATCGTTTTGTTTATCAGCCGAAGTGATCGATTGTTATTGCCAAAAGAAAACAAATTGACAATAAGCTTCAGTGCGAAAAGTGGACGTATTGTGCTTAATGGACATATGTTAACTTCCCAATGTTTAAAACCCGAATTTTTGTCTCTAAATTATGATGAGGACGTTTTAGATAATTGGGTTGCACAATTTTTGACGTAAGTACAGTATTCCATCCGAGCTATACGTACATTTTGCAATAATCTGTAATAATTAATTTATTCCTATTTAGATGGGCAAAATTTCGGTCAATCCGAGCAAGAGTAACAAAAGCCGACACGCGTAAAAGCAATTTCTCCCCATATATGTATATCTCGTGAAATAAGATTATTCACAGAAAGTGATTTATTAAAAATTTAGCATGTCAAGGCCGTTTAATAATTTATATCGCGTAAATAAGTGCGTATTATAAAATTAAATTAGCTCGAATTTATTGCCGCCACCAAATCGGGGGCAAAATATCCTGATTTGTAGTCGTCGAAACTTTTTGTTTTATACCAGCGATTTCGATACCAAATCGAAAGTTAATTCTTCAGGAAGCAATATGTCGTTATTATTACGAGGCATGTGCTTGTAATCCATAATTTAGTATTTCTTGGTTCCCCCTGGCCTGAGCCATGTGGTAAAAATGGGACAAACCTGATGTTTCATAAGCCTTGGCGCGGCTTGACAGCGCGGTTGCCGTGACGACATCAGACGCTCACGTATAAAATAGGTAAACTCGAGGTTTATGTCAAGCTTGGATAAGTTACAGGCTTGGGAATTATTTTGGAAATTTTACTGCAGTATGTCACCGAATAGGTAAAACGAGTCTTGCAAAAAGTAAACAAAGAAAATTTAAAATTTAGTTTTTTGGGGCTCTACCCTCAACCTGAAAAGTTGAAGAATTGGTCAAATATCAATTATTAAATTTATTGGAAGTGGTCGTTTAGCAGCCTCATACTAGATGATTAGATATTAGATTGGACATTTTTAGATTGGAAAAAGATGATTCTCTCTGAGACATATCCAAGAAAGTCATTGAAAAATATTGCTTAAAATCGTCAGTCAAATCTCTATGCCAAATTTCAAAATCTGCCGACGACTATCACTTTTTGAAAAAAACTTAAAATAAATTCAGTCCTTAATTTTTACTTTAACCAACTTTTACTAGTTTCATATTTGTTATTTGATCTTTATAATTTGAAAAATGCTTTATTATTTGAATGCAGGATTAAAGACAGTCGTCCGGAAACTTTTCCGGTCTAGGCGGGCTTTTCCTGATTGATTATCATTTTTTCCGTAGTTGCAGTTAAAGACAATCTAAGCGTTTTCCAGTCTGCATTTAGAAACGCTCTGTCCGAAGGTCACGACATCCTTTTCAACCACAGTTAAATTAGTGAACGTCGGGAAGCACGGGAGATCACTCCGCCCATTGCCTCATCGCTTTTGATAATGTCTGCCGCAGCTGTAGACGAAAGGTCAGGAAGAAATTCCGTTGGACGACAGCTTCAAAGCCCGGAAAACACTTTAGATTGTATTTTGATCGGCCGTGAATGCCTTCACAGTCTTATAATAGTTCTTTTTCTTAATCATCAGTTAAATTTTTTTAGATTATAACAGTTAAATATATTAAAACTGGTCATTTCAGGTTAGAAAAAGATGAATTATTATGGAATTGTTCAAAGAAAAAGTAAATTTTCTTTTCTCTCTTTCACACTACAGAAAATCATTGAGCAAAGTTGCTTAGAATCACCAGATAAATCTCTATATACCATCAGAACTTACGGTTATATTACGTAAATTACGGTAACATTACATTGTCCACCGGTAACAACGGAATGTTACCAGTAATATTACCGTAATTTTCGGTATCCAAACTCTTATTTGGTGTTCTAATCCGGTATTCCGATCTATATTCTGTACCCAGTACAGCATCCTGCACTGAAGATAATTATTTCCAGCTCGCATTTCGAACCTGATACCTGAGTTAAGCAACCACATATTTTTTTATTTGTAGATTTCTTTATGAGTTTTGTTTCTTTAAAGTTAAAGTAAAAGGGTGTTTTATTTAGTGATAGAAATTTTTAGCTTTTTCGCAGCAAACTGTTTAAAATATTGCCTTTTTGCATATTTTAAACTAGAGTTTCCTGCGGAAAAGCTAAAAATTTCTATCACTAACATATTTCGCAGAAAATAAATTTCTTTCAACTTTCATAGTGCGTTATTTATTTTTATAAATCCTAATCTGTAAGTTTTGTCACTAGCTTTTGCCAGATTAGCAGAAAATGTTTTTTATGTTCAATAAACCTTGTTTAAACTAGATTTTGAAACCAATATTAAATACATTTTTTTTATAATTATTCACTATTCACCTTCTATTCAAAACCATTTGATGAATGTTACCGTAATATTACGGAACATTACCGTAATATTACGTAATATTACCAATGTTCTTACCAAAAAATTAATTACCGTAATTTGCACATCACTATACCAGGAACATAGGAATTTTCTGGAAGAACAAGAAAAACAAAGGCAACTTGAGAAAAAAGAAAGAAGAAAAACAAACGCAGCTGGACAATGAGGAATAAATATATTTTCTGGAAGAACAAGAGAAACAAAGGCAACTGGAGAAAAAGGAACAGGAAAAACAAAGACAACTGGAGATAAAGGAACAAAGAAAAAATCAAGCTGCTCTGTTTCAAGCATTAACGGATGATCGTCGCGAGTTGCAAGAAATTGTCTCAACCAAAATGACTGAAGTCAAACAAGACGTAGATCAAGTCAAATAAGACGTTGATCAAGTCAAACAAGACGTGGAACAAGTCAAACATGAAGTAGAAAAACACAATGGAGAGTTTGGAAGCTATTTTGGAGTGAATTCGGGAGAGAGACCACTGGGTGAATTGCCGAATTGCCGTTAAAGAGTAGTACAGAAATTGTGATACCTGGTGCTCCATAAAAAAACCCAATGAAAAACTAAGAGGCAAGTGAAGCAATACAATGTTGACGCCCATTTGCAAGAATTGCGATCGACGTGGCAGGTCCTTTTCCAGAAACGGACGATGGCAACAAATACATCTTAGTTGCCATGGATTATTTCAGTAAATGGCCTGAAGCTTATGCACTACCAAATCAGAAATCTAGCACTTGATTGCCGAATTCTTGAGTAGATTTGGCATAGAATCAGAGCTTCATTCGGACCAAGGAGGGAATTTTGAATTGCAATTTTTCAAGAAGATCATGGATCTTCTGGGAATCCGCAAAACAACTCCGCTCCATCTACAATCAGATGGCATGGTCGAGCGTTTCAATCGAATCATGGAACAATACCTCTGCAAAATGGTAGCGGACCACCAGAAAGATTGGGACAAATTGCTGCCTCTTCTAATGATGGCTTACAGAGGTACAGTGCATAACACGACAGGACATACCCCTGCCAAGGTACTTCGTCTTCGGATAGATTTGGTGTACGGATCACCAGAAGAACCGGTGCAAGTTGTCCAGACCTATGCTGATGAATTTCGAGAAAGATTAAAGGAAATTCATCGAAACGTGAGGAGAAACAAAGATAAAGATTGCCAGCGATCGGATGAAAGCCAGTTATGACCTAAGGGCGAATTCTGCAGGATTTAAGGCAGGTGACTTGGTGTGGCTCTATAATCCGCAGATGAAGAAAGGAAAGTCTCCCAACTTGTCTCCAAGTTGGAAGGGTCTATATACAGTGATCAAACGGATCAACGAGTGGTATACAGGATCCAAGGTACCCCCTAGAACAAAGATGAAAGTGGTTATTCTTGAACGATTAAAGACTTACAGTCGTAGAGATTTCTCTGATCGGGACGATCAAAACTAAGAGGGGGGGGGGGCAATGATACGCCCGACCATTGGTCTACAGAGATTCGGGCCGAAGCGGAAGGCCGAGCGCCGACCGCGGCTCTGGTAACCCATCTAGACTAAACGAGGACCAGGAACATTCGCCTCCGTTCTCGAAAGTACGAGAGTTTGTTAAACCAGGGAGCCGCGCGAGATGGGATCGACTAGATAGCTCAGTGTAGTAAAGAAGCGAAATAAGCTGACAAGCGAACAGTGCGAACGGTTAGTAGAGAGTAATTGTGTTTTAATCGTGTTGTAATAGTTAAAAGTAAATAAAAGTGTGTAGTTATTTGACGATAAATTATTGGAACTCGTATTTTGTAACAATACTTCTGGGTTTTGAGTTATTTGATCATTTTTATGTAATTATTTTGCTTAGTAGCCTTCTTGTGCAACTCTATAAAAGATTTATTAAATCATGATAAATTTATTTTGATATTAATGTATGAATAACTTTAAAACCATATAATAACAAATAACAAAGCCTCTAAAAGTCTGATTCGCATTCAGATAAGATGTCACCATTTTCTGATTCTGATTAACGTCTACTGAATTCAACACTCTTGGAGTTGTTACCACCATGGTCTTGAGGTGCAAGATTTGATAGTCCAATAATAAGGCGTTTTGTTTGCTTTTCTTAGGATTTTGTTTGCCACTTTGTTGTTCCCCTAAAACTCTTGCTCCCTAGCCAAACATTCTTGATTTTTTTGAATGGTCTCAGCAAACGTGTGTAACATTGCCTGAGATGTGTTCCTAACAGCACGTTCTTTTCCACTAACTACAATGTCAAATATTAATGGACCAGGAACACAGATCTGCTTTTACCCAGTCATCTAAATAAAAATGACAAAGATGAAGTTTTATAATGAACACCTCGTACCTTTTTTTGGTGTTGGAGTGTGATTCTCTTGTTCATTCTGCGGATCTGATTGGTTTGCATGCAATGTTAACTCACTTTCATCCACTGTTTCAGTAGTTCCACTCTTGCACTTGAGTTTGCTTACTACTAGCTTGACTTAAAGTAATTGTATTGATTCCTTGACTACGATCAACCATGGGCCTTTTTCTGTACAACTGATGTAATAGGTCATAAAAAGGAATATCTGTACGTCTGTGGCCACTTGGAGTGCTTGCCTTTTACAATTTATGTTTGACATTTTTAACTTTTTTATTCATATTTTTATTTGATCAATAGTTTTTTTAACATGTTTTTCAGCCATTTGACTTTGCAAACTATTATAAATATCTCTATGCGGTATCTATTCCCATCCATAAGCATTTATTTGCATATCAATAGCTGCTTCTAGTACAGTTTTTGTTTCTCTTTCTGTCAAGGTAGCACCTCGTTTTTTCTTTTCATTGTTCTTACTCCTACTGCAGCTACTCTAGCATTAGAGACTCTATATTATGCATATCATTTAACAATAAATAAGTGGTACTTGTTGGTAATAGTTGAATGGCTTACCTGGCAGCACCGCTTGCAAATACCCTAAGAGGCTATAAAGAGCAGGGAATAAAACTATTTTATTAACTTAAAAAAATACAAATAATCGTGTAGAATTACGCAAGATCAGGATAGTGAAGGAGTACACTAAAGCACTGTGGAAACCGCTAATGAAATATAAAAACAAGACATATAAAATATGCAGCATTAAACCGGCTAATATATTGGTTAACTTGCTAGCAAAAAAATGTGTTTTGCAGTCTACTGATGAAGATGCCATAGGGCATCGAAACGTTTAGCACAATCGAAGTTTGAGGAAAGGAAAAAACACTGTGTTTTTTTTGTTTCCCATCACCAAGGACCACACCCCAAGAACACCCCACGTATATAAAAAAAATTGTTTGGTCTACCTTACTTACTCCGAACCAAATTCAAGGATCAAAAATGTACGTACTAGTGACGTTTTTTTTGGTAGTTGGACTAATTATTTGATCCATGCAGTGAAAGCGTAATAATTGATCATCAAAATCAAAATCATAGCTAAGTGTACAAGCCTGCCAGTACTGATGAGACTTACAGTACGATCGTTTCAAATGGCTTTGCGAATATATACTGGATTCTCGTCAAAATTAGTAAAACTTACTTCTTAGATATGGAAATGCAAGTGAATTTTGTTTTTGTTAATGTATAATTTTCAACTTATTGTGTGAGACTAGTTAAATTTGTTCCCTTATAAACATTTCGTTTTTTCCAGAATGTTAGTCACAATAAGCAGGCAGTATTTAAGTGAATCAGGTAGTATGTAGGCAAAGTAGGGACAAGCCTTAAACACCTTGACGTTTCATAATCCTTGACAGCGCGGTTGTCATGACGACCACTGACGCTCACATGTAAAGTTGGAGAACTATAGGTTGAGTGTCAAGGTTAAATAAGTTGGAGGCTTTTGATTTTGTGCGCATGGCGACGAACAGGTTGAAGAGGGAATTGTACTTTGTTCAAATTTTCTACGAAAAGCTTTTTCATTGACTTTTCGTTACCTTGACAGTGGTTCTTCTGGCCAGAAATAAATACTGTTAATATTCATTTGGTAATTGATATTTTTCCTGAATTCAGATTTTTAAATGGTTTTAGCGGATATACTAAACAGAGAAATTTCAATATGTTGTTATTAGCCAAAAGGAGGTTTTTAACCACTTAATTTAAACAACCTGGAAAATTGTATTTCATAAATTAAAAATTTTTTTACTCGAGAAGCCGAATTTTATTTAATTGAACATGGTCTTAGATTATATAATGTGTGTTCGCAATAACATTCACCAATCAGTCCAAAATCCCTAATGTTTCATTTGCCAGTTTTCGAAAAAGGGTGTGTACGGATTTATGGCCAAGACAGGTGAACTCTTCTGCCGGTGGTCTCGCCCGTTTTCACGGCAACTTTTATTTAACACGTCCTGAATCGGTTCGAGACACACCTAGTCTATTGTATTTTTAGGTTGTTTCTTTTGTGGCTTTGCCTGTATGTTTTATGAGCTCGCTTTCGCTTTTCTATGGGTATATTCAACCCTCAGCTTGTCTTTGAAACCACTGGTTCAGCGTACGAATGCATAATGTATGGTTTTTTTGCCTTGACAGTCAGTGTTGTTGCCGTTGGTACGACTTGAAGAGAGAGGTAGTAATTGGGTCGACTCTATTAAGCAAATGTCGGTGGTATTGCAGACGATCGATGAAGAAAGAGGTGAATTTGTCGATAAACAGGCGCCATCGATTTGTTTATAATACACGGAGAGCCTGTAACAAATCCAATTATATGCATAATCATATGGTATTGCTTAATGAAAAAGAAAGGTTTACGGCCGTTTTATGTGGGCAGCAAATACAATGATTTTAAATGCATTGAAATGCCTAATTTATTCACTCATTAAGACCACTTTAAAGAAATATAAACAAAATTGTATCGAGGCTAATCAACTTTTGTATATAATGCATCAAGCCAATGTCTTAATTATTTTTCGTCACGTACCTACGACTTTTTACTAGACGAAGACAATAATATAATGACAAAATCAAAAGCATATAAATTAAACCAACTCTGACTTATCTTTCACTCTCTAATTATTTATACCCATTGAATAAGAAGCCCACACAATTTATGACGTCACAATAAACCTATCAAATTAGCATTTATTCAAATGATCTACCATTCATCGAGAGGCAAAGAAGTGTGGGCAGGGACCTGATCTATGCTCGATATATCCTTGAGTTTCAACATAATTTCTTAGTAAAATACGTAAATTCTCGGTATTAAATTGCAACGAGAGAGATTCTGCGTTGCCATACTTTGAGAAGCCGAAGATAATCGATTAACGACTCATCGATCGTCTGGCTACAAGTGGCAATGCTTTGATAAATCATGATTAATTGTGCCCAACAAAGACTCTTTGTCCATTGTGTATTCATTGCAGAGATTTTCTGAATGAAACCAAGTTCTTGGCAACTTTGCCACCTACGCTTAAACCTTGACTAAATCGAACTATCGCTACCTGCGAGTGGCGTCTAACCACTCACAGATACTTCCATATTAGGACATTTTGATAACCTGTGATATCACCCGCCACCTGTAGCACGATCAGATTTCACCTTTTAAGGAAAGCCGAGGGAGCGCTGTCTATTAATAGTCCCATTTTACTCTACAAACGTGGTGACGTATGAATAATAACAACAGTTTGTTATTGTCTAGAAGTGACATAATATTAATGTCACGCTGTCCAGTCCGGCGATAGTGGAACAAGGTTACAAGGCTTTGAATGTCACGAAAGGAGGGACCCATTTTCTTTTACTCTTTGAGACCCATGGGCGGAAAAGTCGTCGTTGTACACACCGGCCAGGTTACTGTCAGCGCCAACTTAGGTGCTGTCAGCGCCAAAGCTCCACTAACGAGCTTAAGATAATAGTGACATCGATTGCGAAGACATTAATCCATTATTTATAAAATATGAGGCTAATAACGCGAATAGAATTCTCATAGAAGATACCTTCGTAATTGCGATAATAAATAAGAAGAAAATTAAAGCACATTAAATTTATTTTATCCACAAGTGCCAGTGGTCAGATATAATACGGTTGGTAACACACACATTACGAGCTCTTTATGTTAATGCACTAATTAAAATTATTAGGGCAAGCAAGGAGGTAAATATAAAGTGAGTTTAAACGTCTGTCCGCCATATTGAAATATGAAGCTAACGTAATTTCAAAGATCGAAATTTTCACTATCTACCCTACAAGACAACAAAAAAAAATGCTTCTCTCACCTTTAAAGCCATGCGATTAAATGCCTCTTTAGCGAATAAATACACCGGGTGTTATAAAACATACTAAGTTTTTATAAAATTTAATTTTTATTTAGAAACTCAGAAAGTTTTGTTGAAAAAGTATCTTTAATAATCATCTTCTGTGATTCAATAGCTATTTATGTAACCAGTTACGAAAAGTCCGATTTTGTGTAAAGAATGAATGTTTTGAATTTGAATGAGATACACAAAAAATTTTGCAATTTGAATGAAATACACAAAATAGCTATTTATGTAACCAGTTACGAAAAGTCCGATTTTGTGTAACGAATGAATGTTTGCGGGACGAGCGCAGCGAGTTCCCGCAATTTGAATGAGATACACAAAAAAGGTTTTTCGTCACGTGTTTCATAAAATTTTTTCTAATTTTGACTACAAATACCTACTTAGAGAGAGAATTATTATTAAACTTCAATATTTACTTTTAAACCATCTACTTAATACCGTAAAACTATAGCAACGGTGTGCCACAGCCGAAACCTGCAACTGGTGGTGACACCAACTTTTCATCACTAGTTACGAAAGATTTTACTTTTCGTAACTAGTTACGAAAAGTAGGACGTTACATCACTGTCATCAGTATTGAAAAGTGCCACTTTATATGTCAAAATTAGAAAAAAGGTTTTTCGTCACGTGTTTCATACAAGATTTTTTCTAATTGTGACTACATATACCTACTTAGAGAGAGAATTATTATTATTAAACTTCAATATTTACTTTTAACCCACTTTGTATCTACTTAATACCGTAAAACTATAGCAACGGTGTGCCACAGCCGAAACCTGCAACTGGTGGTGACATCAACTTTTCATCACTAGTTACGAAAGATTTTACTTTTCGTAACTAGTTACGAAAAGTAGGACGTTACGTCACTGTCATCAGTATTGAAAAGTGCCACTTTATATGTCAAAATTGGAAAAAATTATTATACATTTGCAACTTTGCACTTCAGTGGTAAATATCAAAAATCATATTTTATTATCAAATCACTACAGTAATATCAAAACTATTCTTTATAAAACAACAACAAATCGTGCTTTATTTTTCTTTCCCATTGTAATGTATAGGTCTAGCGATCCAATCAATATTCTCGTATTGTAAATACATGTTTACATTTGGTGGAAAATAAAGATTAACAACGCAGTTACGTTCCCATTAAAATGCTACATTGCAGTTCTAATCAAGTATTTCCTAGATTTCTCTCGTTGCAGCATCAGCAACATTAAACTTATAAATATATGTTAATCCTAGTTTTAAGTTCAGTTATTATTGTATCCTCCATTTGAAATAAAGTTTTTTTAAAAACAAAACTCTCAAACTCGAGAAAGTAACTGGCGCAGTCGGTAGGATTTTGTCAACGGTTTTTAAGTTTACGTGCATCGAGCATAAAACGAGCCGTTTTCGTTTCAACGATTCGTGGCAAAAATCGAACTTTCCAAGTGGTGGTGCATAGTAACTCATCGACCAGGGAAGAACGGGACAAAATTGCCCAGCAGTCCTATTAGTGCGAGAATTGGGAACAAGCATCGTCCCAAGACTCATTGGTAACTCCAGGGAAGAGACAAGCATCGCTCAACCTTCTGGACCTTAGACCTAAGACGAATGAAGATAATCGAAGTTTTAATACTGTAAGTGCATCCTTTTAACAATTTGTCCTTTATCGATTGATATATTGTTTATTTCTTTCTCGTATATACTGGAAGATCTAATTGCACTTCGAAATATTTTATTTTATTACATTTATATTGTAAGTTAAAATGGCAAACCCACAACCCCCTAATTATGCGTTAATTAAATATCAGGCAGGAAATATTCCACAATTTGATGGAGATTCTAAACAAATCAATAGATTCATAAACGCTTGTGACAATTTCTATAATAATCATAAGGATAGGAATCCTGCGGCACAAATTAACGTTTGCTTATTTGACACAATTTTGAATAAGTTAGTTGGTAGAGCTGCTGATTTAATAGCATCTCGTGTAGAACTACATACTTGGGATCTAGTCAGGGAAGCCGTAATAAATACTTTTTCTGATAGGAGATCGATAGATTGCGTAATACAAGATATTATTACTCTAAAACCGGAAAGAAATGAAAATTCGCAACAATTTGGTCTTAGATTACAAGATGCAAGAAGCTTATTATTTTCCAAAGTAAATATGTCTAACGACACTAGGGAATTAAAATTGTGTTTAAACATTTTTTAAAATTTGATATATGTAAGGGATGTATAGGAATTTACGTTCCACATTTGAACAAGCAGTATTTACAATTTTATGTTGGGCCCAGGGATTTGTTACTATTGAACTTATTGGTTTTAGCCCTGATGAAGACTAAATAAATAGTCGAAACGTCGGCTATTTTCAAATAAAGAAGAGGTGCATTATTTGTCCTAATCCCGCTAACTTCACCAACAACTTATAACTTAAGGACGCTAATTACAACAATCTTTTTTAATTCTTTGGTTTTATACATGTGAAAACCATGTATAAGGTCTTAAAATATTCTTAACATTTCACATTCGTATAATTATTTAAAAAAATGTTCTAGCACACCTGAAGTCACTGCTCTCTTGTTGTTGCTTAGGGTCCTGACGATGCAATAAAACCATTGCAAAACGTCGACAAATTTTGAAAAGAAGACTTTCATTTTTATCCACCGACCCCTCAAACCCATTAAAAAAATTTAGAAGTTGCTTCTAAACAGTACAAAATTATTTCTAGATTTCTCTTGAATGCTTGAGTTGAGAAAACATATGACTAAGGTTTCTTTTCAGACTGCAGCAAAATTTAGCGGTATTGTAATTTTTATTTAATACAAGTTTATTATAAAGACCTTTCTCAGCTTTTGATATTTCCTTTATTATAAAGGGTCAAGTGGTTTTGATACCAGGGCATCCTCTTAACTTGCCTGCGTTTTACTTACCACTATGAGTAAAGAAACAACAATTGCGTAATCGGCTTTGTGTTCTCTTTAGCAGTTCAAACCAGCTAAAATCCTGAAATTTACTAAATAATCGTATATTGCTTGTAACTGGACCATTGCCACTTTACGGGTCCTTTTAGAGCTACTGTCCACACTTTTTGCCACTTATTAGTGGTTCCTACTTCGAAACGGTTTTTAATGTATGAATTATCGATAATAAGTTTCCTTGAATTCTCGACCATAAAAATTACCTAGTAGGCCTTAGTTTTTGTAATAAAAATGTGATACTTTGCCCTAAAGTACAGTTTTTCACGCCTTAAAATCCAAAAAAAAGTTTGTCAAAATCGAACACTAAATAAAAAAGTTCTGGGGGTGTCCCGCTTTTGAATGGGCCACACTGTATAAGAAGTATACGCGTCTAATAACTGCACATTTCTTATTGCCAGAGGTTATAACAATCAAAAATGTATTTCTAAGACAGATCAAAACTTTTGGATTGCCAGATTCGAGCATTTAAAAATAAGGGCGTAACTTGGCCTTCGCCATTTTATCCACGAATTGTTCTCATGGGAAAAAACATCGCCCGAATAAGATCTTGTCCCTATCTTTAATATAATTTGTGGGGATCCTACATAGAAGGTACCAAAATTTGAAACTAAATTTGGGTGTTTTTATTCACAAAACAAAAAGAAAGCACTGTAGGTACATATGTAGATGATTTTAGTTACTAAACACCCATGTCGAAATAAGCATTATACGCAGGGTGTCTCATTTATAAAACCTATTATAGAAATAGCCCGCACAATGACCACACAACAAATGACCACAATTTAATGAATACGCCTTCTTGTTTACTTTACAAGATCCACATGATGTGAGGTGTGGGTCGTCTTCGGTCAAAGGCTCTGTCTCTCCCTCCAACAGAGGAACTCGTAGTGATGGGCCATCTACATTTTCTGAAAACGGGGTTGATCTAATAGGTTTGTTCCAACCAACCAAGAAACCGTTCCGGAACGGTTTAAAAATCATTTTGGTCGATCCACTAATATAAATTTTAAATTGAGAGAACCAATGTGGTTGTCCATAGTGGTTCTGCAAGGATTTTGCGACGGTTCCTTGTTGGGTTAGAACAAACCTTATACCTAAGGTTCTGGAATTTCTCTGAGTACGTAAATTGCTAATTTCGATTTGGAATTTTTACTAGAATGTTTGCCAGAATGATTTTCTAACGATTCTGCAACGGTTTTCTGGCGTGTTTGAATAAACCTAATATAATTAGATAGGTATATGTGAATATAATAGCCATCGTGTTTGCAGTTATTAAACCTATGCCAAGATTGTGAATTCGCATCGACTATATCAAAATTTAAAGATGACAGTACCTGCTCTCAGAGTGGTACTCCAAAATTAACGCTTTACTCTAAAAGTAACACGTTGTTTTATAGTACCTAACGAATTATTTCAAAGTAACCCTTGCTTTAAGATAAAGTGTTACTTTTTAACTAACGATTTTTCTGTAACGCTTTACTTTAATAGAGTAACCAAGAACGTTTTAAGAGGTTTTGCGTTGCGGACCAAAGTAACGTTAATGTCCGACCGGTCTATATAATTGACTTCTATCAAAGTCATTTCTATTAAAAATAATGGGTGTATAAACAAAAAAAAATAACGCCCTTGGGCATTATGAATTTAAGTTGACAGTAATTTGATAAGTAAATCATTTATAAATCAAAATAATCATTGTTGTGTGTTGCCACGATAAATCAAATCATAATATATAAAATCTAACTTTTTTTAAGTACAGGAATCAGACATTAAACGTTGAAGACACCATGAGCATTATCATAACGCCTTCGGTCGAAGTATACTGTTGCGAACTCAGGGTTCAATAATTCCAGTGTAACGATTTAATACGAAAACACTATTTATTTATCCCACAATTACACACAGGTACAATTCGACTACTAAATAACTCACTACTTAACACTTTATAGCCTTTCTAATATCGTTTGGTACTTTAGCTTACTTATAGCTCGATTAAAATAAGAGGACTGAAAAATACAGAAAAGCCTAGAATATCTTAGAAGAAAAGTAATTAATACGAGACACATAAAAAAAAGTCGCAAACAACTACTTTCTAAATAAAGAGGGCAACAGAGCAATAAATCACTCGTGACAGTCCCATGCTGAAGCGCCCGGACAGGCGCGAGACGCGAAGGTTCTAGCTCCTTTGCTCGCCTTAACAATATTAATAAATTTTAAGGTTTACAAGTGATATTTGTGGCTTCAGCGGACAGAAGAATAATAATTTAAATTAAAAAAAAAGTAGGCTGAAGCCATTCAGCCTACTTTTTCCACTTTTAAAATATCTTTGTTGTCTGTATAAGTGTGGTATAAGTATGTTATTTAGACATCGACTGTTTCAACAGTGGTTCCTGTATATATTTCGTATTGTTTCTTGAAAGCAGTTGGAACGTTTTGTTGATTTTTTTGACCTTTTGTGATTGTAAAGCCGAAAAAATAGCGCTACATAAAAAAAATTAATTGGATTATTGCATGACAATTATTTTCACAGTACCTATATCGTATGTTCTTCGTTCTTTTATATCACAGTCAACGAGCTACTATATTACATCTGGAGTCCCCCTCCTGTTTTACAGTTTTGGCACACTTTTTTAGCTGCGGTACTCTGAAAAATAGCTGCCATTTCCGCCGGAAATGACGTCAGTCAACGTCTTACGTCAAATGATTCGGAATGGTGATATGCCAATTGCTGTGCTTTGACGACAATATTACGTCAGCGTACTCGTAAACATAGCGCATTTCCGGCCAAAAACGATGCCACTTTTAAGGACATACCTTCGCCATTTGTTGGGTCCTTCCAGACACCTCCATGCAGTCTATCATGGACGTTTAAGAAGGCCTTTTTGTATAATCATAGCTTCACCTAAACCCTAAACCCGACCTTCGTACCTATATTTGACGTCCATAAGGAACACATTGATATCAACATTAATGTCAACATTACATCAACGAATTTCTTACCCCTATTTGTGCCAAGCAAATTTAGGTAAATCTAAAGTTAAGGACCCCTAGACCATATCCAGTCGACCAGAAAATCACCTATGAGGTGAATATAACGTGATTATATGACCATATTAAACGTCATAAATATCAATGAAAATGAAAAAATATCATGTTTATTTTACGTTAAATTTTGGTGATAAAAATTCACCTACGTGACCCACCAAGATACTGATCTTTAATGAACGTACAAAAAACTTTTCCAATTATTCACAAAACATCTGCGCCCTTTTATGTAACATAACGCTAAAGTCTTAATATAATTATAATTATGAATAAATCGGATTTGGTATTATGAAAAGTTTATTGAATAATATAATTTAATATTACAACTTTACAACTATTCAACAAGCAACCATAAAATAAATTTGCGATTCAAATTAAAAGTGGGCGCGCTTTATTCCTCCACTTTTAAAAAATAGGACAGATAAAAATATAACATCACTTTTAATTTCACAGCTTAGCTTCTTCAATCCACAATTGAATTAAAAACTGAAGTCATATAAATACAAAAATTTAAAAAAGTATCCCTGTTTGTGTATGCTTTAGCCTGAACATGTTCATTGTCCTTGTCTTCACAATTATATGAGACTGTCCCTAGAAGAATATTTCACATTTCTTGAAATAAATGTCTGTCAATGTATGTCTAAAATTTAACTATTTAACTTTGAATCTGGGTCATTTAAATTGCAAAGTTTTTAATCTTTGGGGTATTTACTTGCACTGCTACGTCTCTAGAAGACCTGTCACCCAACTTCACAATGGCCCTCATGCGTCTTAGAAAATTCTCCTTTTTTTCATCACCAATTGGATGACTGATATTGAGGTCTGATGGAGGTTGTGTTTCAGGCTGCATACTAATGAATTGAATATCCTATAAATTGATGATAATTTTTATAATCAATAACCCTGTTATTAATGCTTATTAGGAGTTTTTTGATAAAACTTATAGGTACATAATTGCACTCACTGACAGCTTCAATTTTTTTAGGTTTCTTTTCTTTGCTTGAAGTTCTCGAGTGGCTTGTGAATTCACCATTTTGCATTTGGAACAGTTTGAGGTAAATTGCATGATGATACAGCATCATGTTTTAGACGGTGCCATCTAATACTCCTTTTCATATCATATTGGGGCCTTAAAAAGTAACCAAACTAGTAATAAAATGTGTGTTAATAAACACTATGTATATCTTTATATGTTTTACCTTCTTTATAATTAGCTGGCCTTGCATCTGGCTTATAGTGGAAAAAGCATATCTGCATATGCAGATGCCTGTTTACAAGTAACAGCCACAGGAGCCTTGTTGACTTTTCCGGGAAAGATTTGAAATTTATGATTCATGAACTGCTTTTAACGCTTTTGTATACATGGAAAGGATCATCAATTTTTGGAATTATTGTAACACAGCACTTCATAAAACTAAGGAATATTGTTACTGACGTGTGTAATATTGGAAAATATAGCAACTAATGCTAAAATTGTAAGAAAAACTGAAATATTAAAAATTAAAGATGAACAATTTCTACTTAAATGGAAAATTCCTTGATTTTAAACTTAGGTTATGTTTTTTTTATAACAATAAACGTAGTCGACCGACAACACTCAAAATATTAAAATACCGGAACCGGAAAGTAGTCTGGTAAGCACTCCCTGTTTGAAGGTCATTT
Source organism: Taphrorychus bicolor (assembly GCA_951812265.1). NCBI lineage: Eukaryota > Metazoa > Arthropoda > Insecta > Coleoptera > Curculionidae > Taphrorychus > Taphrorychus bicolor. Next base: position 8,333,548 of record OX638302.1, on the reverse strand, counting down.
AAGGACACTTTGGATGATTTTTCGTTGGATGAAAATACGGTGGATCGAAAAATTTTGGATGTTAATACTTTGGATGTAAATTGGTTTGGATGGAATTTCGGTGGATGTTTTTATTTTGGACAAAATCATCAGTGGACTGAATTAATTTGGACGTTTTTATTTTGGATGTTTTTACTTTGGATGATTTTGTGTGGACCCGAAGATACTTATGTGAGTTACCGCATGTTGCCAGTCAACGAATACAATTTTTAAAACAATATACTGCAAACAAACATTCACATTTAAGAGATGTTGTTTTTTTGGACGAAAGTGGTGGGATAGAGAACAGGTTTTGGATGTCGTTGCGGAGCCCCTAGTTATCAATCTAGATGAAAGTGATGATTTGATGATAAAAATTAACAAGAATAACTTAGGCAGTGCCAAAAGTGATCGCTCATTAAAAGGATTTTTTTTGACCCCATCAGAGCTGCATTCACTCCAGATGTAGGCTTGTTGGAGCCATATTATCGAAAATGTTTTTAATATTTTTTTCAAGTGGGTGACCTATTTAAGTTGTTTGCATATTACCTACGTTAACAGTTTGTCTTCCAGTGAATTTTGTTCAAATTATTTTCAGAGAAAGGTGTTGGATCGCAGGTGTAGGACAAATAGTCACTTCACTTTCTCGAAATCGCCAATGTTTCGACCTTTATTTTTAGGTCTTCCTCAGGGCTTTTTCAGTCAGTGAAGAACGTCACCAAAGCATATACAGACCGTCATGGCAGTACATAAAACCAAAATTGTCGTTAAAATCCAGATGTTGCACGTAAAAGCCAAGCAACAAAGGTAAAAATAAAGGTCGAAACGTTGGCGATTTCGAGAAAGTGATGTGGCTATTTGTCCTACATCTACGATCCACCACATTTCTAATTATTGATAGGACGCAAAGCGCAATATGATGATTATTTTCATATTCAAAAAGAAAATAAATATTTGTTACCTTTTCATTTTCCTCTTTTAATCCGCCTATCATAGAGGAGGTTTAATTTGGAAAAGAAAATCCATTTCATAAAAAAAAACTATTCTTGATTGCTCCCTTCTTTTTTTGGAACCGAGAAACATGCTCTTAATTTCGAAACACATATCAATTATGGCCTAACCTTGGAGCGGAAATTAGCACCTACACATCTATGAATCAACTTGCTAGAACATTTTGGACATCACTGTTTTCGCTGATTAGTTCATAAGACATGACAATTTTTTTTAGAGTAAAGTCGACTATAGTACCTAGGACAATTCCCTATTTTCCCAATACATGTACAAAAAATAAGCAAGTGGATACCCCCTCGTTTGAACACCAGCTGTTTACAACATCCAGCACCTCTTGCAACGTGCTGGAGATTTGTTGGTCTGGGTGGTTGAAGGATAACGATGTCGTCCGCGTATGCTTGGACCTCGACTCCCCATAGTTCCAAAGTAGTCAGAAGGTCGTGCATTAGTAGGGACCACAGGAGTGGTGAAAGGACAACCTCCCGCTGTTTTAAATCTGACAGTGTCATCGTTTAATGATGTAGTGATCAGTCTGGATTCTAACATGTTGCGAATCCAGTTGGTTATTTTTGGTTCGATCCTTCTCGGTTTACTGGCGCTGAGGAGAGAGTCTGTAGGTGCATTATTAAAGGCCCCTTCGATGTCTATGAAAATAGCGACTGCGACACCCTTTGAATCCAGGGTATCTTCGATTTTTACCATCAAGTTGTAGAGCGCTGGTTCTGTCAATTTGTTAGCCTGGTATGCATACTATTCCGTATTAAGGGGATATGTTGTTAGCGCTCCCTCCCTTATGTATAGGTCTAGCAGCTTTTCCAAGCTTTTCAGCAGAAATGACGTTAGACTGATTGGCCTGAGCGATTTAAGATCTTTTCCCCTACATCTTATCTTTGGTATGTAGACAACCCTCACCCTGGACCAGCAGTTTGGAATAAATTTCCAAGCAAGGCTCGTTATGAAGAGCTTTGTTAATAGAGATGCGAGTTGATCCAGGCGCTGTTGTAGTAGTGCCGGGAACCCTCCATCCTCCCCGGGGGATTTTTATGGTTGAAAAGCCATAATTGTGGATTTGACCACTTTTTTGCAGAGCTCCTAATCTGCCCTGTTGGGTCGTTTAAATCGTCCCAAGGGGCTTGTGTCCTGATCTGCTTGTTATAGTTATTTAGGGCTTGTCTGTAAGTGTCCCAGTCGCCGGTTATTTTTGCTTTATTAAACAGCCATCGGACGTTTCTCCTCGGACTTTCCAGGCGGTTATTCCACCAGGATGTTTGTCGGTTGTCTATTTTTGTTTTCGTTAGACAGTTGTCTTCACAGGCCTGAAGAGCAGATTTTGCCAGCCGCTCGGCTGCCAGCTCTATGTTGACAGGACCGTCAAAATAGATGTTGATCGTATTCAGCTGTGTCTGGAGGAACTCCCTATACGAAGCCCAGTTTGTGCTATTAGGATCTTTAAAAGTGACCATAGGTCCGATACCTGTTTTTAGTTTAATCGTTATATGTTTGTGATCGGAGCAAGATTTCTAGCACAACAAAATAAACGTAGTCATGGATTCTATAGGACAACCCTACGAACGTGGCGGTTTAATATACCTCGACAGTCTTGACAGCTCCGTTGCCATGGTGACTGTCTGTATAGCCAATAGAAGTTAACTTGGCGCTTCAAAGACTAATGATGAATTGCAGGCTTACATTTAAAGATTTTTTTTTAAATTCGCATATTCTCGTTCTAAATTTTTGAGACGTCAAAACTGAAAACTAAGAAAAAAAAATTAAGGAATTCCCCCTCTCCTTTTGGTTTATTTCAAAAAAATTTTTATACAATTTCCCATACAAAATTGCAAAAACTCTCTTTATAATGAAAGAACAGTGAAAAATGTAGTTTTGTTATACTCGGTCTTAATTGGAAAGATGGAGAAGCCTAGCAAATAACAGCTTTTACTCTGGTAAGATATGATGACGTTTCGTTCTTTTGGTGAGCATTATCAATTTTTTTTGTTTTCTCAAGCTCGTAATTATTGGTTGCATATTTGAAAAGGTTTTTCTGGAGTCTAAACAAGTATGGAATTAAGAAATAACTATAAATTGTCGACTTTTGGGGCGGCAAAAGTGTACCCTAAAGGCATCTAATAAATTTAATGCAAAATCGAGAAAAAACACCACATCATGCAGCAAGAAACATGAGAAATTCAACTCAATATTTCAAAGCCAATCCTTATCTTGTTGGATTTCTACTAACACTTAGAACCGATATAAACTCGCCCAAATCGAACATAAAGCCTCGTTTGGCTTTTATTTACTGCAATTTTGCATGAATGACATCATTAGTCGGCGGTCACGTGCACCGAATGACCAATAATAGGCAAAATTTTCGACCAATTCTTAAAAGGCAAAGCACGTTACTCTTCTAGATTGTTCACGCCAGATATTATTAATTTCAGTTGATTCGTCACCTTGAATGTGGGAGTTGTTGTGTGTGTGGGCCACAGTATATTATTAATTTTTGCCTCCGAACAACAATAGATTCTGGTACACGATGATTTCCATTTCCGGAAACGATTAAAATCAAACGAGATTTGCCATTCAGATTTTACCTAATTTGGGTTGTAAATTTTCACGATTATTGATTCCTCAAATAGGTCGTCTTGTTAAAACTAATCAATATTGATAGTGGGTCAATAAAAATCACTCCTCCAGTTCCAAAAGCATCGCGACTAAACTCGCATAAAACCCTTTTACGACTGGATTGTTTTATCGAGCCATAAACTCTGATTTAATGTCCTTTTATCTATTTGTAAACTTTGGGTATTAAACAACATAATTTACCATCATATAACCATCAATAAAACAATATGAGAAATTCAATAAATAACAAAATCATAGATCTTTTGCCCTGCTGTGGCGCACTTTGGCGGCGAGATAAGTGAATGCTACCGAAAAATACCGCATTAGTTCTCGTCTTTTCGGGGTCCTCGAGAAGCATTCTTAAGAAGATTTCGAATTTAATTAATTACGTGGAATTATAAGATTATTGGACGGCTTTACCCGTGTTACGTCCACTAAATTATTACTGTTTTCTAGAAGCGTCAACTATTTTAAGTAGTCAACTTTGTAAGTCCAATTAGTTAGATTTCAGATCTAAGCCAGCTAAACTAGTTTTAAATTATTATCAAATAAACTCCATTAATTGACGTATGTCATCGAAGGGGCTCGAAAAAAAGAGCTGCATGGAAGCGTGTTTTTTCCATAATTTATTTAATGACTTTCCGAGGACATCGTAATAATAAACAGTAAAGTAGTAAAAAGGAACACCACCAAGTAGTACCATTTTAAAAGTCTTGAACAATGCTTGTAGGTAGTAAAACGGCGCGCCGCAGGTACGATTCCTCTGTTTCTTTTATAACAATAGGTGATTTTTTATATTCTTAACTGGTAAACTCAAAATTGCCGTTTAAAAGCTTAAATACCTCATCGGAATAGTAAATTTTGTATTTTATCGCCATGTTAATACTAATATCCATTCGAATTGTGGGTTGTTGTTTATCTCGTTTTACGACGTTAGATATACGTACATCTAGGAAAGGGACAGTATTGCTATGTTCATCCAAAGCAAGAACAGGAAGGACATTGAACATTTTCGGCCCGTAAATCTCACTTCATCCATGCACTTCCTCATATCAGATCATACATAGTACATTCAGATTATGTCTAGGCCTACTACCGTGAACTTAAAACATAAACGTATCATATGTAGCCCCATTGGTTCCGCAACCGTATAGACGAGTACGACTTGATGGAGGTATACGCAACGTTTAATTATTACTTGCAGAGCAACGGGCTCTAAAAAAGTTTTCAATGTAGAAAGTTGGTGATTTGCACCGTATGCTTAATGTAATGCTCCAAAAACTGTAAATTTACATTTTTAAATGATCTGTGTACGTTTTTAACGATTTTCTTTGAAATAAATGATTTTTTTTTAATTGGCCCAGCAACTTTTGATCTGTGTCTTTTCACGCTTTGAGAAATTTTCAACTGATGTCGTCCAGAATCTTAATTTGAATTTTTCCAAACCCTCCAAATTTATATTTTTACACACTTTGAGTTATTTTTCACCGATTTTGGCTTTAATCTTACCCTAAGTTTCTCATAAAACATCAAAATTTATATTTTTAGGTAAAGTGGCTCATTTTTAACCGATTTTATCCCTAATTAACCTACACTTCTTAAAAAAACTCCGAAATCGCATTTTTAGACGCCTTGTGACATGATTTAACAAATTTTCTTTTGACTCTAAGCCTAATCTGAATTTGTCCAGAAACACTTTTTTTTAGTAACTTTGAGTCGTTAACCGATTTTGTCCTGACTGTCTTATAAAAAATGAAAGTTTGCATTTTTAGATAAAATGGTTGAATTTTAATCGACTTTAGTCCTATATTCTAAACCGGATTTCTCTAAAAAATTCCAAATTTAAACTTTGTGTGGTTAAACAAAATGCTTTATGTAAATTTTTAACCCATTTGGTCCATATTCTTAATTTGAATTTCTCCAAACCATCCAATGTTGTCTTTTTATACATTCTGAGTCACTTTTCATAGATTTTGGCCTTGATCCTTGCCTGACTTTTTTAAAAAAACATCGAAATATAACTTTTTACATAACGTCGGTCGTTTTTTATCGATTTTAGTCCTAATCTTAACCTGAACATTTTAGTTTGCGTTATTAGTCGCTTTTTGCTTTCCTAGATGAAATGGGTCACTTTTAATTGACTTTAGTCCTATATTCTAATCTGGAATTCTCCATAAACTCTAAATTTGCACTTTTAGACGCTTTCGTACATTTTTTTAGTTTTAATCCTATCCTTTTAAACTTAAAAAAAAAACATCAATATTTACTTTTTTTAGATAAAGTGGGTAGTTTTTAATCCTAGTAATCCTAATCCTAATCTGAACTTTTCCATAAACATTTAGTTTGCATTTTTAGACGATTTTTGCCTTTTTAAACGAAATGGATCATTTTTAATCGACTTTAGCCCTATATTCTAACCCGAATTTCTCCAAAAACTCCAAATTTGCACTTTTAGACACTTTGTTTAAATTTTTAACACAGTTTGGCCATAATCTTAATTTGAATTTCTGCAAACCCTCCAAGTTTGTATTTTTATATATTTTTAGTCATTTTTCACTGATTTTGGCCTTAGTTCTAGCCTAACTTTCTTAAAAAAAAACATCGAAGTTTACTTTTTTAGATAAAGTTGGTCGTTTTTAATAGATTTTAATACTAATCCTAACTAGAACTTTGTCATAAACTTTTAGTTTGCATTTTTAGAAGCTTTTTGCTTTTTTAGATAAAATGGGTGATTTTTAATCGACTTTAGACCTATACTCTAAACTGGATTTTTCCAAAAAACTCCAAATTTGCACTTTTAGACGCTTTGGGTGAATTTTTAATTAATTTTGTCCAAATTCTTAATTTGAATTTCTCCCAACCCTCCAATTTTGTACTTTTATAAATTTTGAGTTATTTTTTAAAGATTGTGGCCTTGATCCTAGCCTGACTTTTTTAAAAAAACCTCGAAATTTTCTTTTTTAGATAAAGTTGGTCGTTTTTAGTCGATTTTATTCCTAATCCTAACCTGAACTTTTCCATAAACTTTTAGTTTTCATTTTTAGACGCTTTTTGAATTTTTAGATAAAATGGGTGATTTTTAATCGACTCTAGTCTTATATTCTAAACTGGATTTCTCCAAAAAACTTCAAACTTGCACTTTTAGACGCTTTGTGTAAATTTTTAGCCCATTTTGGCCATAATCTTAATTTGAATTTCTCTAAACCCTCCAAATTTGTATTTTTAAATACCTATTTTGAGTAATTTTCCACTGATTTTGGTCTTGATTTTAACCTGACTTAAAAAATATCGAAATTTACTTTTTAAGATAAAATCGGTCGTTTTTAATCGATTTTAGTCCTAATCTTAACTTGAAATTTTCCATAAACTTATAGTTTGCATTTTTAGACGACTTTGGTTTTTTCGGATGAAATGGGTGATTTTTAATCAACTTTAGTCCTATATTCTAAACTGGATTTCTCCAAAACACTTCAAATTTGCACTTTTAGACGCTTTGTGTAAATTTTTAGCCCATTTTGGCCATAATCTTAATTTGAATTTCTCCAAACCCTCCAAATTTGTATTTTTATATATTTTGAGTCATTTTTCACTGATTTTGGTCTTGATTCGACTTTTTTAAATAAAGTCGGTCGTTTTTAATCAATTTTAGTTCTAATTCTAATTTGACCTTTTTCATAAACTTTTAGTTTGCATTTTTAGACGCTCTTTGCTTTTTTAGATAAAATGGGTGATTTATGATCGACTTTAGTCCTATATTCTAAACTGTATTTCTCCAAAAACCTCCAAATTTGCACTTTTAGACGCTTTGCGTAAATCTTTAACCCATTTTGGCCTTAGTCTTAATTTGAATTTCTCCAAGCTCTCCAGATTTGTGTTTTTATACATTTTACCTGACTTTTTTAAAAAAATAATTTACATTTTTAAATAAAGTCGGTCGTTTTTAATCAATTTTAGGCCTAATCCTAACTTGAACTTTCCATAAACTTTTAGTTTGCTTTTTTAGACGTTTTTTTTTTGCATTTGTAGATAAAATGGGTCTTTTTTAATTGACTTTAGTCCTATATTGTAACCCGGATTTCTCCATGAACCCTTTTTAGCCATAATCTTAATTTGAACTCCTGCAAACCCTCCAAGTTTGTATTGTTATACATTTTGACTCATTTTTTGCTGATTTTGGTGTTAATCCTAGCGTGACTTTAAAAAAAAAATATCAAAATTTACTTTTTTAGATAAAGTATTAATCTGAATTTGAATTTCTCCAAACCTTTAAAGTTGGTATTTTTATTAATTTTGAGTAATTTTGGCCTTAATCCTAGCCTGATTTAAAAAAAAAAACATCGGAATTTAGTTTTTTAGATAAAGGCGGTCCGCTTTAATCGATTTTAGTCCTAATCCTAACCTGAACTTTTCCATAAACAGTTAGTTTGCATTTTTAGGCGCTTTTTGCATTTTTAGAAGAAATACATAATTTTTAATTGACTTATAATATAATTCGGATTTTTATCCAAATCTCCAAATTTGCACTTTTAGACGCTTTGTGGGATGTAAATTTTTAATCCATTTTGGCCAAAATCTTAATTTGAATTTCTCCGAACCCCCCAAGTTTTTTTTTTTGTAATATTTTGAGTAATTTTTCACTGATTTTGGCCTTAATACTAGACTAACTTTAAAAAAAAATATATCAAAATTTACTTTTTAGATAAAGTCGATCACATTTAATAGATTTTAGTACTAATCATAACTAGAACTTTTCCAAAAACTTTTTGTTTGCATTTTTAGAAGCTTTTTGCATTCTTAGATGAAATGGGTCATTTTTCATCGAGTTTTCTCCTATATTCTAACGCGGATTTCTCCATGAACTCCAAATTTACACTTTTAGATGGTTTGCGTAAATTTTTAACTTATTTTTTTTTATATTTATAGATTTTGAATTTTGTAATTTTTAATATTGGTGAATTTTGTTTTTTAATTATGACTATTTTTATGTTTTGTCTACTTTTTATAGCATTATGCTAAATAAATCAACATTTATTTATTTATTTATTATTATTTATTTTGGCCCTAATCTTAATTTGAATTTCTCCAAACCCTCCAAGTTTGTATTTTTATACATTTTGGGTCATTTTTCACTGATTTTGGCCTTAGTTCTAGCCTAACTTTCTTTTAAAAAAACATCGAAGTTTACTTTTTTAGATAAAGTCGGTCATTTTGAATAGATTTTATTACTAATCCTAACTAGAATTTTGCCATAAACTTTTAGTTTGCATTTTTAGAAGCTTTTTGCTTTTTTAGATAAAATGAGTAATTTTTAATCGACTTTAGTCCTATATTCTAAACTGGATTTCTCAAACAAACTCCAAATTTGCGCCTTTAGGCGCTTTGGGTGAATTTTTAACCCCTTTTGGTCCGTAATCTTAATTTGAATTTCTCTCAACCCTTCAGTTTTGTACTTTTATTCATTTTGAATTATTTTTCACTGATTTTGGCATTGATCTTAGCCTGACTTTTTAAAAAAACATCGAAATTTTCTTTTTTAGATAAAGTTCGTTGTTTTTAATCGATTTTATTCCTAATCCTTACCTGAACTATTCCATAAACTTTTAGTTTGCATTTTAGACGCTTTTTGCTATTTAAGATAAAATGGTTAATTTTTAATCGAATTTAGTCCTATATTCTAAACTGTATTTCTCCGATAAACTCCAAATTTACACTTTTAGACGCTTTGCGTAAATTTTTAACCCTTTTTAGCCATAATCTTAATTTGAACACCTACAAACCCTCCAAGTTTGTATTGTTATACATTTTGACTCATTTTTTGCTGATTTTGGTTTTAATCCCAGCCTGACTTTTTTTAAAAAAAAAACATAAAAATTTACTTTTTTAGATAAAGTATTAATCTTAATTTGAATTTCTCCAAACCTTCCAAGTTTGTATTTTTATTAATTTTGAGTAATTTTTCACTGATTTTGGTCTTGATCCTAGCCTGACTTTTTAAAACAAAATATCGAAATTTACTTTTTTAGATAAAGTGTCGTCTTTAATCAATTTTAGTTCTAATCTTAATTTGAACTTTTCCATAAACTTTTAGTTTGCATTTTTAGACGCTTTTTGCTTTTTCAGATGAAATGGTTGATTTTTAATCGACTTTAGTCCTATATCCTAAACTGGATTTCTCCAAAAAAGTCCAAATTTTCACTTTTAGACGCTTTGTGTAAATTTTTAACCCATTTTGGCCTTAATCTTAATATGAATTTCTCCAAACCTTCCAGATTTGCGTTTTTATACATTTTACGTCATTTTTTACTGCTTTTGGCATTAAACCTAGCCTAACTTAAAAAAAAAAACACATAAAAAATTCACTGTTTTAGTTAAATTCGGTCGTTCTTAATCGATTTCAGTCATAATCCTAGATTGAACTTCTCCATAAACTTTTAGTTTGCATTTTTGGACGCTTCTTGCTTTTTTAGATGAAAAGGGTGATTTTTAATCGACTCTAGTCTTATATTCTAAACCGGATTTCTCCAAAAAACTCCAAATTTGCACTTTTGACGCTTTGTGTAAATTTTTAACCAATTTTGTCCATAATCTTTATTTGAATTTCTCCAAACCCTCCAATTCTGTATTTTTATACAATATGAGTTAGTTTTCACTGATTTTGGCCTTGATCCTAGCCTGAATTTTTTGAAAAAATATCGAAATTTACTTTTTTAGATAAAGTCGGTTGTCTTTAATCAATTTTAGTCCTAATCCTAACTTGAACTTTTCCATAAACTTTTAGTTTGCATTTTTAGACACTTTTTGCTTTTTAGATGAAATGGGTGATTTTTAATCGACTTTAGTCCTATATTCTAAACTGGATTTCTAAAAAAAACTCCAAATTTGCACTTTTGACGCTTTGTGTAAATTTTTAATCCATTTTGTCTATAATCTCAATTTGAATTTTTCCTAACCTTTCAATTTTGTACTTTCATACATTTTGAGCTATTTTTCACTGATTTTGGCCTTGATCTGACTTTTCAAAAACATCTAAATTTACTTTTTTAGATAAATCCGGTCGTTTTTAATCGATTTTAGTCCTAATCCTAACCTGAACTTTTCCATAAACTTTTAGGTTGCATTTTTAGAAGCTTTTTGCTTTTTTAGATAAAATGAGTAATTTTTAATCGACTTTAGTCCTATATTCTAAACTGGATTTCTCCAAAAAACTCCAAATTTGCACCTTTAGACGCTTTGGGTGAATTTTTAACCCCTTTTGGTCCGTAATCTTAATTTGAATTTCTCTCAACCCTTCAATTTTGTACTTTTATACATTTTGAGTTATTTTTCACTGATTTTGGTATTGATCCTAGCCTGACTTTTTAAAAAAACATCGACATTTTCTTTTTTAGATAAAGTTCGTCGTTTTTAATCGATTTTATTCCTAATCCTTACCTGAACTATTCCATAAACTTTTAGTTTGCATTTTAGACGCTTTTTGCTTTTTAAGATAAAATGGTTCATTTTTAATCGACTCTAGTCTTATATTCTAAACTGGATTTCTCTAAAAAACTTCAAATTTGCACTTTTTTGCTCATTTTGCACTCTTTGCTCTTGTAGATAAAATGGGTAATTTTTAATCCACTTTAGTCCTATATTCTAAACTGTATTTCTCCGATAAACTCCAAATTTACACTTTTAGACGCTTTGCGTAAATTTTTAACCCTTTTTAGCCATAATCTTAATTTGAACTCCTACAAACCCTCCAAGTTTGTATTGTTATACATTTTGACTCATTTTTTGCTGATTTTGGTTTTAGTCCCAGCCTTACTTTTTTAAAACAAAAACATAAAAATTTACTTTTTTAGATAAAGTATTAATCTTAATTTGAATTTCTCCAAACCTTCCAAGTTTGTATTTTTATTAATTTTGAGTAATTTTTCACTGATTTTGGTCTTGATCCTAGTCTGACTTTTTAAAAAAAAATATCGAAATTTACTTTTTTAGATAAAGTGTCGTCTTTAATTAATTTTAGTTCTAATCTTAATTTGAACTTTTCCATAAACTTTTAGTTTGCATTTTTAGACGATTTTTGCTTTTTCAGATGAAATGGGTGATTTTTAATCGACTTTAGTCCTATATCCTAGACTGGATTTCTCCAAAAAAGTCCAAATTTTGGCCTTAATCTTAATTTGAATTTCTCCAAACCTTCCAGATTTGTGTTTTTATACATTTTACGTCATTTTTTACTGCTTTTGGCATTAAACCTAGCCTAACTTAAAAAAAAAACACATCAAAAATTCACTGTCTTAGTTGAGTTCGGTCGTTCTTAATCGATTTTAGTCATAATCCTAGATTGAACTTCTCCATAAACTTTTAGTTTGCATTTTTAGACACTTTTTGCTTTCTAAGATGAAATTGGTAATTTTTAATCGACTTTAGTCCTATATTCTAAACTGGATTTCTCCAAAAAACTCCAAATTTGCACTTTTGACGCATTGTGTAAATTTTTAACCCATTTTGTCCATAATCTTTATTTGAATTTCTCCAAACCCTCCAATTCTGTATTTTTATACAATATGAGTTATTTTTCACTGATTTTGGCCTTGATCCTAGCCTGACTTTTTTGAAAAGATATCGAATTCCTAGATTGAACTTCTCCATAAACTTTTAGTTTGCATTTTTTGACACTTTTTGCTTTCTTAGATGAAAAGGGTGATTTTTATTCGACTTTAGTCCTATATTCTAAACTGGATTTCCATAAAAAACTCCAAATGTACACTTTTAGATGCTTTGTGTAAATTTTTAACCCATTTTGGCCATAATCTTAATTTGAATTGCTCCAAACCCTCCAAATTTGTATTTTTATACATTTTGAGTCATTTTTCACCGATTTTGGTCTTGATCCTAACATGACTTAAAAATATATCGAAAATTACTTTCTTAGATAAAGTCAGTCGTTTTTAATCGATTTTAGTCCTAATCCTAACCTGAACATTTCCATAAACTTTTAGTTTGCTTTTTTAGGCGCTTTTTGTTTTCACAAGAAATGGGTGATTTTTAATCGACTCTAGTCTTTTACTCTAAACTGGATTTCTCCAAAAACTCCAAATTTGCACTTTTAAACTCTTTGGGTGAATTTTTAACCCGTTTTCTCCATAATCTCAATTTGAATTTCTACTAACCCTTCAATTTTGTACTTTTATACATTTTGAGTTATTTTTCACTGATTTTGGCCTTGATCTGACTTTTCAAAAAACATCGAAATGTACTTGTTAAGATAAATCCGGTCGTTTTTAATCGATTTTAGTCCTAATCCTAACCTGAACTTCTCCATTAACTTTTAGTTTGCATTTTTAGACGCTTTGAGTAATTTTTAACTAATTCTGGCTATTATCTTTATTTGAATTCTTCCAAACCTTTCAAATTTCTATTTTTACTCACTTTAGAGTCGTTTTCACGGACTTTGGCCTTATTCTAGTTCTAATTCTGAACTGAACTTCCCCAGAGGCTCTTAATTTAAATTTTTAGAGGCTTTGTGTAATTTTTTATACGATTTTGACCCTAATCCTAACCTAAATTTTCCCAAGAGTTTTTGATTTGCATTTTTAAAGATCATTTGAATGATCATTCGGTTATTTCAATTACTTATTTCGATTCATTCTATTATAGAAATTTTTCGATTATGCCTATCACTAGTACTGAATATCTAGTTCTTGAACTAAGTGTATCTTATCTATTCACGTGCTGGTGAACGGTTCAACAAAGAAATTGCGTTGGATTATCTTGTGAATCAACTAAAATAATGAATCTCTCATTCAGAAAAGAGATATTATTACTATATTCACCCAAAGCCCAAAGCCTTCTCACTGGAACAGGAAGGACGTTGAACCCTGTAAATATTACTTCATCCATGCACATCCTCATTCAGATCATACAGAGATTTTTTCTAAGAAACGCAAAACATTCCACAATATATATACCAAAGGCAAGGTATCAACAAGAAATGCTTCCCTACAGTCCTCCCTGTATTCCAGTCTAGCAATTAACTTTACTGCAATCCTGCACTAAAAAATTACTGGAACCAATCAGATTTTTTGATCTGAAGAGAGATTGAAAAACCATCCTTCCTTAAAGCCAGACGTCCTGCAAGCTAGAGTTGCACTGTGGAGTTGGTGGAACACTTTGGAGTCAAAAAGCTATTAAATTTTGGATTGTTATTCGACTACTTCAGCAAGAGATCACCAATATACCCATTTCCAAAACATTAATTCGGTTTCGTAATTTTTTTTTTCAAATTTCTGAAGCTAGCAACCCAATTCTCTAACTAAACTAACAAAACCGAAATTTGCTACCATAGATTGGTTTGAAGACTTGAGATGCAGGGCTAAATGGCTTTATGTAGAACGTAGACACTGTATCCAATATAATTAAGACATAAATTTAATGGAGGTTTAAAGGTACCCAGTGGAATTAAAAAATGATTACTGTGAGACAAAACCGGCCTAACCCATTCAATGTAACAACGAATTTTATGGTCCACCTACGTCTTCCTTGGCAGAGCTATTGTTAGGACAATAATTACCCATATAAAGCAATTTTTCTCCGGCCATGATTCAAATTTGTATCGGAAGTTATAAATTAGTAATTACCCCTCGAGGAAACAGTGTACCATTGTGTCTGCTTGATGGACAAATGTCGTTAAAAGCTTTAATGAAAAAGCATCTTTGTCTCAGCCACTCGGTGGTATTAATCTCCCAGGAACAAGCCGTATGTAGGAGAAATAAATGGCGTATTACCTTCAATAAATATTTGCCATGCCGCTGACTACTAGACAGTAGTTGTGTAGTTTATAAGGATGGTGGGTATAAAGAATGGCATATCCATTGTCAATTTTTTGAGCCAACGGTTATGTGCACCTATGTAGGCTGGTGTCGTTAATTCTCAACAAAATTGAGCCAATACTTGTTTGTGTAGCAGGTAGATTTGCTTCGTGAAGGGTTCAGGATAGTAATTTTCAGCAAAATGGTGTTTGTATGGACAGACAGATTTTTGCAGGACTTTAGTGCCCTTCATTTTGCCTTTTCTCACGCGCCTGACTGATTCCACGTAAATTACAATTTACAAACGCCCGTTATGGACTCGATTTTAATTATTTACACACGTGTATCTAACTATTAGTCATCGGATTTTTTTCGTAGCCAAATTAAGACGACAAATAATTGCCCGGAAACTTGGAAAAAAGCGATTTAATCGCCAAAGAGAATTGGGTTAATTGGCAACAACTAATAATCATAATCGATCTAAGAGGAGAATAGCGCCGGACGATTTAAAAGGGAAAACGATTTGCCAAATATGGCGCCTGCAGTTCCTGTGCCAAATCAATTAACAATATTTGCTAATTAAGAACCCCATTAAGCTTTAAAATTTGCATGATTGATTCTGATTTTCTATGGGTTGGTTTTATAGGTTCTTTAGTTACTTTACAACCCAAACTGATTACAACATATATATATTGTCTGGATATAGGGTAGGTAAAAATAATCACCTCGACTATGGTGTCTCTTTGGGATGTAAGGGATGTGAAGCGCTCTCCATTCAAATGTCAACCTCACACACACTAGGCCTCACAACTAACTAGGTCATGACGACCGAGTGTTTACCCGTATAAGTAAACCCCCTCATTACTGCCAACAGTCTCCTAGGAGGGTGGATGAGCAGAGTGAGATTAGGACACTCTCTTGCCCTTAGAGGGGGAAATTGCTCTTAAAGGCGGATGAAATGCAAGCAATCACCGGCGGGGGAATGCAGAAGGCAACGACGAGAAACCACTGCATTAAAGGTCTCTAGAGGCATCTCTAGTAAAACTACTATGGCAACCAATTAGGAAACAGTTACTAAGTATGGAATAAGGAAACCAAGATTCGGTAGGGGAGGTAGAACACACATACACCACAGGGTCTTCCAGGGTGGTAATCGAGCGAAATCCCTATGTTCGGAGAGGAAAAATGTCTCTAAGAATACACTATAAGTGACACAAGAATATACTATAAGAGAGAACAGTCAAAATAAGCACCTGGAATGTAAAAACTTCGTTCCAGGCAGCCATACAAGAAATGAGCAGACTCGGGATAGAATTAATGGGCATCAGTGAAATCCGATGGCCCGGCACCATACTTTGGACACATACTTTTGGAGACTATAAGGTATACCACTTAAGAAATCAGGAAGACCAATTTAATCACAGAGTTGGGTTTATAATATCCCACAAATTACATATTAGATTAGTAACATATTGATGTTACTAATCGTATATCAGTCTCCGAAAGGATGCTAGCAATTCAACTAAATACGACTACCATTGCATTAAATATCTTACAGGTATACGCACCCACAATCCTATAATACCACAATTTTATGAATCACTGTCCAATACATATAAACAGTCCAAAAAACAAGACATAACCATAGTTATGGGAGATTTCAATGCCAAGATTGGTAAAGGAAAGAGCGGTGAATTCATTGGAGACTTCGGTTTGTTTGTTAAGAATGAAAGAGATGAAAGGTTAAAACTGTTTGCAGAGGAAGAAGAACTAGTAATCCTTAATACTTTCTTCCGGCTACCCCTACAACGTTTGTACACCTGGATCTCTCCGCAAGACCAACCTGAAAATACTGTTAGGAATCAAATAGATTATACAGGATGATTCACGTTATTCGACACGGAAGATTATGGCTAAACTTTTAGTCTATTGGAAGTACATTTTAAAATTATTGTCATTGTATACAGGTGGTCCCAAAAGTATAAAATTGATTAAAGTTGTATTTTTTTAAATGAGACACCTAGAATATTAATGTATTTTCGGTATCCACGAACAAAAGTAAAGGTAGTTTTATTAAGGTTTATGGCATCTAAACAAATAATTTGAAGTTCTATAAAAATTACGTAAGTCCTGAAAAAGAAGCCAAAAACAGCTGACGATCGACATGCCCATTTACTCGACGGAAATGAACTGGGCATGCGCGAGATTTGAAAATTATTTGAAAGTTCTACGTTGCCAACTTGACTCGACGAATCTGACGTCACGCGACTAGATAAATTAGTAAAATCTTACTAAAATCATTAGCATTTTTAAGTTTATGCAGGATATTATTACTTATGTTATAACAGAACATATGATATTATAAAATCGATAAAATTCACAATACATTGAATTTTTTAACACTCACAAACGGTAACAGAAATTACATCTGTCAACCTTGCATTTAACCCTACTTTTTGGGGACGCTTTCAAGTTTTCATCTTGTTGTTCCTGTTCGTACTGTTTAATGGTTGAAATTTAGACCTTTGTTCCATCCCTAAATTGCCAGCTCTAAGTTTATCAGCTGTTGGTTGACAAGTGACAAGTGACTTTTAGGAACGAATGATTTTGACGGGTGTGTGAGGTTTGATAAGAATTTTTGCTTAAAAAGAAAAGAAGATTTTTTTTTTTTGCAATGATCTTTGATCATCCATTTTTTCTTTTTGTAAAAAAGAAGCATTTTTAATATTTTTTGTTAGTACAAAGCCATTTCACCTTTGTTAAATAAAATTAATACAGTCTACACAAATAAAAGAAGTCTATTTCATCTTCTTTTTCCCAATTTGAACCAGCACTTTCAATTTTCAACATATTTTGGTCCTTACGATCGCGGAGACGTTCAGAAAGCAATGGAGAACGTGCAGTTTTGGAGGGAAAAGTGATCCTCTTCAAGCAATTTGTGGTGCTGCCAGCCTTTGGAGTTCCAGATTCCAGATAGCCAAGCAGAAATCGGGCAGGTATCCATTACATTCCTATTCCTAACAAGAAAAATTCTATTCCTTTGGTCCAAGTTGTACCTATTTAACAGTTTAACTTGGCCTGAGGTACCCTCCATTTTGGGGTAAAGTTCAATTTAAAGCTTTACAAATTTAAAGGCAATTATTGAACAATTTATAGTTGCCTAGTTTTCACATTAAGATGAATACTGACATACCAGATTCAGCTCCACAAGATATAAATTTGTTGATTCGGAATAGGGGTAGTATTAAACAAAAATTAACAATTTTAAACAAATTTATTGATACAATTAAAACAGCATTGCCTGATAAAAAGCCAAATCTGAATGATATTCGTTTGAGGCATAAAAATAGTACTGCTTTGTTGGATGAATTTGATAAGGTGCAGTCTATGATAGAGGGGATTTGTTGTGAGAAAGATTTGGAATTGCATTTTGAGGAAAGAGAAAAATTTGAGGAAAGATATTATAGGGCACAAGATTTTTTGTCTCAGTATTTAAGCAATCATGATACCCAGTCGAATGATGGCTCTATTCATGATAGCCATCGTAGTAGCCTATCTGGTGATGTGCACCATGGTCAAGACAATGTAATTCATCGAAATGGTTCTCAATTTGATCCATTGCAAAATGTACTTTTGCCAAAACTCAAGTTGCCAACATTTTCGGGTGGCTTTGACCAGTGGTTAAACTTCAAACAGAATTTTTCATCCATAATCATTAACAATGCGAATTTGAATGATTCTCAAAAGTTTCAATTTTTAAAGGCATCTCTGGACGGTTATGCAGCCAGATATGTTGAAGGCTTGGATGGGGAGCAAGAGCCTTTTGCTAAGGCTTGGGATGTTCTATCAGATAAATTTGATAAAAAGCATTTTTTGTTGGAAACTCATTTTCAACAATTATTAACGATTTCAAATATATCACAAGAAAATTTTGCACAATACAATCAACTTTTAGACAATGTCACCAGACATTTAAATGCCATTAATGCTTTGGGGCTCGATTCGCAAACTCTTTTTGACTTTGTTATAATTCATTTAGTTACTAATAAGCTTGACAAATCCACTTTACGTGAATGGAAAGAGTTAGAGTATGATGCTGATCTACCAACTTTAAATGAGTTTTTAGATTTTGTAAAGAACAAAGTGGATCTTTTGCAATCATTAGAACAAGCCCATTTAAACAAACAAGATTCCAATTCGTTTGATCCTAAGCGCAATTTGAAAAAACCTTTAAGCAACCCTCAATATAACTTGTTTGCTGGTGTTAAGCCAACTACAGTGAAATGTAATTTTTGCAAGAAGCCTCACGCTATTTATAAGTGTCCTGACTTTTTATCATTATCGATACAAGATAGATGTGATAATGTGGCACGTCTACAGCTTTGCAGGAATTGCTTACGCACTGGACATGATGTTGACAAATGTCTATTTGGCTCATGTCGAGTCTGTCAGCATAAATTTGGACAAGTGATAAAGCATAATACTTTATTACATGTAGATAAAATTCCTCCATCTTTGAACATGGTTGTGAGGCCAGCAGCAGGTAACATGTATGAGGTTCTTTTGTCAACAGTAAAATGTATGGTGCAGGATTCTTCGGGCAAGTTTTTTACATGTAGGGCATTGCTTGATTCTGGTGCACAATCCAATTTAATTACAGAAAAATTCTTTAACAAATTAGATATGAAATGTTCTAATGTTGATCTATCAATCATAGGCATCAACCAAGTGGTGTCTAAGCTTAAGAAAAAATGTGACATTACCGTTTTTTCTACTAATTTACAATTTAGTTGCACAATTTCTTGTTTGGTTCCTCCTATTATCACTAGTAATATTCCATTAAGCTCTTTTAATGTGGCTAAATTACATATCCCACCTTCTATTCAATTGGCTGACCCTAATTTTCACATTTCCAGTGAAATTGATTTGCTAATAGGAGCTGGCCAGTTTTGGAATTTGATTTTGCAAGGTAAGGTGCGCTTAGGTCCTAATTTTCCTGATTTACAACTTACTAAATTTGGCTATATTGTAACAGGAAACATTCCAACTGATCTTAATCAGGCTGTAGTATGTAGTTTGGTGAAAATACATGTTCCTGAAGATGATCAGTTGAAAAGATTTTGGGAATTAGAGGAAGTGGGGTCTCCTTCCCAATATATATCTCGAGATAATGCTGAATGCGAACAACTATTTATACGTGACACAGTGTGAGATGATCAGGGTAGATTTGTAGTCAAATTTCCTTTTAAACATTCACCTGCTTTGCTAGGTGATTCTACCACCACTGCTGTAAAGCGCTTTATATCATTGGAGAAAAGGTTTGCCCATTTCAAGTCTCTTTATCATGAATTTATTCAAGAATATGAACAGCTTGGACACATGTCTAAAATTGCAGGGAATATTTCACAATTATCGAAGGAAATATCTTATCTTTTGCCCCATCATGGTGTCCTTAAGGAACAGAATATTACAACAAAATTAAGGACTGTTTTTGATGGTAGTTGTCCAACTTCGTCGGGCTGGTCATTGAATGATCTGCAGTTCGTGGGTCCTAAATTGCAGAATGACATCATAAATATTTTGCTCAGATTTCGTACTTACCAGTTTGTTGTTTCTGCGGATATCTCAAAAATGTATCGGTGTATCATGATGCATCCAGATCATCGACATTTGCAGAGGATGTTATGGCGTGACAATCCTGATCAAGACTTATCAGTTTATGAATTAAACACAGTCTCTTATGGAACAACGTCTTCTCCCTATTTAGCAATAAAATGCTTACAGCAGTTGGCTCTTGACAATTACAAACAGTTTCCAGAGGCTTGTGAAACCATATTAACGGATTTTTATGTGGATGACCTCCTTACAGGATCCAACGATTTAATGGAATTGAATACCAGATGTCGTCAAATATTTTCAATTCTTAACTCAGCCCAATTTGTATTAAGAAAATGGGTCTCCAGCCATCCAGCTGCTCTTTTTGGTTTGGACCATTCTGATGTTTCCAATTCAACTTTAAATTTGGGTAAAAATGAAAGTTGCAAAACTTTAGGTGTTCAGTGGGTCGCCAATTCAGATTTTCTCACTTACCACATTCAAACAAGAGAATTGTCCACTACCACCACTATGACTAAACGTCAAGTTTTGTCCACTATTGCCCAGATTTATGACCCGCTTGGTCTTTTGGGTCCATGCATTATTGTTTTAAAGATTCTTATTCAAAAACTATGGTAATTGCGGATCTCTTGGGATTCTCCTATTCCTTTGGAACAAGATATTTTATGGGTTTAAAAAGGATTTAGCAATTCTTAATACAATTACTATTCCTCGAGCCTCTATTCCACCCAATTTTAGACTATTTGATATACATTGCTTCTGTGATGCATCTCAGGATGATTATGGTGTGGCTATCTATATGAGAAGCCAAAATGTTCAGGGTTCTTTTAGGACCCTCTTGTTATGTTCAAAGACTAAGGTTGCCCCTCTTAAGATGGTTACTATTCCCAGGCTTGAGCTTTGCGCTTGTTTGTTGGGAGTACAGCTGCTGGACACAGTAAAAAATGCTCTTTCTTGTTCTGTACCAATATTTTTATGCAGCGACTCCAAAGTGGCTCTAAATTGGATTAGAACTGAGCCTGATGTTCTTCAAGTTTTTGTAGCAAATAGGGTTTCCAAAATTCAATCTTTAACTAATATTGAAGATTGGAGATATGTAAGTTCTAGAGAAAATCCTGCCGACCTTGCTTCAAGAGGCGTCAGTGCCAATAACTTGATTAATTCATCTTTGTGGTGGAATGGCCCACAATTTCTTGAGCAGGATAGTTGCTGCTGGCCTAACTGTGATCTCACTATTTCTCGAAACAAACTACCCGAAATTAAAAAGAAAGTTTTGCTTGGCATGACTAATACAATTGAACCATTTTCCTTATTTGGTAAATTTTCTGCTTTGAATAAACTCAAGCGAGTTACCGCTTTTTGTTTGAGATTTGTTAATAACTTGCGCAGCAAGATTGGACATGGAAATGCTCATGGTGGTTGTCTCTCTGTTCAAGAGTTGGACAATGCAAATAAATTTTTGATTAAATAATCAGCACAATCTGAGTGTTTCCAGGCTGAGCTGGATCTGCTTAATAATGATAAGACATTAGATAAAAAACACAATTTGTCTTCCTTGGTCCCATTTATTGACAAGGATGGTATATTGAGGGTCGGGGGTCGCTTGAGAAATACATATTTATCTTATGACTTTAAACACCCTATTTTGCTACATTCAAGGCACCCATTTACTGGATTAATTTTTAATCATAAGCATCAACTATTGCTGCATCCTGGACCACAACTTTTGTTGGCATCAGTGCGGCAGTACTATTGGCCAATAAATGGTCTCAATGCTGCAAAGAAAACGGTTAGGGAATACCTTGTTTGTTTTAAGTTCAATCCTAAAGCCTTTAACAGTCCAATGGCAAACTTACCAGATACACGCCTTAAGCAGAGCTTTCCTTTTAACACAACAGGCATTGATTGTGCAGGTCCATTTTTTGTTTTAAACAAACCGGGAAGGGGAGGTAGGCTAGAAAAGTGTTATCTGGTGGTATTTGTATGCTTTTGTACCAAAGCAATACATTTAGAGATTGTGTCAAATTTAAGTACAGAATATTTTTTGGCATGTCTCAAAAGATTTACATCTAGAAGAGGAATTCCTCAAACAATTTATTCAGATAATGGTAGCACATTTGTGGGTGCACATAATGAGATGAAAGATCTTGGCCATTTTTTGATGAAAAATCAGAATTCTATTGTAGACGGTACTAGTTCAGATGGTATTCATTGGGTTTTTATCCCCCCATATACACCCAACTATGGCGGGCTATGGGAAGCTGCTGTCAAAAGCGCAAAACACCATCTTAAACGAGCAATGATAAATCGTAATGTAACTTTGGAAGAGTTTAACACTTTGACTGTCCAAGTGGAGGGTATTCTAAACTTAAGACCTTTATATTCTCCCTCCAACGATCCCAATGATCTAGCTCCTATTACCCCTTCCCATTTTCTCATTGGACGACCAATTAACCACATTCCTGAACCTGTTCTTGAAGAAGCAAGACCAAACCGATTGAGTCGACTACAACATGTACAAAAATTGTGCCAGCAGTTTTGGAACCAATTTTCGCAACACTACGTTTCGCAACTCCATCACCAGTACAAGTGGAAGGATACTCCATCTCGAATATTGCAAGGCGTGTTAGTTATGGTGAAGAACGACAAACATCCTCCATACAAGTGGCCTTTGGGGAGAGTAATTAGGCTTATTCCTGGCAGAGACGGCACTCCTAGGACAGCTACAATCCTGACCAGTAATGGGCAGATAACTCGATGCGTGAGACGCTTGTCTCCTTTGCCTCTTCAGTACGAGATTGACATGTAGATTGTAGGAACTGGAAGGAAGTGACACTGTTTTATGTGAACTTTGAAGGTTCCCTTCAAGGGGGGGAGTATGTTTAATGGTTGAAATTTAGACCTTTGTTCCATACCTAAATTGCCAGCTCTAAGTTTATCAGCTGTTGGTTGACAAGTGACAAGTGACTTTTAGGAACGAATGACTTTGACGGGTGTGTGAGGTTTGATAAGAATTTTTGCTTAAAAAGAAAAGAAGATTTTTTTTTTTGCAATGATCTTTGATCATCCATTTTTTCTTTTTGTAAAAAATAAGCATTTTTAATATTTTTTGTTAGTACAAAGCCATTTCACCTTTGTTAAATAAAATTAATACAGTCCACACAAATAAAAGAAGTCTATTTCATCGTCTTTTTCCCAATTTGAACCAGCACTTTCAATTTTCTATATATATACGAATAGTTCTCTAAAACAGAATCTGTTGTTCCTTCAATTGTAGCCTTCAATGTAGCCCTTACTTAGTTATTATGTAGATACCTATCTTCCTTTTAAGTTTTAATGACTTTATATAGTCCTTTGAACACATGAAATATTGCTCCCTGCAATAAAACAAAACTCGTTGTCTTCAATCGTGCCGGAATCAAGAAATAACTTCTGTAGCTATATAAACTGAAGTGAAGTGAATAATTTTTTTTACGCTTTCTTTGTTCCAAACATCTTGCAACTAGCCTTCGAATCAGTGCAATGGAAAATTTGGCTATTTATTTATTTTTGTCGACTTTCGTTCCCGCCAATAAACATGTCACATTTGGCATAACCTAAAAATTTGTAGACGTCAGATTCAAAACGTCACTCATCTCTCAACTAGCACGTGGTGCGCAGTAAACATGCGCAGTAAAATCTCGTCGACCAACTGCAAGATTTTCATAGCCAACTGAGGAGCTTCATTTTCGATTTACTGTGAGGGATTGACGTTCGCCGTATATTTAAATAATAGGTATATGCATCTAAACCGTACCGTTCTTCAGATATTCGTGATTTTGTGAAAATGCAGCATCAAATTTAATGTTTAAAATCTCATCACTTGGTTTTTTTTCAACCACCGAAATTGGCTGGTGGACTACTAGTACATTGAATTTTTTGCGGTATATATTAAATATTAACTACTGTGTACCAAATGTAAAAAAAATGAACACTAAATTATTGCAAACTTTAAACAGAAATAACTCGTTTAATTTAAATTAGACACCCTGTATTTTATAGTATCATTAGATGCAGAATTTAGTTTCCTATCAAAAACTATTAAACATTCCTATAGCTTGGTCGTTGCATTTTCTTGAAAAAATTGATTTTTTCTGAATTTGCGCTGACATAAACGAACGTAGTAATCTAATTTACCTGTTCAGGTGTTACCTGATTTTGACAAAGCAAAATTTATTGTCATTTCTAGTTGTCACATTTTAATTTAAAGTTAAATATTTTTTTACAGTTAGAATTGGTGGTTAACAGGGAGTTTTTTATTTAATCAAAATGCTAGTTTACACAACAGAAGAACGAGTCGATATGATCTTCATTCTAGGAGAATGCTTGCAAAATTGTTTTTTAGCATCAAGGGTTTATGCTGAAAGGTTTCTTAACCGAACTCGACCGAATAGAGGCGTTTTTGAAAGACTGTTGGTTCAATTTAGGCAAACTGGTAGTGTTCAGTATGAAACGACTGCCAAAACGAGACCAGTTACAGAAAACCAAGAAACTAAATTAGCCGTTATTCGGTCATTAAGTCTGATGTCATGACAGCTGTCAGAATGGAAAAAATTGATACTGGTTCTATTGGATCC
Source organism: Taphrorychus bicolor (assembly GCA_951812265.1). Classification (NCBI taxonomy): domain Eukaryota; kingdom Metazoa; phylum Arthropoda; class Insecta; order Coleoptera; family Curculionidae; genus Taphrorychus; species Taphrorychus bicolor. The sequence continues at coordinate 8,308,866 of OX638302.1, read as the reverse complement.
GCGCTAAGCATGCGATAATTACGGTTTTCGTGTTTTTTTCGGATATAGAGGATTTTAAGAACCTTTTTTTGTATTATTTGGCGACAAAAGTGCATATTTTGAAGATATACCGACTTGGGCTGTAAGTAAATCTGAAAATTAAAGTGTATTTTATTAATTTTTTACAAATTTATAGGTTAGGTTTCTCTGTTTATTTGGGGACCCATTGATTTAAATTTGAACCTGTTCCTTTGTTATCCAAGTTATCCAGTACTGCTATACAAGATTACAAGTATGTAGAATACATAATTTATTTTTGATATACATATTAACAGCAGCATTGGTATCTTTTAGTGGCTCAAAAACATGTGATCAAATTTTCCCCTTATTTCAAAATTTTGTGATGGCAATGCTTCAATACTTGAGAGAGGAGAAGCAGCCTTCACAGATGGATATGTGGATAGGTTTAGCTTTTTACCCAGCATATCTCCACCTTTAATCAAGGGCCGAGTAAAAGGCAGTATGAAAAAAAAGTCTTACGATGTTGAGGTAACAAACCTATAAGTATTCAGTATTTTATTGTTTGTAGGTGTAGGTATAGTGTGATGAACTTATTGTTATTTAATTTTTCAGATTTCGATACATCTCCAAAATGGTGTACAGGATGCACAATGTCAATGTCCTCGTGGCAAGTTACTGTGCCATCATATGGTAGCAATTCTTTATTATGCTCACTATAATGTCAGCAGTACTGATGTTGAATGCACGTGGAATGCTCCAAAAACTAGACATATTGATGACATACCCCCCACCATGTCAGAGCTATTCCAAGTGAAACCTTTTTCTGCTGCGAAACGAAATGCCACTGAGGAGGAAATAGACGAATTTCGTTCAACATTAGGAACAACAAATGTAGTTGGATTTTCTTGGCTTTTGAAGCCAGATCCATCAGTCAATATAATTTCGATCCTACCTAATATAGAACAAATTATATTTCGTGACAGTTATGCACAAGCCACTGACAAAGAATTGTACCTCCTGTCAAAGATTTCCTTGGACGAAAATAAAATATATCAAATTTCAAATGAAACTGTGGGCCAGCACAAAAATCCCAATTGGTTTTTGGCAAGAAAACATCGGATCACTGCCAGTAAATATGGAGACATTCTATCAGCCTGCCTAAGGGGTGGAAAAGAATTTTGGAATCGTACAGTTTAGAAAGGATATCATCAGTTCAGTGGGGGAAAGAGCATGAAGAGGGAGCAATAAAAGATTTGGAGGTATTCTTGGGTGATGTGAAGGTTGACCCATGTGGACTTTTTCTTCATCCAGAGGGTTTCTTAGGAGGAAGCCCAGATGGCATTTTGAAGAATAAGAATGCTGTAGTTGAAGTGAAGTGTCCCTATAAATTTAGAGACTGCAAGAAGTGTTGTCTGACAATGACACATATTTTTTCAAATACGTAAATAAAGAAATAGTTATAAAAAAGATGCATAATTATTATCATCAAATTCAAGGTGAAATATATGCCAGTGGCAAAAACTTTGCCTATTTTGTTGCATGGACACCAAAACATACACAAGTTATTAGAGTGGAAAAAGACATTGAGTGGGCAAGTAATTTAGAAATATTAGATAACTTTTATTATTTTATTTTTATTATAAACCTTATATAAGAAGTAATGTTTAAACAAAATAACCAATACTTATTTATATTTGTAGTTCATAACAATCTTGAGACTTTACTTTTCAAATTGCCTATAGTAATGTAAACTTAAGTTTTAATGTACATAATAAAATAAAGTTTCTGCATTGCAGAACTATATTTTTTGCATTGCTGTGATTTTATTCCTTAATCTTTAATAATGGGAATAGCATCTTCATTATCAGTAAAGGAAGATTCAACTTCTCGAATTAATG
>OX638302.1:8109450-8306768 GCA_951812265.1 Taphrorychus bicolor | reverse complement strand
CAAAATGCAAGTTTGGTGTTTTTTTCAAAAAAGTCAGGTAAGAATTATGGCCAAAAATCAGTTAGAAACGACTTAAAGCTACAAAAATGCAAATTTGATGTTTTTTAAATAAATAGATTAATATCAGGGCGAAAATTGGTAAAAAATTACTAAAGGCGTCCAAAAATGCAAGTTTTTAAGTTTTTGAAGAAATTTAATTTTATGACGAAATGAGCAAAAATTGATTAAATCCTCTGATTTGCTGTTTTTGGTAAAGTTACATTTTTGGTCTAGAAATAAGTGAAATGTGACTTGAAACGTCTCAAAATGGAAGTTAGGTGTTTTTCGAAAAAGTCAGGTAAGAATTATGGCCAAAAATCAGTTAGAAACGACTTAAAGCTACAAAAAATGCAAATTTGATGTTTTTTAAATAAATAAATTAATATCAGGGCGAAAATTGGTAAAAAATTACTAAAGGCGTCCAAAAATGCAAGTTTTTAAGTTTTTGAAGAAATTTAATTTTATGACGAAATGAGCAAAAACTGATTAAATCCTCTAATTTGCTGTTTTTGGTAAAGTTACATTTTTGGTCCAAAATAAGAGAAATGTGACGTGAAACGTCTCAAAATGGAAGTTAGGTGTTTTTCGAAAAAGGTCAGGTAAGAATTAGGGCCAAAAATCAGTTAGAAACAACTTAAAACTACGAAAAATGCAAATTTGGAGTTCTTGAAAAAAAATAGATTAAGATCAGGTTGAAAATTGGTAAAAAATGACTAAAAGCGTCCAAAAATGGAATGTTTTATGTTTTTGAAGAAACTCAACTTTATGACAAAATGAGCAAAAATTGATTAATTCCTCTAATTTGCTGTTTTTGGTAAAGCTACATTTTTGGTCCAAAATAAGTGAAATGTGACTGAAATCGTCTCAAAATGCAAGTTTGGAATTTTTTAGAAAAAGTCAGGTAAGAATTATGGCCAAAAATCAGTTAGAAACGACTTAAAGCTACAAAAAATGCAAATTTGATGTTTTTTAAATAAATAGATTAAGATCATGGCAAAAATTGGTAAAAAATTACTAAAGGCGTCCAAAAATGCAAATTTGTATGTTTTTGAAGAAATTCAATTTTATGACGAAATGAGCAAAAACTGATTAAATCCTCTAATTTGCTGTTTTTGGTAAAGTTACATTTTTAGTCTAGAAATAAGTGAAATGTGACTTGAAACGTCTCAAAATGGAAGTTAGGTGTTTTTCGAAAAAGTCAGGTAAGAATTAGGGCCAAAAATCAGTTAGAAACAACTTAAAACTACGAAAAATGCAAATTTGGAGTTCTTGAAAAAAAAATAGATTAAGATCAGGTTGAAAATTGGTAAAAAATGACTAAAAGCGTCCAAAAATGCAACCTTTTATGTTTTCGAAGAAACTCAATTTTATGACAAAATGAGCAAAAACTGATTAAATCCTCTAATTTGCTGTTTTTGGTAAAGTTACATTTTTGGTCCAAAATAAGAGAAATGTGACTGAAAACGTCTCAAAATGCAAGTTTGGTGTTTTTTCGAAAAAGTCAGGTAAGAATTAGGGTCAGAAATCAGTTAGAAACGACTTAAAGCTACAAAAAATGCAAATTTGATGTTTTTTAAATAAATAGATTAAAATCATGGCAAAAATTGGTAAAAAATTACTAAAGGCGTCCAAAAATGCAAAATTGTATGTTTTTGAAGAAATTAAATTTTATGACGAAATGAGCAAAAACTGATTAAATCCTCTAATTTGCTGTTTTTGGTAAAGTTACATTTTTTAGTCTAGAAATAAGCGAAATGTGACTTGAAACGTCTCAAAATGGAAGTTAGGTGTTTTTCGAAAAAGTCAGGTAAGAATTAGGGCCAAAAATCAGTTAGAAACAACTTAAAACTACGAAAAATGCAAATTTTGAGTTCTTGAAAAAAAAATAGATTAAGATCAGGTTGAAAATTGGTAAAAAATGACTAAAAGCGTCCAAGAATACAACCTTTTATGTTTTCGAAGAAACTCAATTTTATGACAAAATGAGCAAAAACTGATTAAATCCTCTAATTTGCTGTTTTTGGTAAAGTTACATTTTTGGTCCAAAATAAGAGAAATGTGACTGAAAACGTCTCAAAACGCAAGTTTGGTGTTTTTTTCGAAAAAGTCAGGTAAGAATTAGGATCAAAAATCAGTTAGAAACGACTTAAAGCTACAAAAAAAGCAAATTTGATGTTTTTTAAATAAATAGATTAAGATCATGGCAAAAATTGTTAAAAAATTACTAAAGGCATCCAAAAATGCAAATTTGTATGTTTTTGAAGAAACTCAATTTTATGACAAAATGAGCAAAAATTGATTAAATCCTCTAATTTGCTGTTTTTGGTAAAGCTACATTTTTGGTCCAAAATAAGTGAAATGTGACTGAAAACGTCTCAAAATGCAAGTTTGGAATTTTTTAGAAAAAGTCAGGTAAGAATTAGGGCCAAAAATCAGTTAGAAACGACTTAAAGTTACAAAAAATGTAAATTTGAAGTTTTTGAAATAAATAGATTAAGATCAGGGCGAAAATTGATAAAATATTACTAAAGGCGTCCAAAAATGCAAATTTTTATGTTTTTGAAGAAATTCAATTTTATCACGAAATGAGCAAAAACTGAGTAAATCCTCTAATTTGCTGTTTTTGGTAAAGTTACATTTTTAATAATAAAGTATAATAAGTAAAATAAGAGAAATGTGACTGAAAACGTCTCAAAATGCAGGTTTGGTGTTTTTTCGAAAAAGTCAGGTAATAATTATGGCCAAAAATCAGTTAGAAACAACTTAAAACTACGAAAAATGCAAATTTTGAGTTCTTGAAAAAAAAATAGATTAAGATCAGGTTGAAAATTGGTAAAAAATGACTAAAAGCGTCCAAAAATGCAACCTTTTATGTTTTCGAAGAAACTCAATTTTATGACAAAATGAGCAAAAACTGATTAAATCCTCTAATTTGCTGTTTTTGGTAAAGTTACATTTTTGGTCCAAAATAAGAGAAATGTGACTGAAAACGTCTCAAAATGCAAGTTTGGTGTTTTTTCGAAAAAGTCAGGTAAGAATTATGGCCAAAAATCAGTTAGAAACGACTTAAAGCTACAAAAAATGCAAATTTGATGTTTTTTAAATAAATAGATTAATATCAGGGCGAAAATTGGTAAAAAATTACTAAAGGCGTCCAAAAATGCAAGTTTTTAAGTTTTTGAAGAAATTTAATTTTATGACGAAATGAGCAAAAACTGATTAAATCCTCTAATTTGCTGTTTTTGGTAAAGTTACATTTTTTGTCTAGAAATAAGCGAAATGTGACTTGAAACGTCTCAAAATGGAAGTTAGGTGTTTTTCGAAAAAGGTCAGGTAAGAATTAGGGCCAAAAATGAGTTAGAAACAACTTAAAACTACGAAAAATGCAAATTTTGAGTTCTTGAAAAAAAAATAGATTAAGATCAGGTTGAAAATTGGTAAAAAATGACTAAAAGCGTCCAAAAATGCAACCTTTTATGTTTTCGAAGAAACTCAATTTTATGACAAAATGAGCAAAAACTGATTAAATCCTCTAATTTGCTGTTTTTGGTAAAGTTACATTTTTGGTCCAAAATAAGAGAAATGTGACTGAAAACGTCTCAAAATGCAAGTTTGGTGTTTTTTCGAAAAAGTCAGGTAAGAATTATGGCCAAAAATCAGTTAGAAACGACTTAAAGCTACAAAAAATGCAAATTTGATGTTTTTTAAATAAATAGATTAAGATCATGGCAAAAATTGGTAAAAAATTACTAAAGGCGTCCAAAAATGCAAATTTGTATGTTTTTGAAGAAATTCAATTTTATGACGAAATGAGCAAAAACTGATTAAATCCTCTAATTTGCTGTTTTTGGTAAAGTTACATTTTTAGTCTAGAAATAAGTGAAATGTGACTTGAAACGTCTCAAAATGGAAGTTAGGTGTTTTTCGAAAAAGTCAGGTAAGAATTAGGGCCAAAAATCAGTTAGAAACAACTTAAAACTACGAAAAATGCAAATTTGGAGTTCTTGAAAAAAAAATAGATTAAGATCAGGTTGAAAATTGGTAAAAAATGACTAAAAGCGTCCAAAAATGCAACCTTTTATGTTTTCGAAGAAACTCAATTTTATGACAAAATGAGCAAAAACTGATTAAATCCTCTAATTTGCTGTTTTTGGTAAAGTTACATTTTTGGTCCAAAATAAGAGAAATGTGACTGAAAACGTCTCAAAATGCAAGTTTGGTGTTTTTTCGAAAAAGTCAGGTAAGAATTAGGGTCAGAAATCAGTTAGAAACGACTTAAAGCTACAAAAAATGCAAATTTGATGTTTTTTAAATAAATAGATTAAAATCATGGCAAAAATTGGTAAAAAATTACTAAAGGCGTCCAAAAATGCAAAATTGTATGTTTTTGAAGAAATTAAATTTTATGACGAAATGAGCAAAAACTGATTAAATCCTCTAATTTGCTGTTTTTGGTAAAGTTACATTTTTTAGTCTAGAAATAAGCGAAATGTGACTTGAAACGTCTCAAAATGGAAGTTAGGTGTTTTTCGAAAAAGTCAGGTAAGAATTAGGGCCAAAAATCAGTTAGAAACAACTTAAAACTACGAAAAATGCAAATTTTGAGTTCTTGAAAAAAAAATAGATTAAGATCAGGTTGAAAATTGGTAAAAAATGACTAAAAGCGTCCAAGAATACAACCTTTTATGTTTTCGAAGAAACTCAATTTTATGACAAAATGAGCAAAAACTGATTAAATCCTCTAATTTGCTGTTTTTGGTAAAGTTACATTTTTGGTCCAAAATAAGAGAAATGTGACTGAAAACGTCTCAAAACGCAAGTTTGGTGTTTTTTCGAAAAAGTCAGGTAAGAATTAGGATCAAAAATCAGTTAGAAACGACTTAAAGCTACAAAAAAAGCAAATTTGATGTTTTTTAAATAAATAGATTAAGATCATGGCAAAAATTGTTAAAAAATTACTAAAGGCATCCAAAAATGCAAATTTGTATGTTTTTGAAGAAACTCAATTTTATGACAAAATGAGCAAAAATTGATTAAATCCTCTAATTTGCTGTTTTTGGTAAAGCTACATTTTTGGTCCAAAATAAGTGAAATGTGACTGAAAACGTCTCAAAATGCAAGTTTGGAATTTTTTAGAAAAAGTCAGGTAAGAATTAGGGCCAAAAATCAGTTAGAAACGACTTAAAGTTACAAAAAATGTAAATTTGAAGTTTTTGAAATAAATAGATTAAGATCAGGGCGAAAATTGATAAAATATTACTAAAGGCGTCCAAAAATGCAAATTTTTATGTTTTTGAAGAAATTCAATTTTATCACGAAATGAGCAAAAACTGAGTAAATCCTCTAATTTGCTGTTTTTGGTAAAGTTACATTTTTAATAATAAAGTATAATAAGTAAAATAAGAGAAATGTGACTGAAAACGTCTCAAAATGCAGGTTTGGTGTTTTTTCGAAAAAGTCAGGTAATAATTATGGCCAAAAATCAGTTAGAAACAACTTAAAACTACGAAAAATGCAAATTTTGAGTTCTTGAAAAAAAAATAGATTAAGATCAGGTTGAAAATTGGTAAAAAATGACTAAAAGCGTCCAAAAATGCAACCTTTTATGTTTTCGAAGAAACTCAATTTTATGACAAAATGAGCAAAAACTGATTAAATCCTCTAATTTGCTGTTTTTGGTAAAGTTACATTTTTGGTCCAAAATAAGAGAAATGTGACTGAAAACGTCTCAAAATGCAAGTTTGGTGTTTTTTCGAAAAAGTCAGGTAAGAATTATGGCCAAAAATCAGTTAGAAACGACTTAAAGCTACAAAAAATGCAAATTTGATGTTTTTTAAATAAATAGATTAATATCAGGGCGAAAATTGGTAAAAAATTACTAAAGGCGTCCAAAAATGCAAGTTTTTAAGTTTTTGAAGAAATTTAATTTTATGACGAAATGAGCAAAAACTGATTAAATCCTCTAATTTGCTGTTTTTGGTAAAGTTACATTTTTTGTCTAGAAATAAGCGAAATGTGACTTGAAACGTCTCAAAATGGAAGTTAGGTGTTTTTCGAAAAAGGTCAGGTAAGAATTAGGGCCAAAAATGAGTTAGAAACAACTTAAAACTACGAAAAATGCAAATTTTGAGTTCTTGAAAAAAAAATAGATTAAGATCAGGTTGAAAATTGGTAAAAAATGACTAAAAGCGTCCAAAAATGCCACCTTTTATGTTTTCGAAGAAACTCAATTTTATGACAAAATGAGCAAAAATTGATTAAATCCTCTAATTTGCTGTTTTTGGTAAAGTTCCATTTTTGGTCCAAAATAAGAGAAATGTGACTGAAAACGTCTCAAAATGCAAGTTTGGTGTTTTTTCGAAAAAGTCAGGTAAGAATTAGGATCAAAAATCAGTTAGAAATGACTTAAAGTTACAAAAAATGTAAATTTGAAGTTTTTGAAATAAATAGATTAAGATCAGGGCGAAAATTGATAAAATATTACTAAAGGCGTCCAAAAATGCAAATTTTTATGTTTTTGAAGAAATTCAATTTTATCACGAAATGAGCAAAAACTGATTAAATCCTCTAATCTGATGTCTTTGGTAATGTTACATTTTTGATCCAAAATAAGTGAAATTTGACTGAAAGGGTTTCAAAATGCAAGTTTAGTGTTTTTCGAAAGAGTCAGGTACTATGAATTAGGACAAAAATCAGAAATCACTTAAAACAACAAATGCAAATTTTGAGTTCTTGAAAAGAAAATAGATTAAGATCAGGTTGAAAATTGGTAAAAAATGACTAAAAGCGTCCAAAAATGCAACCTTTTATGTTTTCGAAGAAACTCAATTTTATGACAAAATGAGCAAAAACTGATTAAATCCTCTAATTTGCTGTTTTTGGTAAAGTTACATTTTTGGTCCAAAATAAGAGAAATGTGACTGAAAACGTCTCAAAACGCAAGTTTGGTGTTTTTTCGAAAAAGTCAGGTAAGAATTAGGATCAAAAATCAGTTAGAAACGACTTAAAGCTACAAAAAAAGCAAATTTGATGTTTTTTAAATAAATAGATTAAGATCATGGCAAAAATTGTTAAAAAATTACTAAAGGCATCCAAAAATGCAAATTTGTATGTTTTTGAAGAAACTCAATTTTATGACAAAATGAGCAAAAATTGATTAAATCCTCTAATTTGCTGTTTTTGGTAAAGCTACATTTTTGGTCCAAAATAAGTGAAATGTGACTGAAAACGTCTCAAAATGCAAGTTTGGAAATTTTTAGAAAAAGTCAGGTAAGAATTAGGGCCAAAAATCAGTTAGAAACGACTTAAAGTTACAAAAAATGTAAATTTGAAGTTTTTGAAATAAATAGATTAAGATCAGGGCGAAAATTGATAAAATATTACTAAAGGCGTCCAAAAATGCAAATTTTTATGTTTTTGAAGAAATTCAATTTTATCACGAAATGAGCAAAAACTGATTAAATCCTCTAATCTGATGTCTTTGGTAATGTTACATTTTTGATCCAAAATAAGTGAAATTTGACTGAAAGGGTTTCAAAATGCAAGTTTAGTGTTTTTCGAAAGAGTCAGGTATTAAGAATTAGGGCAAAAAATCAGAAAGCACTTAAAACAACAAATGCAAATTTGAAGTTTTTGAAAAAAAATAGTTTGAAAATGCAATTTTGAAGTCTTTAGAAAAATTCGGGTTAGAATTAGTGCCAAAATTAGTTAAAAATTATCCATATGACTTGTAACTCTTCTCTCTTTATTCAGTCGTCACATGTCAAAGGAAAGTCAACGCATTATTCGCACGAAATCTAATCGATGTCGCTAATTAATAGCTATTTAAAATTCTGCCGCCAAAGACGAACTAATTATAGCGTGAAATAATAATAATAAAAATAAATAGTATACTTAAAGAGGTGTAAGCAAAAATAGCGATCAGTTGAACGGCTGGGGTTAAACCCAACATATCAGTAAAATATATCAAATAAATGTAAAAACTACATGCCATTGATTTATTTGAAAATGCACATTCTAGTACTTCTAGCTGATGCAAGACATTCAAGATAATTTTTTATTTAAATTTTCAAGTATAATATCTTAATAAATCGGTTAATTACACCTATTATACATTGTTCAGCCCTGATGGATATTCATAAGATGTTCATTGGACATCCACCACCTAGGTAGTTCCGCTCATGTAATTTTATATCCGCTTTTGGATGCTGCATGGATATCTAATGGACCTCCCAAAACAATATCTTATTTGGGATATATATTGGATATACAATGGATATCGAATATCCATTAAATGTTATGTGGGGTGTAGAAGGAAAACCATCAGAGTTGTAGTTGAAGTGAGAAGGAGTTGTGGTTGAAGACTGAGCTGTTGAAGCATTTGAAGAAATGACAAGTGAAGAAAAAGTAGAAACCAACACAGTCAAAGGGGGGTCAAAGTGAAACCTGCTGACCTTAAACTTGAAGCAAAAGACAAATTGAGAAACAGGCATAATACCTGAGTTTTTTAAACGTCTCGTAACTTCGAAAGTCTCAAAGCGCAGGAAATTGCCTAAAATGGCCCATTGTAGGGGTCTATCTCCTAAACTATTGAACCGATGGATCTTCCGTTGGTGGAGGACATCGAGGAAAACAAAAAACTATTGGATTCACTCCAATCGGGCCCCTAGTCTTAAACAAGTAGGTAGGTGTGGTAGAGTGTATACTTCGTGCAATTTCCTTTAAAATCCTTTAATGGCGGACCGGTTTCGGCACAAAGGCCATCATCAGCGCCCAAAAATCTGCTGACGAGCATAGTTTGTGCATACAGTGTTGTGGATACTAGCGTACGTAATACAAAAAGTGAAACTTACTCGACAAAAGAAGGGAAGCAAAGGGTGCGTCTTTTTATAACCTAGTGTCTTTTTATGTTTTATTGACATTTGTTCCCAATGGTTTAAGTTTTAAATTGACTGCCTTTGATTGACTGGCTATTTATGAGGTACCTTGCTTCCTTTGCTTCCCTTCTTTTGACGAATAAGTTTCACTTTTTGTATTACGTAGGCTAGTAACCAACACTGTATGCACAAACCATACTCGTCAACAGATTTTTGGGCGCTGATGATGGTCTTTGTGACGAAACCGGTCGGCCAATAATAGCTATTTATGTAACCAGTTACGAAAAGTCCGATTTTGTGTAACGAATGAATGTTTGCGGGACGAGCGCAGCGAGTTCCCGCAATTTGAATGAGATACACAAAAAAGGTTTTTCGTCACGTGTTTCATACAAGATTTTTTCTAATTTAGACTACACATACCTACTTACAGAGAGAGTTATTATTATTAAACTTCAATATTTACTTTTAAACCACTGTGTATCTACTTAATACCTTAAAACTTGTAACAGTTTGGTTTCTCCATTGGAATTTTATGAATAAAGTTACCTTTTTAATTGCTCCTTGGCCTCATTACACTCAATGTCTTTGCCATCTGGATCTTTTTGCTATTTTCCTTATTGGATAGTTTTCATCTTGCAGTTAATAATTTTGGATTTATTTACGTTGTCTACTTTTAGCTTCTCTTTGTTCGGTTGACGTCTGACAGTGTTGACACTGTTGAGAGTGACTTTTTGACTTTTCACTTGGCTTCCGTCATTGTCTTTCATTTTCTGTCTTGGAATTTGCTGCCGGCGTGAAGGTTGGTCGTGGAAAAAGAAAACTCCGAATTTGCGATTTATCTCAGGCATCCTGAGGATTTTTCGGCTTTTCTTGGTGTAAAATTTCGGGCCACCTTTAGTGCTGTTTTGCGTGGCCGAAATTACCGTTTCGTCACGGGATTTTGCCGACCAACCTCACTTGAGAAATACCTTGCCGCTTATTGGATTGCGAGTGTTTGAGCGCCGACGGCGGAGTTCCAGTTTGGTGTGGGACGACCCACTTCAGAGAAATTTTAGTGGTGGTTTGTGTCCTCCTCGGAGGTAAGTCTTCCAGCCATGTGCCTTCAGCGATTTCATTACTAGTATTTCACCTTTTTCTTGCTATTCTCTTGGTTTTCGAATATTAGAGTTCATTGTATCCCTAGGTGCTAGGTAGGGGCTTGAACTGCGTATAAAGGCAGTACCTTGGCGCTGCTAGATAGGGGCTTGAACTGCGTATAGCGAACTTCACCATAGCTATCGAGTCCACTACAGACTACTGTCACCAAGTCACGCTAACCTACATCCCTAGACTGACAGGACAGTGGACTGTTGTAACCCCATAAGTTCTCCCCCCCGACAATATATGTAAATTAGTGGTAAGATCTTTTGAATGTGTAACTGATTACTCTTATTTGGCCAACGACTTTGCTACGTTTAATTTATATTGGAGTGAACTCTTGCGGTGGCCCCAAATTTACCAAGGTTTCCCTTCCACCTGGAAGGCGTCCTGTTGAGCCTGTGAGCAACAGGTGGCGCACCCACTCCTATAGCCGAGCTTTATCTGAGCCACTTCACAATCTTAATATGTTGGTGACCGCAAGTGTTCGCTTTAAGGGGCTCTTGGCCATCACACTACCTACACACCAGCCTTAGCGTATTGTTGAGTTTGTTGAATTTGTTTGATTTTTTTTTTTTGTCTCTTTTATAATATATGACCACACCACGTCAGGCAGTGCTTTTATTTCGCTTTTATTTTGTCATTGACTTTCATGTGAGAATAAACCGTCTCAAACTGTAGGAACGGTGTGCCACAATCGAAACCTGCAATTGGTGGTAAAACGAACTTTTCATCACCAGTTACGAAAAATTTTACTTTTCGTAACTAGTTACAAAAAGTAAAATTTTAAATAAATATAAAATTTAAAACAGTGACACTCTCTCCCACACCTACTTAGTTGTTTGTAACCGTGCATACGGCAGATAAATTTTGGACCCTAGCTCCACAGTAATAGATCGTCAAAGTTGGAAACTGAAAAAACAGAAGAAATACCCCCCCCCCTCGCCCCTTTGGTCAATTTCAGAACCTCTTGGAACTTTTTATGTCGTTTTTGATCCAAATGAGACGATTTTAATCACCTGTGAACCTAACACTTTTACTAAGTGTGACAATGGGCCATAGTGTTTCTTATGAAATGTCTTGAAAGAGCATTTCAAAACTGCCTAAAAATGACCCAACGACAGGGTCTATCTGTCTATCTCCGAAACTGTTAAACTGATGGGACTTTCGTCGGGGGGAGTGAACGAGGACATCGAGAAAAATAAAAAAATATTGGATTCACTCCAATCGGACCTCTAGTTCTAAAGTTATAGACCGTCAAATTTGGAAACTGAGAAAAAGAAGAAATAGACCTCCATCACCCTCCCCCCTTTTGATCGAAAAGAAACGATTTCAATCACCTGTGAACGTACCACACTTACTAAGAGTGACAATAGTCCCATAAGTGATTCTTTTTACATGTTTCCAAAGCGCACTTTAAAAGTGCCTAAAAAGGACCCAACGAAAGGGTCTACCTACCAAACTGTTGAATCGATTTGACTTACGTGGTGGGGGGTGAATGAGGACGTCGAAAAAAATAAAAAACTATTGGATTCACCCCAATCGTGCCCCTAGTTCTAAAGTTATAGACCGTCAAAGTTGGAAAATGAGAAAAGAGAAGAAATACCCCCTTCCCCTCTCCCCCTGTTAAGGCTTTACCTAAAATCTATTAAATTGGGTGTTTAGAGCCTTAAAAAGGTAACTAGTTTACATGACTCTCGAAACAAAGCAGAGTAGCTAGAAGTCAAGTAAAACAGATAGATGTCAAAAGATTCCTAAAGAAAGCTCTCGTCAAATTCTAATTTTAATTGCTGTTCATTGATTCATTGGTACAATACAAACTTTCGAGTGTCCAAAGAGTTTCATTTGGATGCATAGCAGTGTTCAGTTTCAATACAGTCCACTCAAGAGCTAGTCTAGTACAAGACAGACGAAGTCCGGTTTGGTCGATTTCAGAAAATCTTGGAATTTTTTTTATGTCGTTTTTAATCGATATGAGACGATTTCAATCACCTATTAATGTAACACACATATTAAAAATGAAAATAGTTTGATAAGTGTTTTTTTTTAGCATTTTAAAAGTGCCTAAAATGACCCAACTTCAAAACTGTTGAACTGATGGGATCTCCGTGGTCGAGGATGAACGAGGACTTTGAGAAAAACGAAAAACTATTGCATTCACTCCAATCGGGTCTCTAGTTCTAACGTTATAGACTGTCAAATTTGGAAACTGAGAAACGAGAAGAAATACCCCCCGCCCCCACGACCCTTTGGTCGATTTCAGAAAATCTTGGAATTTTTTTTATGTCGTTTGTGATCGAAATGTGATTATTTTAATCACCTATGGACGTAGCACACCTTCTAAGAATGAAACAAGTTCTATGAGCGTTTCTTTTTAAATGTCTCCAAAGAGCATTTTAAAAGTGCCTAAAAATGACCCAACGAAAGGGTCTACCTACCAAACTGTTGAATCGATTTTACTTACGTGGCGGGGGGGGGGGGGGGGGGGTGAACGAAGACGTCGAGAAAAACAAAGGAGAAGAAATACACCCTCGCCCCCCCCCCCCACCCGCCCCTTTGGATTCAGAAAATCTTGGAGTTTTTTTTATGTCGTTTTTAATCGAAATGAGACGATTTCAATCACCTATTATCGTAACACACTTACTAAGAAGTCTTACTTAAGTTACTCGAAAGAGCATTTTAAAAGTGCCTACAAATGGCCCAATGAAAGGGTCTATCTCCGAAAGTGTTGAACTGATGGGACTTCGGTGGTGGGGGGTAAACGAGAGAGAAACGAGAGAGTGAGGAGAAAAACAAAAAACTATTGGTTTCACTCCAATCGGACTTCTAGTCCTAAAGTTATAGACCGTTAAATTTGGAAACTGAAAGAAAAGAAGAAACCCCCCCCCCCCTTCGACCCTTTGGTAAATTTCAGATAATCTTGGAATTTTTTTATGTCGTTTTTTGATAGAAATATAACGGTTTTAATCACCTATGAACGTTACATACTTACTAAGAATAAAAATAGTCCCATAAGTATTTCTTTTTAAATGTCTCGAAAGAGAATTTTTAAAGTGCCTAAAAATAGCCCACCGAAAGGCTCTATCTCCGAAAGTGTTGAACTGATGGGTCTTCGGTGGTGGGGGGTAAACGAGGAGAAAAACAAAAAACTATTGGTTTCTTCTCTCTAGTTCTAAAGTTATAGACCGTTAAAGTTGGAAACTGAGAAAAAAAAGAAGAAATAGGTGGTCAATTTCAGAAAATCTTGGAATTTTATTTATGTCGTTTTTGATCGAAATGACACGATTTCAATAATCTATAAACGTAACACACTTACTAAGAGTAAAACTAGTCCCATAAGTAGTGTTTCTTTTTAAATGTCTCGAAAGAGCATTTGAAAAGTGGCTAAAAATGACCCAACGAAAGGGCCTATCTCTGAAAGTGTTGAACTGATGGAACTTCGGTGGTGGGGGGGGGGGGGAGTAAACGAGGAGAAAAACAAAAAACTATTGGTCTTACTCCAATCGGACCTCTAGTTCTAGAGAGTAAGTTTTAGACCGTCAAAGTTGGAAAGGGGTGTAAGGGGTGACAGCACAAACTATATGTAGCTGACCCAAAAGACAACCTCACCTGCACGTGGTGCACCCTGCTAGAAAAACTGACGAGGCACTGTCGACCGAGTGGTTACCGGTATAAGTAATCCCCTCTTGTCGGCCAACAGCTGCGGGTGGAGGAGTTGACAAGAAATTCTCCCTAAAGGCGGATGAAACTGCTACAAGTTCAACGGCATGGAGATGCAGAAGGCAACGGGAAACCACTGCATTAAGGATCCTTAGGGGTTTTCCAAGACAAACAATAATGGCAACACAAGATAATCAAATGGCCCCTAGTCCGTGGCAGACCTTAGATGGTCAAGGGGTGCGAAGAATCCCCACGTTGAAAAACACTAATGTAGTAAAGACGGAACTTAAAGAAGCACTTCGACTTGGCACTTGGAATGTTAACAGCTTGTGGGGGCCCAGCAATGGTGAAAACCAGCAATGGGGAAAACCCATAATATAGAGCAGGAAATGAAAAGACTGGGAGTGAACATCTTGGGAATAAGTGAGACAAGGTGGCCCGGTAGTGGAAAAATCAGACTGAAGAACGCAGTGTTGTTTTATTCTGGAAACGAAGACACCCACCACTATAACGGAGTAGGCATTATGGTGGACCTGGACACCAGCGGTTCTATCATTAACTTCATACCACTCTCTGATAGAGCAATGATGATACAACTAAGGGCCACACCTAAAAACCTAAACATCATTCAAACATATGCCCCAACAGCCGACAAACCACAGACAGAGTTGGAGGCATGGTATACAGAAGTCAAACAATTAATAGCCGCCACAAATAAAGACGACATTACCCTTATCCTCGGGGATTTCAATGCCAAGATAGGTAGATGAAAAATTGGGGATACCGTGGGTGAATACGGTCTGGGAATTAGAAACGAAAGAGGCGATACCCTGGTCCAGTTCTGCCAAGAAGAAAAACTGATGGTTTCCAACACATGGTTCAAGCTACCTGTACGTCGCCT
The DNA here is from genome assembly GCA_951812265.1 of Taphrorychus bicolor. NCBI lineage: Eukaryota > Metazoa > Arthropoda > Insecta > Coleoptera > Curculionidae > Taphrorychus > Taphrorychus bicolor. The sequence goes on along the minus strand of OX638302.1, from coordinate 8,292,155 downwards.
CTACACATGGAAATCCCCACATGACACCACAGAGCATCCAGTCAGGAGTCAAATTGATTATATACTGGTTCCAAAAAGATATAGAAATGGAGTGCTTGGTGTTAGGACATATCCAGGAGCAGATGTCGAGTCAGACCATATTCCCGTAGTGGCACACTTTCGTATTAGACTTAAGAAACTTAAAAGAATGCAGTCCAACAAACCAAACGTAGCACTACTACAGAATGAACCCGAACGTCAAACAATCACTGACAAACTCAACAATGAGCTCAAAAAGGTTATACAAAAGAACGAAATGATTCCTGATACCGAGAGCCCTGACAGGATCGAGGACACCTGGAATTCATTCAAGAAAGCTGTATTAGACACACAAAAGCCGCTAGTAACACCAAACAGAACGAAACAACATAAGGAATGGATGACCCAAGAAATACTCATGCTGATGGAACAGAGACGTAGCTTCAAGAACACGAGCGCAAAAAAATATAGGGAAACCCAAAAACATATCAGAAGAAAAATCAGAGAAGCCAAGGAAAAGTGGATAGAAGAAAGGTGCCAAGATGTAGAAGAACTATACAAAAAACACGACCTCTTCAATTTACATAGGAAGGTGAAGGAAATTACAAGTAGTCGAAAATACCCAGCCTTGTCCCATATAGTTAACCAGGACAACAAAATAATCACAGATGATGGCGAACTTAAAAAGGTATGGGCAGAATATGTGGCAAATACATTTGAAAGCAATAGTCCTCCTTTTCACAGTCAAGATCCGACGGAGCCGACACCGGAAATATTTCACTCGGAGGTCCAAAAAGCACTAAGAGAGATAAAAACTAAGAAAGCAGCAGGCCCAGATGACATTTGCCCAGAGATCCTAAAACTTATAGGAGAGGAAAACATACACATCCTGGTTCAACTTTTTAACGATGTCTATAAATCGAGATACATCCCCCGAGATTGGCTGAAATCAATCTTCATACCTATTCCTAAAAAACCCGGAGCACGCAAGTGTGCAGAATTCCGATTGATCAGCCTGATGAGCCAGGTGTTAAAGGTGTTCTTGAAAATCATCCATAGGCGCATACGTGCAAAATGCGAACAGGATGTAAGCGAAGTGCAAATGGGTTTCCGCGAAGGAATGGGTACCAGAGAGGCCTTGTTTGCACTCTCTGTCCTGCTACAAAAATGCAGAGACCAGCGAAAGGAAGTGTACCTGTGCTTTATAGATTACACAAGGGCCTTTGACTGTATAGATCACACCAAATTATTGGAACTACTAGAAAGAAAGGGTGTCGATGCCCAGGATTTAAAGATCGTACAGAATCACTATGAACAGCAAATAGCATCTGTTAAACTGGAAAACACCGAAACAAGCACTGTACCCATAAGGTGTGGAGTCAGACAAGGGTGAGTACTTAGCCCCATGCTTTTTAATATGTATTCAGAAATCATTTTCCAAAAGGCTCTGGACGAGGCGGTGGACGGTCTGAAAGTCAATGGGAAACTCATAAACAATCTAAGATATGCTGACGATACAGTGATAATTGCGAACAGTCCTGAAGGACTGCAACGCCTAATCGACAGCATATCGGTTTCCGGGGACGAAATGGGACTGAAGATTAATATCTCAAAAACGAAGATCATGCAAATAAGCCGCAACCCAAACAACTATCCCAACATAAATATATACAGAACACCTATAGAGCAGGTCACTAAATTTAAATATCTGGGAAGTTGGATCAGCGAGGACCTGGATCCTGAGATAGAAATAAGATCCCGCATAGAGCAAGCGAGAACTAACTTTATTAAGATGCGGAACCTATTAACGGACAGAACACTCAACTTAAACATAAGATTTAACTTCGTTAGATGTTATGTGTATTCCACGTTACTGTATGGAGTCGAGGCCTGGACGCTGAAAGTCAGCGGCATTAATAAACTGTAACCATTTGAGATGTGGGTGTACCGCAGAATGCTGCGTATTCCATGGACCGATCGTACCACTAATGAAGAGGTCTTACATAGAATGAACAAAGACCGAGCAATCCTCGAGACCATAAAAAAGCGAAAGACCGCTTACCTTGGCCATGTCATGAGACAGGACAAATACAGATTCCTACAACTGATTATGGAGGGCAAGATTGAGGGAAAGCGTGGTCCTGGACGTAGACAGTGCTCTTGGCTGAAAAACATAAGGGATTGGACAGGCTTAGACTCAAACTCCCTTGCTGATAAGAGCCCAGGACAGAGCCGAATTTGCCAGAATTGTTGCAGATCTTCATTGAATGGAGAAGGCACTTCAAGATGAAGAAAGTTGGAATACTCACCCCCCCCCCCTAGCCCCTTTGGTCAATTTCAGAAAATCTTGGATTTTTTTTATGTAGTTTTTGATCGAAATGAAACAATTTCAATCACCTGTGAACGTAACACACATACTGCGAGTGAAAATAGTCCCATAAGTGTTTCTTTTCAAATGTCTTGAAGGAGCATTTCAAAAGTGCCTGAAAATGACCCAACGACAGGGTCTATCTCCGAAACTGTTCAACTGATGGGATTTCGGTGGTGGGGGGTAAACGAGGAGAAAAACCAAAAACTATTGGTTTCACTGCAATCGGACCTCTAGTTTTAAAGTTTTAGACCGTCAAAGTTGGAAACTGAGACAAATAAGAAGAAATACTCACCTCCCCCCCCCCTGGCCCTTTGGCCAATTTCAGAAAATCTTGGAATTTTTTGTATGTAATTTTTGATGGCAGTAAGACGATTTCAATCACCTATGAACCTAACACTTTTACTGAGAGTAACAATAGTCCCATTAGTGTTTCTTTTTAAATGTCTCGAAAGAGAATTTTAAAACTACCTAAAAATGACCCAATGAAAGGGTCTACCTACAAAACTGTTGAACTGAGGACAGGAACGAGGACATCGAGAAAAACAAAAAACTATTGGATTCACTCCAATCAGACCTGTAGTTCTAATGTTATAGACCGTCAAAGTTGGTAACTGAGAAAAAAGAAAGAATACCCCTCCCCCTTTTGGATATTTTCAGCAAATCTTGGAATTTTTTTATGTCGTTTTTGATCAAAATGAGACGATTTCAATCACTTATGAAACTAACACTTTTACTAAGAGTGACATAAGTGTTTCTTTTTAAATGTCTCGAAAGAGCATTTTAAAAGTGCCTAAAAATGACCCAACGTAAAGGTTTATCTCTGTAACTGTTAAATTGATGGGACTTTCAAGTGGGATATGAATGAGGACATCGAGAAGTAGAAAAAAATGTTGGATTTATTCCAATCGGTTCACTGGTTCTAAAATTACAGACTGTCAAAGTTGGAAACAAAAGAATGAATTCCCCCCTTTGGTCCCTTTCAAAATGTTCATGAATGTTTTTATGCTGTTTTTGATCGAACTTAGACGATTTTTATTCCCTATGAATGTAACAAACTTACTAGAGTGAAATTAGTCCCAAAACTGTTCTTTTAATGTCGCAAAAGGGCAAGGCCAAAAATGGTCCATGCACAGAAGGCGTCTTGGCCGAAAGTATTGAAAAAATGAGACTTCCGTTCGCAGGAGGTGAAAGAAGATATCGAGAAAAACGGTATAAAAAAAACCACATTCCACTAGTTTAGCTTTAGAGCCATTTTCGCCTTTCTCTTGAAGACCCTTTTGAAAAAACATTTTTGTCATTAGATTGTGACACTAAAGTCCATGTATCGTTTTCTTGTAACTCCTTTCAGCGTCTTTACTTTTAAAGGATTTTCTACGATGGCGAAGAAACTAACATCAGCGTCGGCGGTGTTTTGAAAACTTTAAGTGGTGAAACAATCCTAACACGGAGGTAACGGAAATGTACAGTGATTCTAAGGAAAGCCTCATACTGTACATAGGTGAATTTCTGACCTACTGAACTTTTTACCATTGAAACATATTCTCAATTTTCTTCAAAATTTCCACCTACAATGCATTGTCGTCTTGCACTTGAATTAGTTCAGCAACAAAATTCTCGAGCTTTTGCTGGATTGGTTGGAAATACAACATAGTCCATCTGTAGGTACTTTCACATTGTTCATGTCAGGTACAAATACTACATCTCTGGGTACGTCTAAAAATTTTTGCTATGAAAAGTGGATTATGTACCGTTTGACAGTACCATTGAATCCTATGAAAATTCCTAGTTTATTTTTGGTATCCACTTTAAGTTTTTTGACTTAAATAAAAAAGGAATATGGACAGATACTCTTGAACCAATCTCCTTTAGGTTTTTTGTGGTACAATTCTTCATCTTCCACAGTTTTTTAGCCACGCCTCTATAACCTGATAATCCATTTTCAGCAAAAAGTACTTTGCACCATTTAATGAATCAACCCCAAATGGACTACAAAGATCTCCAGAAAAATACACTTTTCCAATTCTAAAAATTTCCAATTTGACTCATCCCTACTATCTACTTAGAGTGCCTGTAATGAGTGTGGCCATAAGTGGTATCGTTTTCTATTGGTGCCGCCATGTTTTTTCCAAAGTCAGAAGTCAATGATCTGATTGACATATATGATATATGGCATTTTGATGCATTTTCGGGTTATGGCCCTACTACGCCCTGGGAATATACTCGTCCTTTGTTTCCTCAATATGAATTTAAGCACAAGAGCAGTCATCCAAAAACACAATTTCCGCGGTTAAAAGGGGTTAATGGGGAAACTGGGAACGTTTGTTTACATTTTTTCAGTTTCTGTGTGGATCTTTTCTTTTATCTATTTTAGTTTCAATTACAATTACTGTTTTTGAATTACTTTTCAAACACTTTCGCACATAACCAAAATCCAAGTGATTTAAAAGAAGAAGCAGTTCATAGGAAGTTAACTGTTGCCTTTAGAATAAAATTAATGCTTTTTTTTTGGCTTCTGTCTGTATCAAGCATGATGATTCTAGAACTCATCAAGCATACTTAAGATTTTAATTGGACTTTTGAGTAAAAGTTGATTGAATAACGAAAACTAAAACAAAAACTCTTTGGGGCCAATCGGGGCGATTTCCAACCTGAGCAATTTAAACTCTTCATGGTCACTTTGGAAATTCGGGAAATTTGGAATTCCGTCGGCTGTCAGTATTCAGTACGTCAACTGGAAGATGGATAAACGTCATCTAAAAGTGGCGGGATATTCAAAAATTACCTGTACTTAAAAGGGTGGTTGTGGGAATTTGTGAATTCTTCAACAATTCTCAATTCGGTCATTAAGCCGTCACGTGAGCTTAATTGACAGATGACACTAATGACAGAACTGGATCCAAACAAGGTCAGCACTTATGGAAATTAACATTTGTTTATTTTTATTTGTTCTGTTTTAAGTGTTTATCAATCATTTAATTGTGTTATAATGCCAGAACTAGTTGAGGAACACTTCCATCTTTAAAGTTCTGCTTATTTTGAGATCAAACAACAGATAGTTTTTAAGTTGTGATCTTATAAAGTTTTTACTTGAGATGGATCGCATGGTTCCAACCTGGATCCACTTTAGAAAGCCTGGTAAAAAAACATCCATTTACCTTTTTTTCAATGTTCCTTGTCTGGAGTCTATCTACTGTTGCCTGGGTTGTCGAAAAATGAAATATTTTATCCGCCAGGCCAATTGGAAGAACACATAAGTTTTAGAGCCCGTTATCCAGGAATACAACTTCAGTGCCCTTTAGGGTTGAGGTAAACAACAAATGATCTTACAATAGGCTTTAGTTACCCCTTTTATTACATATCTGTGAAACTCTGAGTTGTAAAATAATGCAATTTTAGGAAAAAGACCTGCAGACAGGAAACTACATTGTTACCTGTATAATAGGAAGGTGCCTAGTCCAACTAGTCCCAATAATAAGCTAAACTCGACTCCACATACCAGACCTTCTAGTTCAAGTTCAAGTTTGTAACAATGGTTCAGTGTTGGGCTCCAGATTGCAAGCATTATAGCAATCGTGAAAAGTGTAGTTTTTTCCGCTTACCAACAGATAGCAAAATAAGAGCAAAGTGGTTAAAACAGTTGAGGTATGAATTAAATGTAGATACAATCTTATAATACATTTTAAATGTCCCAGTCACCCAGTCAAATATCTCAAAAATCAAAGCAAGTACAAGAAAAATTTGAAGTTGGCTATCAAAAACTTGATAATACCTTTGGTTGTCTAATGGCCGATCGCACCAAGCAATTTTTAAGTATACTAAGTTAAGGCTTCCATTACTACCATGTTTACTCATGCTAATACATATGGTTTAAGGGCCCTTAACTTTAAGTTTCCTTAAATTTTGCTTGGTGGAAATGGCCATTAAACTTTTATTGCATTATAACTTAATTTTTTTAAATAATTTTAAGGCGTGAAACCTTGCCTGGACCCGGAACAAGGATTTGTAGCTGTCATTTTCGGGATGGAAAAAAAGAGAATGGTCCTGAATTATTTAAACATAATATCAAGAAAAAAATGGATTTTCCACATTTACCTTTGAGACAAAAAACTGAACAAACTGAGCAAAGAACTTTTACAGTAATGCAGTAAGTACATATTTATGCATGCCTATCTATTTTAATATTCAAAATAACATATAAAAATAGCATAATAAACTCTTATTATTATTAATAATAATAATAATAATAAAATTCAAATGTTATTGTAGGAGTAATGATGACCCTTTAGAAGGCACCTCAAAAGATTTTATGGCAACAACCACCAAACATCCTGATGACTTAATTGAGAACTTAATAGAAGAAGGTGATACAAAGTATGTGCTTCTAATTTTTACTAAGGCTTGCATTGTTGAACTCGGATTAACTAAGTATAAGTAAATATCGGTGTCTATTTTAGGGTTGAAAGTGAAACCACACTAGTATCAGTTGAAGAAGCTGGTACAGCTCAGTTTACAGCATTACAAGAAGCTGAGATGTATTTTTTAAAAAAAGAACTTGAGGAGAAGGACAAAAAGCTAAAATATGTTACATCAAGATTTACATTTCAGCATGTTGAAGATGATGATGTTTTAATTCACTTTTATACAGGTGTTCCATCAAAAAAGCTATTTATGTCATTATTTAATTTGATTAAGAACATTGAAATTAATTATATATATAAATGGACACCCCAAAAGATATCAAAAATAGATCAATTATTTTTGACATTAATTAAACTAAGGCTAAATTTTCCACATATTGATCTAGCTCAAATATTTAATATATCTGTGGCAACTGTGTCAAATATTGTTATTACACATATATATTTTTTGAAAGAAATTTTATATGATCAAATGATGAGTACTATCCCATCAACATCTGACAAAAAAATAGTTAAAAAATGTGGTATTTTAGATCAACTTCAGAATGGAGACTTAGTCATTGCTGATAAAGGCTTTTTAATATCTGATATTTTACCATATGGAGTAACACTGAATATCCCACCTTTTTTAACTCTTCCTCAATTTACCACAGAACAGGTCAAGCAGACAGAAACTATAGCACGGTGTCGAGTACATGTTGAAAGGGCAATAAGAAGGTTAAAAGAGTACCACATTTTACATTTCTTGCCACAAAGCTATTGCCCTTTTGCAGAAAATATAGTTAAATGCATTGCTGCACTAACAAATATGCAATATCCATTAATTCGAGAAGTTGAATCTTCCTTTACTGATAATGAAGATACTATTCCCATTATTAAAGATTAAGGAATAAAATCACAGCAATGCAAAAAATATAGTTCTGCAATGCAGAAACTTTATTTTATTATGTACATTAAAACTTAAGTTTACATTACTATAGGCAATTTGAAAAGTAAAGTCTCAAGATTGTTATGAACTACAAATATAAATAAGTATTGGTTATTTTGTTTAAACATTACTTCTTATATAAGGTATGTAGTGTTTGAAATAAAAGTTATGTAATATTTCTAAATTACTTGCCCACTCAATGTCTTTTTCAACTCTAATAACTTGTGTATGTTTTGGTGTCCATGCAACAAAATAGGCAAAGTTTTTGCCAGTGGCATATATTTCACCTTGAATTTGATGATAATAATTATGCGTCTTTTTTATAACTATTTCTTCATTTACGTATTTGAAAAAATATGTGTCATTGTCAGACAACACTTCTTGCAGTCTCTAAATTTATAGGGACACTTCACTTCAACTACAGCATTCTTATTCTTCAAAATGCCATCTGGGCTTCCTCCTAAGAAACCCTCTGGATGAAGAAAAAGTCCACATGGGTCAACCTTCACATCACCCAAGAATACCTCCAAATCTTTTATTGCTGCCTCTTCATGCTCTTTGCCCCACTGAACTGATGATATCCTTTCTAAACTGTATGATTCCAAAATTCTTTTCCAAAATGATTTTGGATATCGACCCCTTAGGCAGGCTGATAGAATGTCTCCATATTTACTGGCAGTGATCCGATGTTTTCTTGCCAAAAACCAATTGGGATTTTTGTGCTGGCCCACAGTTTCATTTGAAATTTGATATATTCTATTTTCGTCCAAGGAAATCTTTGACAGGAGGTACAATTCTTTGTCAGTGGCTTGTGCATAACTGTCACTAAATATAATTTGTTCTATATTAGGTAGGATCGAAATTATATTGACTGATGGATCTGGCTTCAAAAGCCAAGAAAATCCAACTACATTTGCTGTTCCTAATGTTGAACGAAATTCGTCTATTTCCTCCTCAGTGGCATTTCGTTTCGCAGCAGAAAAAGGTTTCACTTGGAATAGCTCTGACATGGTGGGGGGTATGTCATCAATATGTCTAGTTTTTGGAGCATTCCACGTGCATTCAACATCAGTACTGCTGACATTATATTGAGCATAATAAAGAATTGCTACCATATGATGGCACAGTAACTTGCCACGAGGACATTGACATTGTGCATCCTGTACACCATTTTGGAGATGTATCGAAATCTGAAAAATTAAATAACAATAAGTTCATCACACTATACCTACACCTACAAACAATAAAATACTGAATACTTATAGGTTTGTTACCTCAACACCGTAAGACTTTTTTTTCATACTGGCTTTTACTTGGCCCTTGATTAAAGGTGGAGATATGCTGGGTAAAAAGCTAAACCTATCCACATATCCATCTGTGAAGGCTGCTTCTCCTCTCTCAAGTATTGAAGCATTGCCATCACAAAATTTTGAAATAAGGGAAAATTTGATCACATGTTTTTGAGCCACTAAAAGATACCAATGCTGCTATTAATATGTATATCAAAAATAAATTATGTATTCTACATACTTGTAATCTTGTATAGCAGTACTGGATAACTTGGATAACAAAGGAACAGGTTCAAATTTGAATCAATGGGTCCCCAAATAAACAGAGAAACCTAACCTATAAATTTGTAAAAAATTAATTAAATACACTTTAATTTTCAGATTTACTTACAGCCCAAGTCGGTATATCTTCAAAATATGCACTTTTGTCGCCAAATAATACAAAAAAAGTTCTTAAAATCCTCAATAACCGAAAAAAACACGAAAACCGTAATTATCGCATGCTTAGCGCGGATCCAATAGAACCAGTATCAATTTTTTCCATTCTGACAGCTGTCATGACGTCAGACTTAATGACCGAATTGCTCATGATGTATCTTGAACTAAAGCGTTTACTTATTAGTAGGAAGGAAGAATTATAGTTGATGCCGTTATTTAGTGTTGCCGTTATAGACATGGCCGGGTGAATCATAGCAGGTGCTTATGGTAAAGCTGCTGCGGATATTCCTTCTGAATTAATACCCGAAATGGGATTGTTTGCACAAAATGCTAAACTGATACCTGCCCGTGTCTACAAACATAAACTTGACATTTGGTTCAACTGACATTTTATCAGCGACAGACGTGTTCTTTTGTATGACGTCACAATTTATGACGTAATATTTAACCCTCGCTGAACAGAGTATAGTTAGATTCTTAAAAAAAAATCCTATTGCTTCGCCTTAAAAACACAAAAAAAGGGTTTGCGTTTGTATACAAACCATCTACGTATGTTTACACATTTTACTGAATAAGCAAATATAAGAGGGGGTAATTAGAGCTTTACGAGACCGAGACCGAGACCGAAACTTACATACTCTCGGTCTCGATCTCGAACTTATAAATAAGTCTCGGTCTCGGTCTTGTGCATCGAGACCAAGACCGAGACTCGCGTAATCTAGGTCTTGGTCTCGTAGTAGCTACTCGAGTCTCGGTCTCGGTCTCGGTCTCGAAAAAAAAAGGTAGTATCTCGAAAAATCTTTTTTGCATGAAATGCATATTCAATTTTCTTTCCATTTTTGTGTATGAATGTTCACTTAAAAACAAAAGTTGAAATTATTGAGAGTTCCAATTTTCATTGTAGAATCAGGTTAGTTCAGGTTAGTTTAATGTAAAACTGCATTAAACCTGCTCGTAGGTCCACCACTGATGCTATTGAACATATTTTTTATAAGAAATATGCGTCCTGTATACTTTGCTATCGACACATCTACCAAATTTCATTGAAAATATGGGAACATTTCAAATCAGCTCTTACATTATGTATTTGAATATGCATTTCGAAAAAGTGCCAATACTGCCAATGGAAAAATTCCTATTTTTTAGCTTTACTTTGTGGTAGAATGAAGTAAGTCACAATAGTCACCAACTTAAAAATTATCCTGTATAGAAATAATACAATACTTTTGAAAACACAAAAACTTCATTACCAAATTGTTAACTGGCCGGTTAGTCACACTCAGGAGTCCAAACAACTTATTTATGACAGTTGATAGTTATTTATAAATATAAAGGGCGGAAAGTGACAGTTTACACATGTCATAATCGTCTTTGGATCTTACTCGCTTAAAGTCGATTTCGTTCGTGATGAAAACGCATACTTGGTAAATAAACAAAATCTCATTATCCAGAGCATTTTCCGGGCTATAAAGCCGTGGTCCAATGGAATTGCTTCCTGACGTTTGGTCTACTACTGCGGCAGACATTTTCTCTTTATCGTTGTTATCCAAAAAAAAAGTAAAAGCACCCTTATACAGGCACTTTTTAAGAGTTTTTCACACGGCATGCATCAAAACTGAAATCCGACGTTTCGTTCTTGACTAACCATCATCAACTTTGTTTTTTCAATTAGGATCCTGTTTTTTGTATGCGTAACATTAGAAATGTATTTACTCTTACTATATTACTTCTCATACTTATAATACGATTACCTCTTACCGTAGAGTACCCCATAGTGTACCTCCTTAGCTCGGACACAGTGCATAAAATAAATGTTAAAAGAAAACTGATCTTTATGGGAATTCATTGAGCAAACCGTAATGTAAATTGAGCTTTTCTTCTTATCTTTTCACTATTTGCCACAACAAATGTTACTGTTTTTCACATGTAAGTACCTTTTATCTTTTTTGACGATAAATCTTTTTCATTTCTTATGAAAACGTTGATCTCAATACCTCAATTCTCTTTCTGATATTGACAATACTGACATCACTCATGTGCAACATGAGCGAAAGATTTCGAGAGAAAGAAAAAAAAGACATTTTTTTAAAGAAAACGAAATCCATGTCAATCAAAACGACAAAGTGATATTCGAAGCCACATCCGACCAAGAATTACAGAATTATAGGAGTTCCAAGATTATGTGTAAACAAAGAAATGAATTAGAAATCTAGCAGAAACTCAATACATCGTTTGTCTGAAAAAAAAATCATTTGAAGGCTTTCGCCCATAAGACCAATGTTAATCTTGGAAAAAACATGGCGGGCAAGTCCTTATGGCCACCCTCTCATTACAGGCACTCTAGTCTACTGATCTTCTCCTGCCCTCTACTGACAAAGTTTGGTACCCACAGTTAGGTTATTCTACTAAACATTGATGATAATATACATACGAAGGTAAAGGAAATTTTCGGGAAAGTTTTCGTTCATTTTTCCAAAGCTGAAAATTTCCAGTTTTTGTCCAACCCTACTGCCTACTGACCTTGTACCTTTCCGGTAACGATCCTCATGTAATGATTGTTGACAGAATCGTGAAAGCGTTGTTTTTAAAACGAGTTGGGGTTGGGCATGGCAAAAATTTACCGCTTTGGAAAATTTCCAAAATCAAAACTTTGCCATTTTACCATTTCAACAAGTACTGAGTATCTTACGGGCACGCGCAAAAGTGAGACAGAGAGAGAGAGGGAGATGTTCATGTGACATAAATAGCTTAAATAGCAGGAAAACGAGTTAGAGTTGGGCACGGCGAAAACTCTCCTTTTTGGAAATTATCTCCATTTACATATTCTTTAAGACCTAGCTTCACTGATTCCATAGACAACTGGTGTTGTTTACCTTTAGGCAAATCTTGCAAAAAAAGACATTCTCTTCATCCTTGAAAGGTTCAGCTGTTAAATGTTTTTTAAATTGACTTAAGTTTATGTGAATCGTCAAGAGTCAAATTTTGTCAATTTTTTGAGTATTATTTCAAAAAAAAAGAGAACAAAACACCGTTTGATACACTTCAATCGGTCTACTCATTCTAAAGTTATAAGCGATCAAAGTCGAAAATTGAGAAAAAAAGGGGAAATATCGCCCTTCCCGCCTGTTGTAGAAATTGATTGTATTTTTTCCGCTGTTATTGATCGGAAAGTGGCGATTTTAATCCCCTCTGAACAAATATAAAGAAAGTGAAATAGATAAATTGGCTAAGAATTGTATATGTATCATTTTTCTTAGACCGGGCAATGACGTTGATACTGTGAGAGTGCTATCTCGTTAGTTCAACAATGGACATAGATGGCGCCACGAGGGTAATTTTCTCGGTGAAGAACTGAGAATTTCGCATGTTTTGATTGTGTCAAAGCCTCACTGACGAACCGTAAACGGCGAAACTAGTTTGGGCACAATTAGACGACCTTGCGAAAGATTTTCAAAGTGAAATTAATCCCATAAGTGGATTCAATTGTTTTTTCGAAATGCCTCAAAAGCACATTCTAAGAGTGCCTGAAAACCGACCAACAAGGGGTCTATCTCCGAAACCATTGAACCTATGGGACTTTCTTTGGTGGGAGGTGAAACGGGACATCAAAAAGGAGAAAAAACTATTGGACTAACTCCAATTAGTACACTTGTTCTAAAGGTACAGGCGGCCAAATTTGGAGATTGAGAAAAAAGAGGAAACACTGAATCTGAATGCCTCGAAAGCACATCTAAAAGCACTTAAAAAGCGACTACCAAAGGGGTCTACCCCTGTTTAATTTACGAGACTTTCTTTGGTGTAATTCTCAAATGTAATTTGGCGGTGCGATTTTAAATATCTAAGAAAATACAGGATGTCTCATTAAAAAAAACCTATATTTGTTTTAGTACGGCCAAATTATTTCTTATACATGGTACAAAACTAGATACGCTATCAAGTTCTACTCAGAAAGTTCTATAATCGCCCTTTTTTGCTCTATCTCGAACTTTGCTGATGGCCGAGATGCGAGGGGGGTCCCAAAATGCAGAATTTTCAAAATCACCCTGTATCTATTGAAATTGAATGTAAATTGGCTGCGTCCAATCTGTCAATGGCATCTTTTGTTCCAAAAAGAAGCCCAGGTTGTGGGTGTGAACGTGAACCTCATCTTTCTAACCTTAATATTAACAGACACGCAACCAAAAATCTTCGAAAATGAGACACCCTGTACTTGATTTCTGAGTTATACTTGATGATATCAAAATTGCACTTAATCATTTCTGAATTACAATTGATGTATTCTGAATTACACTTGACTATTCTGCATTACACTTGATGCTTTCTGAATTACATTTGATGTTTTCTGAATTACCTTTGACTATTCCGAATTACACTTGATGCTTTCCGAATTATAGTTGGTTATTCTGAATTACAAGTGAAGATTTCTGAATTTACTATTCTGAAATGCACTTAATACTTTCTGAATTACAATTGACTATTCTGAATCACCTGTGACAGTTGCTGAATTACACGTGACTATTCTGAATTACACTTGATTTGTTCTGAATTGCACTTGCTACTTTCTGAATTACAATTGGAAGCGGTATAGTTATAAAGTAATAGATCGTCAAAGTTGGGAAATGAGAAAAAATTAATGGAATGAGACGATTTTGAAACCTATGAAACCAATGAACCCTTTGAATGCAATAAACTTGAACTGAAATTGAAAACTGAAAGCACACTCTAAAGGTATCTAAAAATCGACCATCGAAAGGAAATATCCTCCTAGAACGAGTGGATCGATTGAAACGAATTTAATGTTTTTTTTTTTGTTCTTTTTCATGTTCTCTTTCACCTCTTATCAAAGAAACGTAGGTTTATTAGTTTGGGAGATAGACCCCTTCGATGGTCGACTTTTGGAATGTTCTTTGGAGGTATTTAGAAGGAAGTCCACTTATGGGACTAATTTCACTCTTCTTGTATTTGTTACGTTCATACGGGAATTGAAATCGCCTCATTTTGATCAAAAAGTAGCAAAAAAAGTTTAAATAATTTTTTGAAATCGTTCAAACATGACACTAGGTGCAAGAGGAGATAAAAAAGAACACTGATTCGTTGTATTCACTCCAATTGGTTTTAAATTACAGATGGACAAAGTTGGAAATTGAGAAAAAAGAGGTCAATTTCGATAAAAAAATGGTATTTTTTTTGCAACTAAAAGTTTTGTCCAAGTAAATGTTACTGGAATAATTTTATTTCTTAAAATATTCTTTAAAGTATTAAAATATACAAAAAAAAAACATTCAATAGAAGATTGTAAGAATATTACTGGAATATTCAGTATTATCTGGGAGTTTTCTATCAATAAAAGCGAAAAAAATTTACTAATTTTGCTTTTGCTCTTTCCTCTAAAAATGCTGTTTGGGAACTTTTACGGTACCTATTTCTTCATAACTTGGTGCAAAAAAATCAGTTAAAAAAACCGTTAGGTTTCATGATGCTGTTTAGTGAGAAGATCCTGCTCGTATAATTCCATCATGTTGTTAGATTGTTATCATAAAATTACATTCACTCAAGTTTACAGCTTACATTATGCTAACCAGCCGTATAAACAAACTACTAAAAAATATATAACTAGAAAAGCATTCTTCCTACGGAAGCTTAATAAACAACAAAACCGAAAAGCTGCGTCACATATTTAAGAAGAGATAACGCCCTAGGAGCTGGCTATTAGAAGTCACGAGATGGAAAATAAAGCCCATCCAGCTGAGAAAGAAGAATAACTTTTGATGCAAATGCCTCGAGGTATCGTAGATTTTTCGACCCGATACTTTTAATACGAGTCCTCTCCGCTTTTCGTCCTTTTATCTTAGGAAAAATAAATTTATTACATAAAACAGCGAGCACAGTCGATAAATTAAATTTAGGTATAATATACACGTACGCCTCGGCCCGCGAACGAACACACTAAATTATCCGAAAATTCCGCAAATTGTTTTATTTATTTGTGCATAAATTTACGTTTTATTCCGGGGAACATCTTCATCTGAAGACATTTTTAAATGATATATTAAGAAACTTTGGGTGGAACGGTATTGCAGAACGGTATATTACCGACCAAGTAAAATTATAAGCGAACATAAACGTAAATAATAATTTTAACTCAGACAACTAGCCAATGTAAATAATAAGCTTCTTTTGATTTATAGTACTTTGTTTACGAGTCCATTGCGGTTATGTTAATTTTCGGACCTACTTGCCACCGTTTACTTCTTCGTATTTTATAATCCATAACAATTTTCGATTTTGTGTCTCTCTATTTTAGTTGATGTTCTTCTCTAGATCAATTGTAAGCGAAAGTAATCGGATAACCCTCGCGACTCGGAATATTTACATAGCCATTTATCGTTTATTACGAAACCGTAACAATTACTCCACATTTCCAAACAAGAGATTATCCTTGGACAAAACCCAACGGAGGCACATTAATTCTCATTATACCATACTGCTTTTATTGTATTGACTCCGAAGCGTTATGGGCCTTTAAATTAAACGTACCAGACGTACCAGATAGCAAAAAGGCGATTTTAACAATTGAAACGGTCAACTTGATAGCGTTAAGGCGAAGACTTGTTTATGACCGTCCGTGGCAGCGATACGGTGCGTTATTGAAAGATGTTGATAACATAAATGAAGCTTCGACCGGAAAGTTTGCTACAACTTAAATACCTCAAGTAACAACTGTCGTTCCCTAAGACAAGCAACAGGTTTTTCGGGTGAGTCAACACGGTACGGGTTTGCTTTACCCACATTCTACATCAATCAGAGCAAATTATTTTTAGTACCAATATTGTGTTCACCACAAAACTTTGCACTTCTTCTAACTCAAATCTTTTCACACATCGAATTTCACACACGTGAAGAAAGAAGTAACGTGTACATTATTGTCCGCATCTAGAATGTAAAATTGTCTATGACTATTATATGCTTGACATGTATTTACAGACATAAACCTTTACTTACTTCAAAATTTAACGACGTTTCTTTAACTATAACCTCAACCAAATCAAACCGACAAAGTTTGGCCTTGTCTTGCCCCATAGACTCGACACCCTACCACAGAATAAAATATACAGAAGGCCCCCTCTCTCAAGGTCGCAAAATAATGCATAACCTAAAGTTTGGATACCTTGGTATAGGTTTCGTGCAGCACGTGACCTGTCATCGAACTTGGTGGTAAAACAACCTCAAAAAATTACATTGACGAAAATGGAAAAAATCTGCCTTACTGCATATAAATCCGTTTTTCTTTAATATTTCTTAAGATATTTACCCTGAAACAAAAGTAAGTTGTTCTAAGAAGTACATTTCCCATATCCAGGTCGGAGCTATTAGATAACATTGCCTCATAATTGTACAGGAGTTACAGAAAATTGGAACTTTGCAGATTCTGCCTACACAGACCCTTCTGCTTCAGGTACAGTTTAAAAATGTACTTTCAAATCACACTATTGACATCTGAGCATTGCGTGATGAGATCAACTGTTAAGAAGCCCATTATTTCAACTCCAAATATTTTGGGAATAAGAAATGCTGAAATCAGAATTTTGTTAGTTTCTACTTTGCAATGCCTGTCTTCATAGTGCTAAACTTAACCAAGGCCAAGGAGGATACAATATTACTAAGTAGGTGCCTAAGTACAGAATTGTACCCTCATTGGTGCTTAACATACAGTTTCAATCATATTATTTTTGCTCTTTTTTTTTGTAATTGTTTAACTGGAGTAATGTTTTTAATATCTTAATAGCTTTAATGTTGTTGTAGAGTATGGAAATGACAAATAAGTAGCCAAGTAAGGAAACAGAAGCCATTCCATAAAGTAGTACGTAATGCCACGAAAGGACAAAGATATATTAAAAAGAAGATAGCCAAAGGGCTTCATGGCATATATTCTTAAACATACTTACTTCAGTAACGAATTTATTTATATAACTTAAAAATATATATTTTTATTCTAGCAGTATCAGTGAGATTGTATTGAAGAAAATCTTTGAATAAGTCTTTGTTACAATAAAATGTGTTCCATTAAGAGACAGGTTTTGTTTTAAATTCTTCAATAAACAATTATAACCTCAAAAGTAACAATGTTTTTATATTAAATTGTGGAGGAACATTTACAATAATACCACATATTAAAAATTATTTTGCCTTAATTTATCACTGCACAGTTCAAGTGTTACCTATTTGTGACCGCAGTAATCACCAAATTTTTTCGAAAATTATTTGCTCCTAGACATAAGAGTGCTTGATTTATATGGATTTGGTGCAAGATTTCCTAGTCTATAGGGCATATCTACGAGTGTCTAAATATCTTATTTCATATTCCAGCCAAGTAATCACATTATATCTTTTCACAATCCACTCCTTTCTAGTTTTTATGGCACTAACATCAATTGGGAACACTAAACCTCTATTTCCATGCTCCTTTGTCTAAATTTGAAGTAGTTTTGAGGCATAAAAACGTTTCGAGTATTTCAAACTGTTATAGTTCTCGTGTTATCTATTTCTGACCACACCTATCACATTTTTCTTATAATTATTTCCTTGTAGACACAAAAGTGCTCGACTTATTTGGATCTGAAGCACGTTTTTTAAGTCCAGAATTCACACCTACAAATGTTCAAATATCTTATTCCAGCTTCTAGCCAAGTAATCATATTATACCTTTTAACAATCTATTCCTTTCTAGTTTTTATGGCCATAGAATTTACTGGGAACGCCAAACCTCTATTTCCATGCTCCTTTGTCTGAATTTCAAGTAGTTTTGAAGCATAAAAAGGGTGGTAGTACTTGGTGGTAGATCTAGCCCACAAAATATTGCTCTCCTTACCACTTATTTCGGCATAAAGGTAATTCTTTTTTGCTTCACTGTCAAGAATGATGATTCTAGAAGGCCTCCAACAAAATCTAAGTTTCATTCGATTTAAGATAATTGAAAAAAAAATGTAATTAAATGCAAAGATGTCATTATTTTACATGTATTTTAAATGGGTGAGGTTATGTTGTCATACCCCCAGGTTCAAATTGTGACGTCACGTGCACGAAACCTATAGCGTCTTTCTGACATTTTGCATTGGCGGAGTGAAACAAATTACTCTTTAATTATGTTTATTGTTGGTAGGTAAGTTCTGGTAAAAGGTGAGCATACTGTCCAATTTGCTAGATGTCTGTCAGTAAAATAAAAACTTCATATCTTAATCAGTCAAAAATTGTTCCCGAATATAGCAATACAGGTGTAGAAAGTATATACCGGGTGTCCAGCAGAACCCTGGACATAGAAGATTAACATGGAAAATCGGTTTTAATTTTTTTGCGCCTGTACGGTTGATTTGATTGAAAAACTTTTAAGAGTAAAGTTGTAGAGTTTATGGTCTGTTATCATCCTGTAATTTTTTCAATACCACAGTTTTGGCTGTTTTTTGGAAAAACGCCTCGAAAAGTGCAAAAATTTGAATTTGGCGCGTCACCCCCGCCATGCATGTGCAGTGCCGCCAACATAATAATTTCTTATGTCAGAGTCAGAGCCGATTTTCCTTTCTTATTTATTTAGAGGGACTATCGTGTAGTAATTAACCTGATTATGCAGTGAAAATTAACCGAAAACCTGACGATAAGTAATGTTCTTAAATCATACGGTAAGTAAAAGTTTCGTTTATTATTATCATAAGTAGTAAAAGGAAAATCATTCCAATTTGTGTATGGCTGGTTGTCTAATTCATTTTAGATTAGCAACAGACAACGGATCGTCTATTGTCTTTGTCATTGGTAAAGCTAAAAGCTAGGTTAATGTTAAGAATTATTAAGGACGGCGAGTTGGGTGGATACATTTGTTGGGCAAACCAAGAACCACTTGAAATGTGATTGTACTCTACAAATGAGTTATCGTGGAATTGGCGAAAAGAAAATACGGATTAGCGGCTCTTAAAAGAACCATTTAATTACATACTACAAAGAAAGTGAATAACCACCCATGTGTTTAACATCAAACACAGAGGTAAACAAGAACATTAAACAAATAAATAAAATATAGGACTAGATGTGGCACATCAGAGAAATGTAACTTGTAACCTGTAACTTGAGAACCCCTTGACCGGTGGGGGTGAATCCAACTGTGTTTTCCTCTTTTTGATGTCTTATTTCATCTCCCACCACCGGAAGTTCCGAAGGTTCAACATTTTCGGAGATAGCCCCCTTCGGTTTTAAAATCGCGTTTTTCGACCATTTAAAAAAAAAACACTTTACAGGTTAATTTCATTCGAATTGATTTAGTTACGTTCTTAGGGGATTGCAAACGTGCCATTCCGATTTAAACCAGCAAAAAAATATCCCGAATTTTTTTTGAAAATGTTTAACGGTCAATTCTCGACTTTAGCAGCCTGTAATTTGAGAACGCCTTGACAGATTGGAGTGAATCCGACTCTTTTTTCCTCTTCTTGATGACCTCCTCTTTCACCTCCTACTCGCTTCTATATTTAATTCTAAAATGTCACTATCTATCTATATCTATATAAAATGACGTTGTCGCCTCCGATTTCGGAGGCGACAACGTTTTGCCTTGAAAATTTCAGATATGATTACTAGTGGCCTCTAGATTCATAATCCGAAAATTTGTCTGGAGGTGGTAAGGTACCCCCCAAACTCACAAAAACATATTTTTTTTCAAGCGGACTAAAAGGACCTCATTTGTTTTCTCCATTCGCACACCTAAAGTGGGCTTTCTAATCCTGAGACCAAAAAAGTAACAAAAAAGTCCTAGGCAGTAAAAGTAAAGTCAAAAGTCACCGCTACTGTCATGGTGGCGCATATACAAACCATCTTATTGTCATCTTTACATTCTTGATGAAAAAACAAAGGATAGGAATACTCTCAGAGCGCTCGAGAGCACCACCCGAAACTGTTTTTAGTCGAAATCGCATAGGTTCTCGAATTCTGTTAAATGTCGTTGGTTGTCATGCGCGTCATCATATTTATCTGTCAATGTGATTTTTATTAATTTAGTATTGATAATAATGCTACAAATTTTTAGTTTACCATAATTTACCTAAACCACCTAAACCATTGGTTATGATTTAATACCGTTAAAACCACTGAACATTGAAAACCACCGTTCCAACACATAATATTTATATACAACACTCATTGAGTAAGTACCTACCTAGACCCGCTTAAAGAGGATGAGACAAAATTGCAAAACTGAATCACTCTGAAATAGACTTATTTCCTGCATGCTTGAAAAAAAAATAGTATATGTTACTCGGAGTAAAAGGTCTTTTTGTGCTGCGCCCAGTTGCAGGCCTCAGCTTCGCTTCGGCCGTCAATCCCTGGGCTCAGCACAAAAAGACCCACTTTTACTCCTAGTGACATAATCTACTATTTAGTTCTGATATACCACCGCAGGCGCTGGCGAAGCTTTCCGCGTACAATAAGAGCGCGCTGCCGCCTCCACTTATATTTTATTTTTAATTGAAATACGATAGGGTTGTTATCGCCTCCGCTAAATGGCAACATTGAAATGAGGTAATAAGGATACTTCCATGCTTCAGTAGATATATAATCGAAGATTATTCTTTTTTAAGAGTGAATCGGTGCTGTATGTCAAAATGACATGGTTCAATTGTTAAAAGTGCAATTTTAAAGAATGCATGTGAAAGTTTGGGTTTGTAGAAAAATTCGAATGAGTTCCTTGAAAGCACTTTTAACACGACATTTAATTTAATACAAAAAATCAAATTTTATATTAAATAAATTCTAAACGTGTTATTCGATTTGAGTATTTTTTTGCGGTGTAAATCTATTTTTTAAGAATCTCTATAAGTTAGCGCGTTTTAGCGAAATTGTATGATCATACGGAACTATTAGAATGTTCAACAAATTCTCATCTTTAAATTGGTTTTGAAGCATAAGTTTATGAAAACGTGGTTACATAGTGTAATTCTTAAAAATCAGCTACAACTTAATAAAAAAAATCACCCAAATCAGATCACAAGTTTAGAATTTATTTAATATCAAACTTGAGTTTAATACCAAATTTTTCGTGGTGACCCAATTTTGTCCAACAAAACGTTTTTAATATTTATAGCGCATTAGGCAATAAAAATTCCATCAAATTACTAGGTGTCAAAATCAAATCGTTTATCGTTTCGATTATTCAAAACCTTCCGGTAATTTTCGCTATACAGTGTGTCTTAGTTTCATTGATAAAGATTCTAATCCAGATAGGAACGAAATTGTAGGGAGCAGTTAGAATTAATTTTTGACATATTTTCAAAAGAGATTTCTGTAAAAAAAGGTAAAGTTGTTGTTATATATCTAGATGTTTTATACATTTTTTGGGTGCTCTTTCACCCGTATAATTTTTTTTTCAAATAGACTATTTTTTCTGTACTTAAACAGGTATAAGCTACTAAAATTCAGTCAAATTGCAATTCAGAGATTAATTATTTATTATAACTTGGTCTGTGAATAAACCTGGTAAATGAAAATGGTTGCAAGAAAACATGAATATCACATTCCTAAACATTTGTCGCAGTTTTTTGATTGCGGCTTTGATGTTGAATTGGACCTATGTTTAGTTACTTTGTTTTAGGATGAGAATGGTAACAAAAATAGACTGTTTGACAATTTTTTGATTAGGACTCTAATATCAAAAGCTTTTATTTTGTTATTAAAACGAGAGTTTTCTTATTTTATGTTATATAGCCTACAAATAAATCCATCTCATTAGTAACAAAACGCGGGTTAGCAACAAAGAAGTATGTTCAGTATTCCAAACACCTCTATTAAAAGTTTAAAAAAGGTACGCTGATAAATGTTGAAGATTGTTTAATTTCTACGAGGAATGTTAGAGATTGAAAATTTTAGCTTTTTTGCAGAAAGCTTTAATTTAAAATATGCAAAATGGCAAGATTTTGAATTTGGAAATTAAAAACGTATCTGCTTTCTACATTTTCAAAATAATACACCTGTTAAAAAGGAAACAAACAAAAACAACTACACCGACAACTACAACTCCTCTACCGGCATTGAATTACCCAGTTTGTTTAAAAAAAAATCAAATAAAGCAAAACAAATAATATATTGAAATGTGTTAATAAAATAATAAAAACTAAATGGTGAGAAGCAAAAAAATACTAGAACTTTTGTGATGAGAGTAAGGTCTTATTTAGATATGCGAAAATTGCACATATACAGGGTGGTCTTTTTAACTTGAGACAACGAGATATCTAGAGAACTAGCAAGATAAAAGATTTCGTTTCAACCTGGACCTATATTGCAGGCACTAACCAGAAAACTGTGACGTCATATGATGAAATATTTTTAAATCGGACACAATCTATATTTTACTAGATTTTGATAGATCTTATAGCTCGTACTAGACCCTGAAAGTTTGGCATCGCTGCCTGCAGTAGTTTAAAAGAAATTCATTAATAAACTGAAAGTATCTTGTATGGGGTATTATAAATTATCTATTCACAAAAGTTTGTCGTTTTTCACGCCACACTTTCCTAATCCACCCTGTATAGGTAAAAGTAAGTGCCTAAAATAGGTTTTTCTCTACAATAAATAGGTCACCCTTAAAACAAATTATTTCCCTACTAGTTCTCCCCATATCTGGCTGTCTCAGTTCAAAAAAGAAAATCCTGTATATAATATATTTAATTACAATTTGGAAATTGGAAAACGTATCTACTTTTAGCATTTCCAAAACGACAGCTGTATATCAAGAAGGAACCAAATAGAAACAACTAGTCTGGGAACTAATACCCCTGCCGGCATTGAATTACACTGTATGTTTCAAAGCTAATTTTATAAAGCTAAAACAATAATATATTGAAATGAGTTAATAAAATGATATAAAAACAAACAGTATAATTCCAGCCGGTAGGTGATTAAGGGTGACTTTAACAAGTTCAAGTAAAACTTCAGATTGAAGATAAAACTCCAGATATAACCTACATTACATTGTTTATCTGCCAGGTAAACAATGCAATCTACATCAAGTCTGGTGTTTTATCTTCAATCTGAAGTTTTACTTGAACTTGTAAAAGTCGCCCTTAGTCCTGGAAGTAGTTGTTTTTGTTTGTTTCCTTTTTCAGTTGTTTCCTTCAACAGCTACAATATTTTGGAAATATAGAAAGCAAATAAGTTTTCAATTTCCAAATTTTAAATATGCCTTTTAGTTTATTTTAAATAAATTTTTCTGCGAAAAAGCTTAAAATTTCAATCTCTAACACACCTCTCAGAAAATAAATACCTTTCAACTCTCACTCATAACCTATAGTATAGCTCCAATCAGGTTTTTTGTACTTTTTTGTTATTCATTATTATCTTGCTTTTTTGAACCTGCTGTGACCTTCCTTGTCACTTTTGATTTGTATGTCAAAGTTGAGGATGAGATTTGTCACCTCTAAAAAGTAATTACGCTATTGCTCCATTCAAAAGAGAGTAGTAAGTTTTTTTGGTTAACATATACATTTAGTAACTTAACTAGACCCACATTAAACTTAATTAACCGTTTTATGATATATTTTTGTTTTGTTCTAGAGCCCTTTCTTGTATTTCTTCTTTGCTTTTATGTCTGTTTTCTTCATTAATGAAGCTTTGAAACAAACGGTATAATTCAATGCCGGTAGGGGTATTGGCCCTACTCGGAGTTAGTTTCTATTTTGTTTCCTTCTTGATATACAGCTACAAAGCATTGAAAATGCCGAAAGCAGATAAGTTTTCAAATATCCAAATTGTAAATATGTATTCAGAGTGTCTCGTAAGCACATGATCAAAGGGGTACTGCGACAGTCTCTGGTTCAAAAGGAAACGATTTGATCCAACTGTCATTAGGAAAAGTTTCTAATAACTACTGATGGACAAAGTTAGTGAAAAAAAATGTGTTTTTTTTTGTAATATCTAGACAACGTTAAGATGGATTGTCATGAATTTTACTAAGGACTTCTTTCTAACCAAGACTCAAGTTTTGACGGAGAAAAGATGTCCATCCGACTTAGTAAAGTGGTAACTGCTTCAGTATCTTGTTAAAAAAACTTTCAGAACTCTTGTAGTTCTAATCAGTCTGAATCGACTGATTTTTAAAAACCTAATACCTTGATATTTTTTCCTAATGTTTATTGCTCTTAGCAAAAATTTGTAGCATTCGTTTTTGCGCAAAAGCAAACATTTTCTGTAACTTTGCTATTTAACAGTGTTACACATTCAATGCGAAGGTCAGAGTAGTTTACACAATTTACAATTTTTTAATTTAATTTCAAATTATGGAGTGTCAATAAAAATCTGTGACGGAAAGAATTTCATTTGATAACACATAAAATTATGAAACTGTAATTTGTGCAAACTACTATGATTTTTAGCAGTGAATGAGTAAGATTATTAAATAGCAAAATTATAGAAAATATTTTATTGCGTAAAAACTATGAACGCATCAATATTTTACCGAGAGCAATAACATTTCGACACACCACGAGTTTCGAAACGTACATTTTTTTCGTCTTTGTTTTATGTCTGTTTCCTTCAGTTTGTTTCTTCTGTTGTCAAAAACATAGTTACTCCATCAAAACATAAGTCTAACTTAGAAACAAGTGTCCAGTGAGGTTCATTATAATCCATCTTTAGATCTTACAAAAAAACAATTCTTTTTGCCAGAAACTTCTTAATACAAATTTGATCAAATCGTTTTCTTTTGATCCAAAGAACACTACCCATTTGATCATATGCTTACGGGACACCCTGTATACAAATGTGCAATTTTCGCATATTTTAATAAAACCTTGTTCTATTTTCTTGCTTGTTGTCTGTTAATATTTTTTGCTTGTAAGCATTCTTTTTTTATTATTTTATTAACACAACAATATATTCTTAAAATAAGTTTTGACACAGTATAATTCAGTGCCGGAAGGGGTATCTGCCCTCGAAGAAGTTGTTTCTCTCTGTTTCCTTCTTAACAGCTTCACTATTTTGGAAATATAGAAAGCAGATAAGATTTCAAATTCCAAATTGTAAATATTGCCTTTTTGCATATTTTTAATTGTCATACCGAGTTTTCTGCGAAAAAGCTAAAAATTCGAGACGCTGATGTTTTTCGACGACTAGGAAAAATATACACATTTCGAAGTTTAAAAATAGAAAGAAATGCTCTATTTCTCCCTAAGGGCAAAAATCTGAAATTTGACCAATTTTTCATTTTTACTGGAACTTTAATTGTGAGATGAACAAGATGTTGCCTAGCTACCCCATTGTACACATTAATTCAAAAAGTAGGTAATTAAAAAATATCATTGGTTTGCAGCGTTCTATGATTTTTAGATAATTGCGTTCATTGCAAAGACATTTAAATTAAAATTTTTGTCGTTTGGTTTTTAGCTTTATTATATTTCCTTCTTCTTCGATTTTATTTCTTAACGCAAAATAAAATATTTAAAAAAATACGAAATATTGGCCGAATTTTCGAGCCTCAAAGATGTAACTGATTTTGTACCAAACTAATATTCTGCAATAAAAACATTAATTGATTATTTGATGTCTATATTGTCAGATAGTACCATGGCGTTCTTATTTCCAATCCGTATGTTCAAATTAAAACTCGACTGCAAGGAATAGGAGGGTGAAGGGGCAGCGGTTCTACTAACGCAAATGTGGCAACTCTGTCGGAGGCGATAACGCCTAGTTTATATCATAATATATAGGGTTTTTGGAGGTCATAGCGTTTCTTTTATGCTTCTTATATATGCAATTTTCAAACTCAAAAATATTTTCCCCTCTAAAGGAATTTGTAATCTGGATGATAAATACACCCCATATATACAAAAATTTTTCATCTACCCCCTTTAGAAAACCCGGAGGTCAGGTCGCCCTCTTCATGTACCGGAGGCGACAACTTAACAGCTATCAATATATATATATATAGGTATATATCTATCTATTATAGTTTTTGAGATATTTTTATATGCATTTTTTTCACAAAAATACTAAAAATTTATAATCGAAGCCAGTGCTAATTTTTGCTTCTAGAGGCAATAAAAAATTATGGTTTTTAACAAAACAAGGTAATTTACCTTGCTTTGTCAATCTACAGTGTGTTCAAAAACTTTGACCAAATATTTCGATTTTGAAGAAATACAAATATTTGACTTTCAGAGCCTCAAAAATGGAAACATTTGGTTAAGATTTTTGGACACACTGTTCATTTACCTGTTCAGTTCTTGAGTGTTCTATGAAGTTTCCAGTTTTCATGGGAGTTTAGACTGGGTTACTCACTCTGTAGCCTTAATTTTCTTCACTTGAAAATTAATCCTACATTTCCTCCATTTATTATATCTACCTTATGCCTTATTCCCCTTATTTCTGTGCGAGTTACACACAAAGAGGGGTGGAGTGTTTAGCTTCTGGCACTCCGGGTAGGTGCTTGGTTCAGAAATTACAAAAGCGGAATTCACTACCTGGTATTTTATTTAATTACAACCGGGTTTACTGTCAATTTACAAAAGGCACGAATAGTTGTGCGAATTCGAGATAGCGTAGTTGAGAGTGAGACCGAGTATCTCCAACGAGTGTCTGCGCAAGAGTGTTTAAAATATACAAAATCTAAAACTAATCACTAATCTATAAAAGCGCGGGAAAATACCACCAACCAGCAGCGAGCCCAACTCCAAAGGAGGTGGCGGCACCAATCAAATCACAAGGATATGAGGGGCCCGGCGGCAGCCATTTGCATTTACGTGACGTACATTAATCCTACATTCCCTCCACCAAAAGGTTAGGGTTAGGTCTCAAAAGTGGGTGGCCAGAGTTGGGTCTAGTTTTTCCCCAGGGCTTCAACTTAATATTGACTAGGAAGTACTCAATTAATATTGACTATTTAATATTGACTAGGTTATCTTTAGTTATATGGGGCTAAGGACCTAAAAGCTACCCTCAGATCGGAGACTGGTCGTGGTTAAATATGGTTTTAACTTGCAGTATAGGTAAAAGAGGGAAAATGCGGAGAATAACTAGGAAAATCTAACAATATCTCAGTTCGAATTATCATATTTTCTTTCTGGTAGAAGCTATACAGTTTATAGAGGTACCCTGAAGGGGTAGCCCCGAAAATGATAGTGGTATCGCCACAAAATCAATAACAGGTGACTCTTACCTAAATGTGTAATATAATAGTGTTTATTTACGAATGTAATGTTTACGTTGGTTAAAGGATAAAAATATGATTGTTATTTTCCCATACACACACCGGTCATATACATATTATGTCTGGTTTACACTAATTTGTAAAAGTTAATGCGAATAGCAGTTAAAATGTCAGTGATTTGTGACGCATTTGGGGTAGAAGTTCAGAGTTTTGTGGAGTTCACTTGAGTATCGAGGTGTTCCGGAGGGTAGTAGAGGGAGGAAGTTGGTCCACTTAGCAGCAGGTGATACTTAATATCTTAAATGTTGCAGGTTGATAGTATACAACAAGGTTGTAAGATAAAGGTAATAGTCGGGAAAAGGCCTGAAACAAAGATATTTCTCTCAACGTTGGATGGCATGTCTTGAAGCTCACTGTATTTTAGCTTCTCTAAAGAAATGAAAAGGTACATACATACCTGATAGTGGTGAATAGATTGCGTGTACCATGTGGTATATACACTATGGTAGGTTCTTCAGAGTTGAATACTTTTATTAGAATGACTTACAAATCGGTTTCAATTTAACAAACCGTCACTGACGACTAAATGAAGGTAATAAAACCCAATAAAATTGAAGATTGATCCTCATAATTGGTCTTTATATCCGCAGAGGGAAAGGTATTACTCAGCAAGCCAGCCAAGAGCTATAAGCCTTCAAAAAAACCTAACGACCAGATTTCCAATCCTTTCAAAAAAGGTTGTGCCAGAAATTATTGTATTTACCAACATAGTCAAAGATTGTACTAAAGTTAGTATTATTGTTAGTGCCCTTCCAATTACTTGTATTTAGTGAGGCCGCTCATATTAAGTATTATTTATTACCAATCAAGATGCAGAGTATGATGTTTTGCTATTGTTTTGATTTTGTGAACCCATCGAAAGAAATTCAGAAATTAGGGATGGGTCATCTAATTATTTCAAATAAAGGTTGATATTTCCAACTTGTCCATCAATTAGCGATCAGAGATAAAGTGTTCGAAATAAAGCAAAAGATGGTTGATGACTAAATAATTCTCCTCAGTATCACCTCTAGAACCGACACTTTAGGCAAAAATATTATCAAAAAAAAACGTAACAACTCACACTGTTCTCAAACGGTGCAAAATTTGCTGAATGAAATTCTTCTGATTTCGATGCGAACCTTCTTCAGAAAGCATTTTGCATTTCAAATACCGGGTATCCAGCAGAACCCTGGACATAGGAGATTAACATGGGAAATCGGTTTTTATTTTTTTGCGCCTGTACGGTTGATTTGATTGAAAAACTTGTTTGTTGAAAAAGTTGTAGAGTTTATGGTCAGTTATCATCCTGTAATTTTTTCAATACCACAGTTTTGGCTGTTTTATGGAAAAACGCCTCAAAAAGTGCAAAAATTTAAATTTGGCGCGTCAACATGCATGTGCAGTGTCGCTAACATAATAATTTCTTATGTCAGAGTCAGAGCCGATTTTCCTTTCTTATTTATTTTGATGGACTATCATGTAGTAATTAACGTGATTATGCAGTGAAAATTTTCCGAAAACCTGACGATAAGTAATGTTCTTAAATCATACGGTAAGTAAAAGTTACGTTTATTATTATCATAAGTAGTAAAAGGAAAATCGTTCCAATTTGTGTATGGCTGGTTGTCTAATTCATTTTAGATTAGCAACAGACAACGGATCGACGATATGTCTCTTGTCTTTGTCATTGGTAAAGCTAAAAGCTAGGTTAATGTTAAGAATTATTAAGGACAGCGAGTTGGGTGGATACATTTGTTGGGCAAACCAAGAACCAAGCTTGAAATATGATTGTAGTCTACAAATGAGCTATCGTGGATCTGGCGAAAAGAAAATACGGATTAGCGGCTCTTAAAAGAACCACTTAATTACATACTACAAAGAAAGTGAATAACCACCCATGTGTTTAACATCAAACACAGAGGTAAACATGAACAATAAACAAATAAATAAAATACAGGACTAGATGTGGCACATCAGAGAAATTGTTCAAAATGATCATTTTCTGCAGAGGTACAATATGCAAGCCTCTGTTCAAAATTGCGACATGTATTGTCCAACAGCACCACCGTGACTTGACTACAAATTTCTTGAATGGCAAGTTTCAACTCTTGAACATTTGCATATTGTTTATTTCTCTGGTAGAGACGATCTTGAATGAATCCCCAAACAAAAAAATCACAGGGATTCAAATCCGGAGAGCGAGGTGGCCAATTAATTGCTCCAAACTTTCCGATCCACCTATCACCAAATGTTTCGTTTAAAAAACGTCTATTTTGCAGTGCAGTGTGACACGACGCCCCATCTTGCATGTAAAAAACCCGTTCTAATGGTTGGATGGCTTCTACAGCAGGCAAAATGTCATTGCGAAGCATATTGCCATATTTGTTGGCGTTCAAACTGCAATCAATAAAAAATGGACCTATAACATGGCGCCCCAAAATGCCGATCCACACGTTACAGTTGCTCAACGTTGGTCCCGATTGTCATGCACTATATGTGGGTTTTGGAGTGCCCAAATCCGATCATTTTGTTGATTTGAAGAGCCAGTCAATCCAAATTAGCATTCATCCGTGAAACAAATGTTTCTAACAAATCTTGGGGCTGCAATAATTTTTTCGGTCAGTCATTTCACACAACTCCATTGGGGGGAAAAGGTGGGTCGGTAAGAGTTGTTGATGGTTCTCTTGTTTGTAGCTTTCAAAACCTTCTTTTTGCAGATAATTATGGATGGTCGATCTACTAAGTCCAGTTTCTTGGCCAATCTGTCGAATACTCTTGGAAGGATCATCGTTTACTGTAGCAAGAACAACAAGTTTTGCCACATTTTCATCCTCTGGAGCCGCACCAGCTTGAAGTCGTCGCTTTCGCTCACAGGAACATATCGGGTTAATACTCCCAGTTTCCTCAAAACGAGCAACCACTGCCTGAAGTGAACTGCATGCTGGTATTGGTTGTTCAGGAAACAATGCAGCAATGTTGCCTCGAATTTGAGCAAAGGAATTACCAGCCCAGTATTGTTTTAAAACAAGTTTTCTCTTCTCAAAATTGATAACTAATGAAACATTTAAATAAGAAATGATAAAAATAAAATTTTACACTGTATCAACAAAATGTTTCCTCATTTCCTTACTTTTAATATCAATAAATACAAGGTTTCTGTATACATTACATTTTTATTTCGAGGAAATTGTGTGTGAAAAAGTGGATGCAACAAGTACCAAAATAAGTATATTTCCATAATCAATCTATACATAAATTTCTTAACGGAAGAAATTAACAAGTGGACATGAAAAAGAAATGTAACATTTATTTAGGTAATAACACAGATAACAACAATTATTCCTATAAAAACACTATCACCTTTATTAAGATTCAATTCAATTCAATTCAAATTTATTCATGTTTACAATCACCAAAACAGCAATGTACATACGTCAAAAATAGAATAGTCTACAAATTAAATTTAAATAAATTCAGTCCAGATGCCATTATTTACTTAATACTAAAAGCTTATAGTCAACATCCTAAAATAGACTATACAGAGAAAAGATAAAAAATTAATAATTTTAATTAAAATACTTAAAATACTCTTCGTCACAATAAAAAACATTTACCATTAAAATTTGCTTAATTTCCTTTCGGAAACTATCCACTGTAACGCTTTAATTTTTATGGGCAGTTGAAATATTTTACCGTCCAGTAGCCAGGACCATTCTGACACCTTCTCAAACGACAATATGAGATTATTAAATTTTTTCGGCCTCTAGTAAGGTAAGCATGCATGTCCTCGTGAGCAGAAAACAGATACATATTATTTTTCACAAACAGCAAATTCTCCAATATAAACATGGAGGGCAGGGTTAGTATGCCTAGCTCTCTGAAGTGCGCTCTGCAGTCATCTCTGTAGCCCAGGCCAGCCAACAATCTGGCCGCTCTTCGCTGAAGCCTGAACAAACGCTTAGCCCCCGAGGCGTGGCCCCAAACAACTACAGCATAAGAGAGCCATGCATGAAAAGATGCAAAGTAAGCCGATCTAAGTACCATACGAGATATCCTATCTGGAAGCTGACGTAGCAGGTACAAACTTGTATTGAGTCTTGAAGCCAAGTTATCAGTGTGTAAATCCCACTTGGTGCTCTCATCCACAAGAACCCCAAGAAATTTAACCTGGGATACGTGGTCATTTACGGTTCCAATCTCTCTCAATGCAAACACCATCCTCTGTAGATAACTCCTAAATCTTTGAGGCGGAAAGTTCATTTTTTACTACTTACTTTTGGGTGAAGCCTCATTCACTTTTGGGCCCGATTCGTTCGTTGTTGGAGAAGGAATTTCACACTACTCACAGTAAAATTACTGCGAATAACAATTTACCCTAGAAAGGGCTCGGACGAATCGACCTGGGTAACGTTTCGGCAACTTGTCTGCTGCCTTCTTCAGAACTATCTAAAAAATAAAGCTTTAGAAATTATGAATTACAAAAAGTTATACTTATTAATGTGTTTGGTCTTTGAGTATTTGTGTGTGATATTCTGAAAATTTCTTTTTGCTTTTGACATGAAAATGTCATTTGATAAGAATTGTCATTATTACGAAAGGTACGTTTAAAATTTTTGGTTAATGTATTGTTTAGTACCTAATATGATTTGTTCTATCTACGTGTAAAATAGGTATAATGTGAATGTTAATATTAATTTATATGTAAGTTACCATTTTGAACTTCTTGTTCTAACATAGGTAACCATGTGTTATCTATGTATGCTGAACAAGAAGCCACACAATGATCTTTGTTAAGTAAATTATATGCACTTTCTTTGATTTTACGCTTCTTTGATAATGGTTCTTTGGATACGATACTAGTATCGTTCCATTTTACTCTATGACTATTATCAAAGGCGTGTTGGCATATATTTGACTTTTCAAAATTCTCGCATTCGCAAGGAATTTTATATATAACGTTTTTTGTGTATTCGTTTTCATTGTGTGGTTTAGTTTTTGTCAGTTGTGCACGTAATGTATTTTGTGTTCTAAAAACTGTTCTAATATTGTATTTGTTACCTAATCGTTTAATTTTGTCTGATAACCCTTTGATATATGGTATAAAAAGGTTTGTAATATGTCTATTTTGATTTTGCCTTATATTTGGCTGTTCGAATTGATTAAAGCATTTATTAATGAAATAACCTGGATAATTGTTTTTAAGTAAAACATTTTTAATATGTTTCTTTTCAATTTCCAAATTATTATCATTACAAATGATTTTTGCGCGATCAAATAGACTCTTTACAACTCCTTTTTTCACCATAATCGGGAGATTTGAGTTGTATTTTAAGGTTCGATCTGTATGTGTTGGTTTGCGATAAACAAAAGTTTCAAATCTGTCTAAATCTTTTTTTATTAGTATGTCTAAAAATGGAAGTGTTTGATTGTGTTCTTTTTCAATTGTAAATTTTATAGTGGGTTCTTGTGAATTTATGTGATTGAGAAAGGTGTCTAAATGATTATTACCAAACTGATATATTGAAAAAACATTATCAATATATCTCCACCAAATTAAAGGTTTAAAATTATAATTATAAACAAAATTTGATTCAAAATTTTCCATAAATAAATTACTAAGTACAGGAGACAATGGTGAACCCATTGCCATACCTGTATTTTGTTGGTAATAATCATTTTTGTATTGAAAATAGGTTGTGTTAACGCATAGTGTTAGTAATTCCATAATTGTATTTATGTTTAGTTTAGTGCGTTCTCTAAGCTTGATGTCATTTTCAAGTTTATTTTTTACAATAACTAAAGTTTTATCGACAGGTACATTAGTAAACAAACTAGAAACATCAAAACTTACCAGTGTGGATTTGGGTTTATATCTATATCTTTTAGTTTTTCTAAAAAATGACTAGAATTTTTGATGTATGATTCTGTGTTTCCTACTAAAGGATTTAATATCTGTAATAAAAACCTAGATAGTGGATGTGTTGGTGTGTTAATGCTACTGACAATAGGTCTAAGAGGAATGTTGTTTTTATGTATTTTTGGAACACCGTAAAAGTGAGGTGTTTTACTGTTGTGTGGTGTTAATTTGAATCTTTCTCTATCAGTGAAACTGTTTTTGTGTTTTTTTAAAGTGGTGTAAATTTGTCTTTCTATTTTCTCAGTTGGATCTTTGTTAAGTTTTGTGTAATTACCATAGTTTAAAAGGCTCTCAATTTTTTACAGTTCATTATAACTGTAGCGTTACCTTTATCTGTTGGAAGAATTTTAATATTATTATCTTTTTTTAAAAAATTGAGTGCCTTTCGCTCGATGGGATTTAGGGTTTGTTTAATGTTAAAGGGTTTATCTAAAATTAATTTTGACCTAATTCTAAACTCTTGTTGGTGTTCTTGTGGTAAGTTTTGAACTGTTTGTTCAATTGCTGAAATGAAATCAAGCTTAGGAACATTTTTAGGTGTTACAGAAAAATTTAGACCTTTAGAAAGTACAAGATTTTCAGTATTAGTGAGGTTTCTGTTTGATAGGTTTATTACCTATTATGTAAATTGTTATTCGCAGTAATTTTACTGTGAGTAGTGCGAAATTCCTTCTCCAACAACGAACGAATCGGGCCCAAAAGTGAATGAGGCTTCACCCAAAAGTAAGTAGTAAAAAATGAACCATCCTCTGTGTCTTGCCCATATTCAGCAGCAATCGATTGGAATGAAACCAATTTTTGGCCAGTTTTTCAAGTTGTTTGTGGCCAGTTTGGCAAGATTTGTTGTCACTGAAAAGAGTTTTTTTCACAGATACTATAGTCTCCAGATACATAGATAAAACATGAAAGAAACTGGTCTTAGCAGATCAAACATCCATCGCTATCTGCTTACTGCTCTTGCTTATTTGCTATAAACATTTGTTCCACCAATGAATGTTAATTTGGATTAATGGGTCCCTCAAATCAACAAAATGAATGAGTTTGGACTCTCTAAAATCCACATACAGTGCAGGACAACCGAGACCAACGTCGAGAAGTTGTCAATGTGTGGATTGGCATTTTGGGGCGCACTGTATTTGGTTTTCCAATGAGATTTTGTCTGTCATAGAAGAGTCCAGCACTTAGCAAGGGTTTTTTACATGCAGGATGGGGCCTCGCGTCACACAGCACTGCAAAATAGACACTTTTGAAGTAAAACATTTGGAGATAGATGAATTCACCTCAATAACAACAACAACAACGAACACCCTTAATTGGTGACAAGAGACAAATTGCCATGTCATCATGGTTGTCGTATTGCTAAACTAAAATGAATTTGACAACCAGCCATACACAAATTGGAATGATTTTCCTTTTACTAATTATGATAATAATAAACGTAACATTTACTTACCGTATGATTTAAGAACATTATCCTCAGGTTTTCGGTTAATTTTCACTGCATAATCACGTTAATTACTACATGATAGTCCCTCAAAATAAATAAGAAAGGAAAATCGGCTCTGAGTCAGACATAAGAAATTATTATGTTGGCGACACTGCACATGCATGGTGGGGGTGACGCGCCAAATTCAAATTTTTGCACTTTTCGAGGCGTTCTTCCAAAAAATAGCCAAAACTGTGGTATTGAAAAAATTACAGGATGATAGCTGACCATAAGCTCTACAACTTTATTCTTAAAAGTTTTTCAATCAAAACAACCGTACAGGCGCAAAAAAATAAAAACCGATTTCCCATGTTAATCTCCTATGTCCAGGGTTCTGCTGGACACCCGGTATATAAAGAAAAATGGTGGGAAGTTTTACCTGGTTAGCTGGAGTGGTATGTGGAGGCAAAAACTGTAATCATAAGCAGTACAACTCGAGTCAATCTTTCTTTCGATTTCCTCAAGATAGAAAAAAGTAACTTCTGCAAATCGGGAAGAATTGCTTCGAAATTTGGATTCGCTTCATGGCAGCTTTGTGGGTCTCATTTTGAAGACAGTATGTTCATCGTTGACACTCACCGCAGAAGGTTGCTATATGGAGCAACAACAAAAAGAGACATTCATCTTCTGAAGATTTAGGTGAACCATTTGTGTCGTGTGGAACATCAATTAGGTATTTTACTCTCAAAGATAGATGTGGCGCAAATAATTCAAAATTGCTAAATTGTTTCAGAACCAGTTTCAAAACGTTGGTTGTGTACCGAAGATCCAAGCGTAGAGATCTCAGAATATTGACCAGTTAGTGAATCAAATATAAAACCCTCAGAAAACCGCATTATCCATTAATACCGTACAAAATTACAGTTTAGAACCTACAAGAAAAATTCGTGTTCTAGAACAGTTCACTGTTTCACCATCAAGTAGGTAATACATTGGTACCATAACATAAAACTTGGTAAAACTGCTTTATTTTAGGTCAAATTACAAGCATTACAAGAATATCTACATCTTTACCAGCATCCCAGAATTGGTGTTAGAATATCTCTTTAATACACATTTAAAAAAATTGCCCTGCAGAAGTCTCTTTATCAAATGTACAGTGTTCCCAGAAATATTTATTTACAACATCCCTGCGTTAATTTCCCTAGAGAGTACGCTATAAAATTGTATTTTACATTAAAATGTATTAACAGAAATTTTAAAGCTGCTGTTCCAAATTCTCATAAACACCAATTGATTATTTGTCAGCATCAATAAAACGTATGGATTGGAGATCCATATTTTTATTATTATATTATATCTACTCTATACGTACTTCTACATCTGAGCTATGTTACAGCTCGGTTACACAAATAGGTTAAGTTTAGGGTAACTTCATAATAAAATAGCATTATAAATAAATTTTAGCACGCCCCTGAAATCTATACCAAAGTAGTCAAGGTAGAAAGGTGAGTGTTTTTGAAAGATCAAAGGGACCGTCTTTCTGTATATTTTATTCTGTGACCCTACTTTATAGGGGTGATTCTGATAAGGGTCAGGGTGCTGTCCTGGTCCATCATGTCTACAATGGAAGCCATGTGATAGCAGATGTTATTCGGGCTCTAAGATCCAGTTGTGCATCTTTACTTTAACGCGCCACTATCAGTGACTAAAACATGGCCTCAGATAAAAAAGTCAGGCAGTACTATAGCCTTTTACTCTATCATTGCTGTTGACTGGACCAATCTGTAACAGAAATTTCAGCCACCTGTCTCCCTTCTGAACAATCTTGAAGATTGCCCTGAGTGGTGATCATTTCTGGGTTCTGTTTAGAAGTACCTCGCCGACTGGGGCTCTTCATGCGCTCTTCTTGTCTTCCTGAGCGCTTCTTTCTTCGTCGGCAGTCACCCTTTCGGTTTGTCGGTTTTGAAATAAAAACATATAATACAGGGTGAGTCATAATGGGAGGACGAAAATGAAATCTCATATTCTTTGGTCGATTTTAAGGGGGGCTTGTCATACATGTGTGTTACTTATCGAGCTTCGTTAAAAAGTTACAGGGTGATGAAGTTAGAATTTTAAAATGCATATATCTTGATTTTTCCGAAAGGTTAAGAGATATTTTAATGAAGTTTGGTATGTTTGGACTACTATGAAAGGCGCACACTTTGCAATAAAAAAATTATTTTTATTTCCTCCAGTGGCGTGCGTACCAGCACGTTGACACATATTATTTGAAGAGAAAAGTGTACGCCACTGGTTTTTCGAAAAACGAAATTTAATTTTTCAATCGTCAACCATCTCTGAAGAAATAACCCCTCTTCAGATTTTTTAGTACGACGCAGGAGTAAATTAATAAAAATCCTTGCTGTACCGCCATTTTAGTAGTCTGATAAGAGCATTAAAGTTTGATGTGATGTACGCCCCTTGCTTCAGAAAAATAAAATCTAATTTTTCAACTCCCCATCCGTCTCTAAATAAAAATGCCCTCTTCAAGTTTTTGAATTCTCGTGAATTAAAATCTTATCTTAGTTTGTCTTATCTTATCCACCACTACAATTCTGAAGCAAAAAGCTCACTTAACTTGTTTTTCGTAGGACTGTATTTGAGTAATTAAGTAAGAAGCATTGCGATAGAGCCATTTTAAGCAGTATGGCAATAGTCGCGCAGTTTATAGGTTGAATTATGTTGCATATCAATAGATTTTAATATTCAAGCCATAAGAAATGGAATTTTGATATTTTAGATTTTTCATTTAGACGGTTCGTCGTACTGAAAAACCTAAAGAGGACATTTTTATTCCGAGATGAATGGAGAAGTGAAAAATTAGATTTTATTTTTCGAAAACCAGTGCCGTACCAATTTTCCTTCAAGTAATATGGGTCAAGGTGCTGGTACCCGCGCCCCTGGCGAAAATAAAATTAAGTTTTTTATTGCAAATTATGCGCCTTCCCCAGATGTCGAAACATACCAAATTCCATTAAAATATCTCTTACCCTTTTGGAATAATCAAGATATATGCATTTTGAAATTCTAATTTCAACACCCCGTAACTTTTTAAGGAAGCTCGATAGGTAACACAAATGTATGACGAACCCCTCTTAAAATCGACCAAAAAATATGACATTTCATTTTCGTCCTCCCATTATGACTCACCCTGTATAGCAATTTGACTTTGTTATATCTTTGTAACAATTCAGGGTGGGTTGGGTATATTGGGTGGGTAGGGAGCTCATCCTCGTGAGTGAGCAGGATGTGGAAAGGGCTGGTTAGCAGCAGTTACCTACGATAGGTTACACCCGGGCTTTGAGAATAAATTCTCGCTGACTGGGCAGAATGGCTCATATGTAGAGAGTATGTTTGTCTCTTCTTTAGATGGTCCTGATTTCTGTGAGATCTGAAACAGAAAATTAGACTTTAGCTGTTGCAAATTTTGCAAAAAATTCGCAAAAACGAGGTGAATGTATTGAAGCTTTATAATAATTAACAAGACTCCGATTTAACTGTTTCATCTAAAACATCTACACCAAACACAATCGCAACGGTAACCAACAATACTCTTACAGTGACAACGTGGCATCGTCAATTACATGATATAAATCGAAAAGAGTAGATGGTCACCAATTTTTCGATTAATCATGCATCTGCATACCAGTTTCGCGGTCTATCCCTCATCAGTACAACTTTGGCTGGTCAACAAATTGGAGACAGTGAGATCGCGGCTTAAAGCCAAGACACCCACCAGTGTATTAGAACTGAAAGTCATCTGCATGCAGTCTACGGAAGAGCGGTGGGTGGGGGTACAGAGCAGGAGCAGACGACATCCACCAGCGTATTAGATCTAATACTGCATGGCAGATGGCTCTCAGTTCGAGAAGCAGCCCATATTACTCTGTACCTCGCAAGCTATCGGAACCAGAACGAAGTGTAAAGAGTAGGTGGTCACCAATTTGTCGATCAACCCATCGGCATACCAGTTTCGGGGTCTATCCCTCATCAGTACAGCTTTGGCTGGTCGACAAATTGGAGACAGTGAGATCGTGGCTTAAAGCCAAGACACCCACCAGTGTATTAGAACTGAAAGTCATCTGCATGCAGTATTAGATCTAATACGCTGGTGGATGTCGTCTGCTCCTGCTCTATAAAACATCCCACCGCTCTTCCGTAGATTTTTGGCTTTAAGCCGCGAACTGTAGGTCTACTATTTGTCAATCAGCCAAAGCTGTACTGATGAGGGATAGACCTCGAAACTGGTATGCAGATGGGTTGATAGACACATTGGTGACCACCACTCTTTACACTTCGTTCTGGTTCCTATAACCTGCGAGAGCAATATGGGCCGCTTCTCGAACTGAGAGCCATCTGCCATGCATCAATAATTAGATCTAATAGCCTGGTAGATGTCCCCTGCTCCTGCTCAGTACAACATCTCACCATGATATAAATCGTTGATCCCCTCTTGGATGTTTTTACTTTTTTCAATAAATTTTAGAAATAATGAGAGATGCTTCCAGTTTCATGTGTAACTATAAAATGCGCGCCACTCTGTGTAAAATTTCAAGGTTGGCGCCCGAGATTTAGCGTCGCAAATGTAATTCTCTGATATACAGAAGATAAAAAAAAATCTGGAAAGAAGGATACAATTGAATAATATATAACACAGTTTGAATGAACGCTGAAAGAAAGGAACGAAAAAAGTTAGAATAAAGTAAAGAAAAAAGTAATGTAAAGAAATAATAAAAGAAAAAAATAATGAGAAACGTGTATCAATGAACAAGGACCAAACATGCAAAATCGCGAAAATACTCTAAGAAATGAAAATAAAGTTTAGTAAATTAAAAAAAAATGTTATTATTAACAAAAATACAGAAAAAGTATTATTAAGCATAAAAAATAAGTATTGAAAACAGAAGTAGAATTACTTCACTGAGAGAGGTAGAACGGGATTCAGAAGACCGCCAGACTGAACTTATAATTAAGAATATCAAAAAAAAGTTAATAAACGTACGATAAAACCTTAGAAAATACCACAAAACGTAGTAATAAGAATAATATAAAAGCGTGCAATGACATTGTGAAAAACTAGGGACAGAGATCGAGAAAGTCAAAATGAATGATACAAACACACAGCATAAGAATGGTGAAACGCAAAAAAGTCCAAACAGAAAACTGATAAAGGTTGGGAAACAAAACAAAATTACATAACAAGAAAAGTGCTTGAATAAACACTGAAAAAAGAACAAAGAAATGAAAAAGCAGTTGATATTTTAGGATAAATCCAGAAAAAGAGAAGTAGTTAAAGTTAAAAAAAACTAGAGAAAAAATGTATATATAATGTTAACTGCAGCATAAAAAAATAATTATTGAAAATGGAAGTAGAATGTACCCACTGAGAAACGTAGAAGATCCAAAAGAACGTCTGGGTACACTTATAGAAGAGAATTACCAAAAGAAATATTCGACATAATAAGAAAGGAATATTAATAAACGTTCTAGTATAATGTTAACTGCATGTCAAATGAACTGAGATTATCCCAAAAATTATCGACAGGAATATAGTAAAAGCATTAATAATCATAAAAAATAATTATTGAAAATGGAAGTAGAATATACCCTCTGGGAAACGTAGAAAGATCCAAAAGAACTTCAGAGTGAACTTTTAGAAAAGACATACTAAAAGAAAAATTCGACATAATAAGAAAGAAATATTAATAAACGTACGAGGGAACCTCAGAAAATGCCACAAAATGGCTTAGTAGAATTCAGAAAAACCAGAGAGAGAAGCCGAAAAACTCATAATAAATGATGCAGACTGACAGCATAAGAATAGTAAAATGAAAAAAGATCCTAACAGTAAACTGAGAAAGGTCTAAAATGGAGCAACAAAATTGCATAAGATAAAAGTGCTTGAAACAACTTTAAAGAAAAAATAAAGAAACGAATAACTGTGGAGATTTTAGGCCAAATCCAGAAAAAGAGAACTAGATAAAGTTAAGGACAAAAATTTAAACAAAAATCTAGAAAAAATGCATATACTCGGGAACATCGTAAAAATATTAAAGCGAAAAGAAAAAAAATGGAGTATAATGTTAACTGCATGTCAAATTAACCGAGATTATCCCAAAAATTATCGACAGGAATATAGAAAAAGCATTAATAATCATAAAAAATAATTATTGAAAATGGAAGTAGAATGTACCCTCTGGGAAACGTAGAAAGATCCAAAAGAACTTCAGAGTGAACTTTTAGAAAAGACATACTAAAAGAAAAATTCGACATAATAAGAAAGAAATATTAATAAACGTACGAGGAAATCTCAGAAAATTCCACAAAATGGCTTAGTAGAATTCGGAAAAACCAGGAACAGAAGCCGAGAATCTCATAATAAATAATGCAAACTGACAGCATAAGAATAGTGAAATGAAAAAAGATCCTAACAGTAAACTGACAAAGGTCTAAAAAGGAGCAACAAAATTGCATAAGATAAAAGTGCTTGAAACAACTTTAAAGAAAAAATAAAGAAACGAAAAACTGTGGAAATTTTATTCCAAATCCAGAAAAAGAGAACTAGATAAAGTTAAGGACAAAAATTTAAACAAAAATCGAGAAAAAATGCATATACTCGGGAACATCGTAAAAATATTAAAGCGAAAAGAAAACAAATGGAGTATAATGTTAACTGCATGTCAAATGAACTGAGATTATCCCAAAAATTATCGACAGGAATATAGAAAAAGCATTAATAATCATAAAAAATAATTATTGAAAATGGAAGTAGAATGTACCCACTGGGAAACGTAGAAAGAGATCCAAAAGAACTTCAGAGTGAACTTTAAAAAAAGAGATACTAAAAGAAAAATTCGACATAATAAGAAAGAAATATTAATAAACGTACGAGGGAACCTCAGAAAATGCCACAAAATGGCTTAGTAGAATTCAAAAAACTGAAGGCATAAGAATAGTGAAATGAAAAAGGATCCTAACAGTAAACTGACAAAGGTCTAAAAAGGAGCAACAAAATTGCATAAGATAAAAGTGCTTGAAACAACTTTAAAGAAAAAAAAAAGAAACAAAAAACTGTGGAGATTTTAGGCCACATCCAATTAAATAAACTTGAAAAAAAATGCATAGCCCATTGGATGAATATTAAAGTTAAAAGAAAAAAAAATTGGAGTATAGTGTAAAACGCAGATTAAGTGAACTGAGATCATCTCCAAAAATTATCGACAGGAATATAGGGAAAGCATTAATAAGCATACAAAATAAATATGAAAAGTAGAAGAAAATTCTACACATTAGTAAGTACAATACTAAAAGAGAATTGTTTATAAACGTACGAGAGAACCTCAAAAAAAAATCACAAAATGGCCTTGTAAGATTCGAAAAAAATAGGGACAAAGATCGAGAAACTCACAATAAATGATGCAAACTAACAGCATAAAAATGATAAAATTTAAGAAGATCCAAATAGAAAAGTCATAAAAAGGGAGCAACAAATTTGCAACAGATAAAACAGACTTGAAAAAAACACTGAAATAACTAAAGAAGCGAAAACGTTATGAAGATTTTAGGCCAAATCCAGGAAAATGTTGAAAGAAAACTAGATAAAGTTAAGAAAAAGAAGAGAGAGCAATTGTCTATAGTTGAAAAGAATAAGAGAAAGTAGAAGAACATGAGAAATTTGCTCAGAGGCAAAAATTAAATCCTAGAGACTGTACTTAATTGAAGAATTAGTGACAGAATAACGGAAGAATACTAATAAATATAGAAAATATACCTACTGGAAAACTATAATATGGTATTTTCAGGACTCGGAAACTTGACAAAAACGGGAAGAGGGAAACTCTGAAAAAGTAATTGAAAAGAACATGATGAGGTATTAGTAGCAATTCGAAAATTTCAAGAAAACTCCCTGAAGAAAACTAGATTTTCAGTCAGTACTTGCTTTATAATTTTTGATATTTTTAACTTTTTAAATTTAAAAAATGTACGGGTTGGTTATCAGAAAACGTTATCTAGAAGGAATGTTTGACCTAATCAAAATGTCCGGACTTTTGTTCCTTCATCGTTTTTTTTTTTGACATATCACAGTCGACTAGATGAGCTTTTTTAAATGAACAGCCCCCAGGTCAAACTAATAATTACAAATAATAATATCTATTGAAACAATAGTTCTAAATCTCAAGTATACATGTGATGATGGCTTGGTGTAGATCAATGAAACTGAAGGATGTAGAAAGGCTGTATAATGCCGGCGTTTCGGCACTAAATTAGTGCTATCCTCAAGACAATACAACACATCATCTACGTCAAACTCTGCATTCAAGTATTCTGCCAATTGTGTAGCTCTAGGTTGTCTCTAGAAGGGAGAACATAAAACTAACAAAAAACGAAAATGTCTGTTTCTCCTTTGAACACAAATAGAGAAGTTTCCATGGGTAATTTCGGACGGCATACTAATTATTGCTTTTAGTACTTGGTATGTTTTTTCTTCCTTCTTATCATATGGTTTGATAAAAATACCAGTAACTCCTCCAGGTAACTCCAAACCAAAACCTAACAGGCTCATTAGCTCTAAGATGAAGTTTTACATACTCAGTAGAAATTACCAGACATGACCGTTGAAAGTCAAAATGGCTGACGAATGTCGTAAATGAAATCTTTTGTAAAAGCATCATTTTTACGTCTCGCAATCGTTTCGATCGGTCTGGCGTATTACGTGATCACGAAGTCCTTTTAGGGAAAGAGGTTTACCTACTGCCCAGAGCGCTTCCTTTTTCACCCATCGTGGCTCAATACCCGAAAGAAACCATAACCGCAGAGGCGCGAATTTAATTTATGCCCGGTAGAAAGTTATTGAGTCGCGTTTTTTCTTTCATGTTCCCCGAATAAATTACCCTTAATTAATCTATTATTTAGTCATTAACACGTCGCTATAATTATAACGACGGATTTGGTGGCCGTTAATTAGACATGGTGTTGACAGGGGACGTTGCCTCCGAGGGGACATTTCGCCTCCAAATTTGGCGGCTTTGCCTTTTTGGGACCGACTCTCATATCAATTGTTCCATCCTTTGCGAATTTAATCGATATTGACAGCGTAAAATTTCCCTTATGAACACACATCAATGTAATAAATAGAGAGCTTAAGAATGTTAATTATTGTTGTGTGTAGTATAGCTCTAATGGCACTTAATCTACCTATTAAGAGCCCGTGTAAATATAGCGACTTAATATGGCTTATCTAGAATATCCATTAATGGGTTAATAAACCACCCAACTGCAATTTTATCTTCGCTAATTTAGCTTTTAGAGGATATTACCGGTGTTTTGTTAAAGAGTATCATTAGTTTAATACGCATTGCAATGGGTCTACGTGTGGTCCGATTTATAAAACTAGCGGTTAATATTTTGTGTTTATGTATGTTTTTTTGTTGCTTCCGTGTACAGGGTCTCAAATAAGTTAAAAGAGAAGGAAAAGTTTGTATCCAAACTCTAGGGGCTAAACAAAGATGCAAGATTGAATAGTACAGTAGTAGACATTGTTAATATCTCAAAAATGAGGCGAAGATGTTTTGTTGGAGAACTCACTTCAAGCAGACAACTTTAATAATCACACATGGGACTCTCGGTACTTAACATGATCTTAAGCCACGCAAACCGCGGTACTTCCTAGATAGAGAAATTGCTACTATAAATCCTCGGACATTCCCGACACCCGACCATACGCATTAGGAGTTTATATCGGGGCTCCGGTATTAGCAAAACAAGTCCGCACATCGATAAATTGCGATA
This sequence comes from Taphrorychus bicolor, assembly GCA_951812265.1. Classification (NCBI taxonomy): domain Eukaryota; kingdom Metazoa; phylum Arthropoda; class Insecta; order Coleoptera; family Curculionidae; genus Taphrorychus; species Taphrorychus bicolor. The sequence continues at coordinate 8,247,302 of OX638302.1, read as the reverse complement.
TTAATGTGGGAACAGCCTTAGATTTATTCCCGTTATAACTAAATGTTTACGTTGCTTTCCGATATTTGCTCTTGATAGATATTGATTGTGTTAGCACCTTATAAATATTGTGGGTATGCTCGTTCCTTTGGTATCATTGAGCAGATGTACTTCCATCTTCAGTGTTTTCAACACTTTTTTTTGTTTGCTTTTAATAATAGGGAGTAATAGGTTTACGAGGAACTGCGCTGTTGCACCGCGATCCATGGCTTCGTTGAGAAAGCGTTAGTTCAAGACCAATGTTCATGGTGAAGAGCCACTTACCAGAGCTGTCCCTGCTGCAAATCTGAAAACATTGGATCTAGACAAGACAGGTCGATACACTCCTCCAAGTCAAGGAGTGGTACCGTACTGAAGAATGGATGACAGAGGGGTGATTGTGCCACAAACGGTACACCCCCTGGGAATGGGCGAACCCTGGTAGTAAGTAGCTTTGATGTAGTAATGCGGGGCCCTACTGGAGTCGATATTTATTTTCCTTGCAACAAAACCTGCAGAATAATATTTCTACGTCCGACAAGGGGGACTCATCCCTTGATTCTCAAATAACTTAGAAATCTATGGAGACCGGTCAGTCGGCTCCAGCACAACCTACTGAGGTGGAGGAAAACCAACCCTCCACCTCAACAGCAGACAATACAACTTCCGAAGAGAAGCTTCTAAAATCCTCTTCGGAAGATGAAAAAGCCAGTCCTGGGGGGAGCTTATCTCTCAAGAGAAGTCGGCTACTAAAATCTGCACGGAGGCAATTAAAAAACTTAATGAGCCGAGGGACTAACTATGCTATCGCTCTAAAACAAATACTCGAGGAAAGAGAGAGGGACAAGAAAGCAGCTCCCACAGCCAGCTCCACCGAAGGTGCAAAAGCCAATGGTCGGAGGGTAGCACACCCAAGCAAGCTTCGAAAAAGCCGCGAAGGGTGCTCGAGAGGGCCAGCTACGGGGAGGCTCTAAGGGGGGGTCAGGGTTGGCATAATCCACACAAACTACCCGAGAGCTACTCTGAACGCGGACCAACTCCGGCTGATTTCAGCTGCAATCTTGAATGCAGTCGAAAACTTGTCGGAAGTTGGACCACAGGTAAGATTCCAGGGCTGCACCCATTGCCCTGGCTAGCTACGGGTCACCTGCGAGGACGAGGATAGTGCCGCATGGTTGGAAGCTTCGATCGGAGAGAAACGTTTGGTGGCAGTTGAGTGAGAACGGTCTGAAATCGCTCCTATAAATACGGACGGATTAAACCAAGTAACGCGAAGTTCATAGTGGAATTTTATATTAGTGTAAGGGAAAAAATAACCCCTGTACAACTATTAAAGTGTGAGGGTTTTTTGGCGGAAAAATCCTTCATTGTTTTGTCAAACCAAAGGTAAATATTAGTGGACTCTTGAGCTAATATCCTATCAGATAAACAATCTAAAGGCTCAAAACCGATAAATATCGGCATAGGCAAATCGCACTTGCATACGTTATCTCCGGCGATAAGCGAGAGCGGTACTACGGCACCACAACTCTCTTTCCTTTCGCTTTTACGACAAAGTCAGGCATCGCAACAACAAAAAAGTGGCTGACAGCGGGGGCATGGATGATGACGAAGAACTTCCTCCTTGGAAGGCAATGACATCACACAAGAAAACTTTAAGTCTGAGTACCTCACCACCGTGGACGAACCAAAAGCAGGGAAAGACGAAAAATACCACAACTCCACAAAGCAAAACCGGCTACTTTGATCTGTGCTGGGATGATGAAGCAGGCAAATCAGTTAAGCGTAAAAGAACTGCATCAATAGGAAGTGCGAATGAGAACAACGACGAAGAATATCTGAAAGCAGACAGGGAGAAACTAAAGAAACTGAAAAACTTAATCAAAACTATGGACGAAACTGTAAAGCAACTTTCGAATCAAGTAAGAAACAATGGAAACACCAAAAGGGAAATCAAAGATATCACAGAAAAACTTAGAACAAAGTCGAGCCTGATGAATACCGCAGAAATGTGGGACCTCATCGACTCCCTACAAATAGGAACTCGTCCATAATCATGTAACGAAAAACCAGAAACAAAAACTACAGACACACAAACCGAAGAAACATACACAATGCAATACTTAACGAAAAGAGTGGAAACAAAAAACATAGACACACAAACGGACCCGAACTACGACCAAAAGAACATACTAGGACAATTACATAAAGCAGATAACATAAGCAAAATCATGGAGATAATAAAATTAAAATGGAATGACAAATGTTACCCAAAAACAACACCGGGCCTAGGAAGCCCACTTTCAATCGAAAATAACACCATAGTGATCATAGATACGGACGAACAGAGAAATAATGGCTACAAGAAAAAACTAGGCGAAACCTTTCCGCAAATCTCCAGTTACCTGAAATCTGGAAAGCCAGATGAAGGTAAAGTAATAAGCGTCGACACAAAAATCACCACAGATGAAGACAACAAAGAAGAAAATGGAAATACACTACACGTCCTTGGATTAAAAAATTGAGAATCTGAGCAGAACATTTCAACATCCCTAGAAAAATGGACGAGTCTCTACCAGGGACTCAAGAATTTAATACAAAAAGAACAACAAAAGGCAACCAAAAAAATCACACTCTGTAATAACACGAAAGTAGATATAGTAAATATTACCAGATCACGACATGAACATGACAATATATATAACTACAAAAGCTCCGTACAAACCAATAACAACACAGGAACAAGGAGTATACACAAACGGAGAACTGAACACAAATACAGGTACTTCTACAAATAACGATCCCTTTAATTGGACAACAACTAGAAACAAGAAAGCAGGCCCAGTTATAATAAAAGGAGTAAACTCGGAAGCTACATACTCCCAAATAACGTCAAAAATGAGAAAAAACATCAAAATCCAAGACATAGGAGTAAGAGTGCACAATATTAGACACGACAACAAAGGACAGATACATATCAAATATCAAGCAAACGAACATGAAGAGAAGACTTTCCTTGAAGAAGTAAAAAAAAACATAGACAAAGATATGGACACATCAATAGCCAAAAACTACAAAACAGTGTTTATAAAGGATATAATTAGCACAACCGAACAACAAGAAGTAGGAGACGCTATTGCCGATACACTAAAAATCACCCCTGAGGAAAAAAGTGAAATTAAAATACAACTAGCTATAAAACCTAACCAAAATAAACTCCTCTATGCTTTTGCAAAATTACCAATTGAAAAAGCCAACATACTAATCAATACGGGAAAAATACGAATAGGATGGAGTAACTGTAGAGCAGAGGAAACAAACAAGCCAGTAATATGCTTAAACTGTTATAAATTTGGACACATCACCCCTAACTGCAGAGAACGAAGTTGCCTTAACTGTAGTTCGACCCAGCATGAAATCAAAAACTGCAAAGAACAACCGAAATGTCTCAACTGCACTGACAATAATAACCACAAAACATACAGTTACGAATGCCCGCTCTATAAGAAGGCATTCTTAGAATAAGGCAAACTCGTAGAATGATTTAAAGCCAAAATGTTTGAAGAACGCGAAACCAAAAAAATTAAAATTTTACAGATAAACATAGACAGAAAATATAGCGCCTTAGACCTACTTAGGCAATTTACATACGAACAAGGCATAGACATAATACTAGGACAAGAACCAACACATCGGAAAAAGGAAAACTTCATATGTGACCTAAACAACGACTGCTTCATATGGATGTCCAAACAACTAAAACTCGACACAGTCATTGTCATCTCATGCTACTTCTCTCCAAACAAAACCCTGCAAGCATTTGAAAACTTTCTGAGCCAAATAGACACCTTTATAAAAAATTGCAGTAAGGATATTCTAATCTCAGGGGATCTGAACGCGAAGTCAAAGGTATTTGGATCAACGGTGCAGAACCCTAGAGGACCGCTATTAGAAGAACTACTAATCTCAAATAATCTAACAGCCATAAATACTGGAAACTTACCCACGTTCTCCAACGCAAACGGCACCTCATTAATAGACATCACAGCCTCATCAAGCAGAATATGTAATAAAATTAGCAACTGGCACGTAGTTAACAATATAGACAGCCTAAGCGGACATTTTTACATAACATATGAATTAAAATTTTCCGAACAAGAAGTAACGAACAACAAAGAAAACTTGGAAGGGTGGAAATTGGACGAAATGGGCAAAGTAAAGATGGAAAACTACCTCAAACAAGACACAGACGAAACTAAACACTGCTGAAGAGCTGACCAAATACCTAACTAATTTATGCAATAAACTACTCCTAAAAAGAAATTCACCAAACTCAAACTATAGACCTGCACACTGGTGGACAACAGATATTGCAATGAAAAGAAAACAGTGCAATAAAATCAGAAGAACCCTCACAAGAATAAACGCAACACCGTTTGACGTAAACGGAAAAGAGGAAATTAAAAAGTTATACAAAAAAACTAAGCAAGAACTGAAAAAAATGATCAAAAGTGAAAAACAAAAAAGTTGGACCAAATTGTTGGACGAAATGGAACAAGACATATGGGGACGGGGCTACAAAATAGCATGCTCTAAACTAAATATCAAACCAAAACGAACTCTAGATAAAGAAACCCAAATAGAGTAATTTTACAAACTGTTTCCCTCACATCCTACAAGAAGATGGCACAATAAAACAATAAAAAATGGCACAGTACCCATAGTAACTACAGAGAAAGTGATATCAGCAACAAGAAACATCAAGAGTAAAAAAGCCCCGGGACCAGACAACATCACCTCTGAAATAATTAAAAAAGCTATAGAAAATAAACACTTTGTAGACAATATGGTAAATGTAATGAATGCATACGTGACGACCGGAACTTTTCCTGAAATATGGAAAAAAGCAAAACTAGTTTTGATAGAAAAGCCGCAAAAGAACCCCAACGACATCCAAACTTATAGACCCCTATGCCTCATAAATATGCTCGGAAAAATTCTGGAAAAAATAGTAAAAGATAGACTAGAAACGGAACTCGAAAAGAAAAACTTTATCCACGAACACCAATACGGTTTCAGAAAAGGACGCAGCACAATAAGTGCCCTACAAAAAGTAAAAGAAATTGTCCAAGAAGTTAACAAAGTAGCGTACAAAAACAGGAAGTTTTCAGCAATGGTCACCATCGATATAAAAAATGCGTTTAACTCAGTCCCCTGGACAAACATCATCAAAGCGCTACAATCGGCAAATGTAAGCAGCTACCTGCAACAAATTGTTCAGGATTACCTTGAAAACAGAACTATTACTCTCCCCTGCGGCGAGGAAATGAAAATGAGCTGCGGAGTCCCGCAGGGCTCAATAATAGGGCCTCTATTGTGGAACCTTTTCTACAATAGAATACTACAACTGGAAGAGACGCACTTGATTGCATACGCTGATGACCTCTCAATAATAACAGTAGCAAAAACCAAAGAATCACTAGAGGCAAAAACAGAATTGGCAGTCACAACAACAAAATACCTACTACACAAAATGGGACTTGAAGTAGCAGTACAAAAGACAGACTTAATAATCTTAAACGGAAGAAGAAAGCTGACAGAACTTCAACTAAACATAGACGACAAGCAAATAGGCTCTAAGAACTATATCAAATACATGGGCCTCAATATTGACAAGGACTTCAAATTCCACACACATATAAGAACCATATGCAACAAGGCGAAGACAGTAATAAACATGCTCTCAAGGGTCACACCAACAAAAAACGGACCAACATTCACCCAACGCAAAGCACTAATGAGCACCGTGACATCCATCATCCTCTATGGATCACCGATCTGGGAAAATATAACAACCTATAAATACTACGCTGCACTCCTAGAGAAGACAAACAGGCAAATAGCTCTAAGAATCACGAGGGCATACAGAACTGCCCCCACTACCGCACTCCTAGCAATAGCAAAGATACTCCCCATAAAACTACAAATAAGGCAAAGGACGCAATTACACAACAGCAAGAATAAAACTCAGATAGCTGAAATAAAGGATGAAGTACACAGAGAGTGGAGTAATGAATGGAATAACTACAAAGGAACAGCAAAGACTTTCATCACAGACCTAGAAAATGGATAACTACAGACTGGACAGAGACAGACCATTACATGACGCAAATATTTACAGGACACGGAGTATTCGCGGAATACCTTCACAGAATAGGAAAGAAGACAAGCCCAGGTTGCGAATACTGCGACCTCACACAAATAGACAACTCACTACATACTCTTTTCAAATGCCCAAGATGGGAGACAGAACGACGCAAGACAACTGTAAAATGTGGAACACAAATTAGCCCGAACAACATCGCTTCACTACTCTTGTGAAACAAAAAAAACTGGGAGGCAATAGAACAATTCATAACAGTGACAATGAAGACAAAAATCGAGGACGAGAAAAAGAAACAAGAAATGGACCAACGATTGTAAATTAAAAAAAAAAGAGAGGAAGAAGAGACACAAGAAAAATTTACCCTGAAGTAATGCCGTAAGGCGGTACCGGGAAGAGAGGGATGGAGTTTAATCAGTCGGTGCTCCTGGAGGGAAGACGCCAAACTGACACTATGTGGGAAACCTCAATCGCCATGTGCCAAAGCCCTCATGTCTGTCACCACCGCACAGCGACTAACGCCTGAAAGGGTAAAACTGCGCCCCAGGAAAATGAATCATGAGCTGAACACCAGCGAGCGGACGATTCTACATCGCGCGGAAACGGGTTCTGGACAAATCTGGACCTTTGCCATCGATGCAGGTATGGAATTCAGACCCTTCTTCGGTTTTCGTAGGATTCATTTCCGCCACAGACCGAAGCACAAAGCTGGCTCTGGCAAACCATTCTCTGCTAACGTATGCTATCTGAGCGGCTGGATAAGCCTGGCTGCTCTGGTGTGTCCACATCAAAAAGAACTAGCAAAAACTCCGCCAAACCACCTCAGCTGATGCACAAGCAGAACGGTTGGATAGACCTGACAGCTCTGTCCGGAGCAAGAGTCGGCCAAACATCCAAAGCTGCTGCAGACGCCTTGAGGAAGGGCTACAAACCCAAGCAGGCGCAGTACAAAGGGAATCCATTCCCAAACAGTCGGGACAAGGTGGAGAGGAAAGACCCCAAACCTGTCTCGAAGAAGGATAGCTGAACTAATGTGGATATAGCCCTCATCCAGGAACCATGGACCTCTAGCACAGCCCGAGTATCCAGCTTAAGCGACACCAAGAGTAAGATTTTTGCTTGCCATTGGGATGGTAAACCAAAAGCAGTTATTCTTATAAGGAAAGATCTCCCATTCTTTTTACTAAAGCCCAGTGCAGACGATGCAATTATCGCGGGGATTTCATCCCTGCTACAAAAGTTGCAGGGATTTTTTGTTCTATTTTCCATGCGATTTATTGCGGGGATTTGGCTACTTTTCTAGTGACTTTCCACCGAAAACTTAAAATTTTAGGTTGGACAAAAAAGTGTTGTTAGGTTTTATAAAACTAAACAACAATCGTTCGCCGGTTCAGTGTTTATCTGCAGTTTTATTTACTATTTGTGTTATATTGGATTTAAATAATGAGTGTGCCAAGTGGACAGTTTTCCTGGGATAGGGAGGCAACAACCATTTTAATTTATGCGTATGAAACTTACCCAAATTTGTACCAAACGCATCATCTAGACTACAAATCCAAGATTAGAAGGTCTAGTTCTATTAATGAAATAAAAAAACACTTTAATGCAAAATGGGTATACAGTCTCTATTGAAGAAATTAATAAAAAAATTCATGGATTACGCTCACAATTCTTTAAAGAATTTGCCAAGGAAAAAAAGTCACATACAAGTGGCTCTGGAACTGAGGATATGTACATCATCAAGTGGTGGTGCTATGATTTACTGAAATTCTTAAGCAACTCGGATCCTGTTAGAGATTCTCAGTCTAATATCAATTTCGATGACATAACTAAAACCATTGAAAATTCTCAAAGTCCTAATGTAGAGGCGATATTTGATGGCACAATAGAAGAACTCCATGATCAAACAAACCAACTCCATCCTCTTCAACCTCAGTACCAGGTTCTTTCTCCTTTACCAAAAAAAAAACGGAAAGGCAGTGTAGATAATGATACAAAAGCTTTAATACAAAATGCCTCAAATATCTTAAGCAATTATTCTGCCCGTGACAAAGCTCCTTGTGATGAATTGTCTGCTTTTGGAAAGTAGGTTTCTATATTATGTGTAAATAGTAAGCTTCATATTTAACTTCTTGCTTTTTGTTATAGGTTAATTAAATATGAGCTGAGGCAGCTGCTTGACCCTGAAGTGTTACGGTCAGTAAAACGACATATACTAGATGATGTCTATGAGGCCCAAGTAAAGTCTATTGAGAAGGACAATAAGGAATAACTAAGAATACTGGGTTCTTGTTATGTCGTTAAGCCTTAAGTGAAAGTGTTTTATCCGTCCTCAACTTCCTATTTTTACAATTACTTGTAAATAAGGTAAATAAAACTCTTTTAGTTTGTTTACTTTCAAGTATACACTTTATTTATACGCACTATTCAGATTATTCCTGTAAACAAAACTACTTTTGCCTACTACAAACAGAATAAAAAAAAAATAACCTAAGCATACTCGTCTTGCCACTCTACAGCGCCCTCATTACTGAAATATTGCATGAACTCATTTCTTATATCTAAAGCTTCCTGCCGAGGCCTGTTTCCACCTTGTTGAGGCAGGCCGTAGCAAAACTTATATTCAGTTCTTTGGTCCTGATCTGATTGGAAAGGACATTCAGTTAATAAAAAATTATGGAGAACACAGCAAGCCTGGGTGATCAACTGCACTTTATCTGGGCATAAATTTATTGTTGTAAGTAAAACTCTCTATCTATTAGCAAGAATGCCAAAGGCATTCTCAACTACCCTTCTTGCCCTACTTAATCGGTAATTAAATATTCTTTGCAAACTGGTCATGTTTCGAAATGGAAATGGTTTCATTATATTTATCTTAAGAGGGAATGCCGCATCTGCAACAATAACAAACGGCACCTTACGCCTACGACCAGGTAAGGAGCGTTGTTCTGGGAAGTTAAGAAGGTTCTCATCCATACAGTGAGACAGAGAACTTCTTTGGAACACACCTCCATCTGACACTCTGCCATTTGTTCCACAGTCTATGTACAAAAATTTATAGTTTGCATCTACTAATGCTAACAGAACAATGCTGTTCTGTTGTTTATAGTTGTAAAAACAGATCCTTCACTTCGTGGGGCTCTAAAAACAATGTGCTTGCCATCCATCGCACCCAATAGATTAGGAAAATTCCATTTCACATTAAATTGTTCTGCAATGTTCAACCATTCTTCGGTTTGGTTTGGAGCCTAAAAATGTCCCACATTTTCAAGTTTAAAATTAAACAACAATGCGTAAAGATAACTAATAATAGTAAATGAATTATTGATTTACCCAAGAATTTACCCTTAATGAAAGATATTACCAAGCATTTGAAAATATTGTAAGTACCTACCTTCAAGTAGTCTGTTTTAAGAACTGCATAAATTGCCTGACATACTTCAGGAACTATTGATGCAATCGTTGATTTTCCTATTCTAAAGGTATATGTTAAGCTCTGGAATTACTCTCCAGTAGCCAAAAATCTTAAAGTTAAGACCAACCTATTTTTAGCGGAAATAGTACTTCGAATCAATGTAGCTTTTTTTCTATGTGTTCTCTAACCAAACTAAGAAGCTTTTCAAAGCACTGCTTGTTCATTCTTAAAAAATTTAAAAAATACTCTGAATCACCAGCTTCTTCAAACTCTTCATTTATTAATCGAAAGGCCCCCCGAAGATCTCTTTTCAGCACCCAGGGCCTCACCCACCAACTTTTAGGTCTTGTAGGCTTTACGTTTTGCGTAAAATTGCAGAAGCAATTACTAAACATACTACAACAATTTGTTCTTCTTCTTCCATTTCTTCGTTTTTAGGTATAAATAATAATTAACGTCACTGCAAACAGTATCAAACCAAGAATACCTATAATAACTTTTTTACCTTTAGAAAGAATAGAGATAGTTTACAAAAAAAAGATAGAAAGGATTTTTTTTTGGTTAAGTTGATAGCAGTCTAATAAAGTTCCTAAAAAATTGCATAAAAAAAGTTGCGCTGTCTGAACGCAAATGCAAGAAAACGAGGGGATTAAAATTGCTGCAACTTTGCCCCCGCGATAAATTACATCATCTGCACTGGGCTTTACAGAGTTCTGCACTAGAGATGTGGCAGACGTGTTTCGCTAACCACGCAGAACAACAAGACAGATATAATCATCTGCTCAGCCTACCTCCTTGGAGATGCGGAAGCTGAACAACAGCCTTCTGAGGCGGTGCGGAGACTCTTCAACCATGCCAAGAGAAGCAATAACCAGCTAAAACTAGAATGTGATGCGAATGGCCACCACACGGTGTGGGGCAGCAGCAACATTAGCATAATTGGTGAGTCACTGCTTAACTACCAACACAGGTAGGCCTAAAAATTATCAACACAGGCAACAGCCCAACTTTTGTAACTGTCAACAGACAAGAAGTTTTAGATATCACGATCAGCAAGAACCTTATTTCAAATAAGATCTGCAACTGGACAGTACGAGGGGTTCATTATCAAATTTCATCTAGCAGGCTATGAAATTTTGACAGAATAGGATGACATTCAAAATAAATGGACTTTTGTTTCTCCATCCCTTTCTTTTGACATTTAACAGCCAACTAGATGGAGTTTAATAATGAACACCCCGTATTCCCGGAGCAATCTTGCTCCGATCACAAACATTTAACCTAAAAACAATTATCAAACTATTACAGTTTTATTTTTGTCTTAGTATTGTGAGTTTAATTTTGGTGCTTTTGGTAAATTATTCGTTGGCTAACGGTTGGCCAGGGTTAAACTTTGTGGATTAGCTGCAACTCTTAAATTTTTGTATAATTAAAGACTTACCTGATTAATTATTGTAAAGAAAATTATGTTGTTTATTATTGTACTAGAGACAGTTCATAGTACTCTACAGTCATTGGATATAACTATTGAAAAAGGATATGACCACATTACAGCTGCTGCCAATCAACATTACCATACAGATTTAGTACAATGTTGCTATTTTTGTGTACTTTCTTAACCTCTGATATGGCCCTGATTTTTGTTATTAAGTAGGGGGATGGCAATCGCCATTTTGTTTTTGACTCTGAGATTTTCTTGGCTAAGTAGCTGGATTTCCAGATATTCGCGCTAGCGGATTTACCCCCTAAAAATTGGGTCCACCCTCTTAATTATAGTTGGGTAAAAGTATCCTTAAGTGTCGAGTGACTGATTTTACTTTTTGAGGGATTCGAAAAACCTAATTTCTTTGACAATCAATTAAAATGCTACTCACATGGTATTCTCTTTAAGGACAAACTGCAAAAAGAAAGAAAGAGATGGAAATTCATCCAAGATCAAGAAGGTATAATAATCGAAGAGTAGAAACGACGAAGCAGTAGAAACGACGTATCACTCAGTCACCAAGAAGCACAAGGGAAGGACATAAGTAAACGACTTTTAGAAGAAATTCAAGTGGAGTAAGAAGAAATAAAGTTAAATAACTAAAAAATCCAATATTGGTAACAGTAAATTATTCTCACTGTTATTGTTATTGAGGAACGAGGCAAAAAGCCAAAGACTTCGATTATTATAGAAAGAACTGAATTACCTAATCAAGGACTTTGCTATCCATCTGTTGAGGAAAAAACTGTCTTTTATTGAAGAGGATCCGACCAGAAATTAGAAGTTACCCAGACAGTGATCGAAAAAACCTAAAAAGAAGATTGTTAAGTTGCAAACTGCATAGTACCCTTACTACTCGTAAATACATATATACCACACATATTTTTCCATATAGTTTTCTTTCCCCTTACCCCTTTTGTACTGGTGACGATTACCCGAAAACTTTTGTTGCAGGCCTTTGTCTTTTTTTGTTGTTCTTCTTCTTTCTTTCCTTTCCTATTTTCCTGCGTACTTCCTCCGTATTTCCTGCATCTGAATGATCGGTACGACCCATTGGGCTTATCGAGACCTTCCTCACCATCTACTGCGACAGCACACACATACACTCAGCATAATCTGCCACACCAACACAGTATTAGCGAGAGAGAGGACTAAGGCCATACGTGTTGACACTCACCAACACCATTCCATCATCTCTGACACACCACAGAAAACTGTAGAGTACCCTGGATTTAGTCAGGTGGGTCCATTCAATAACACACAATATAGGTACACACACAGAACTTCTTATTGAACGGTTATGGCCCATACAGTATTCTGATTTCGTGATATACATATTGGGTATATTGTAGTAGTAGTAAAGTTGCTTCCTTCTTTTGTCAGGTGGACTAAACACCATACTAGACTGGTATAAATCTTATACTATTAATATCTAGCATCCAGGTAACTGGGAAACTATTGTAAGCCAGACATATATGGACGGTATGGGTAAAACCCCATTCACTAATCAAAGGTTAACTGTGTAATTACTGCCTCAGATATTGGTGTATCATACAAGCCTACTGTCCTTAAACGTATGTACCTAAAAAGTGAACGATAACCTGAAACCCGGTCTCTAAGTTTAATTTAGAATAAATGAAATCAGTTGTTTACAATATTGATTTTTGCCGGTTGTACGACCAAGCACGGTAGTTCGCATTAACAGCCAACCAGGATGTTGTGTGTTCATTATAAAACTTCATCTAGTTGGCTGTGAAATGTCAAAAGAAAAGGATGGAGAAACGAAAGTCCATTTACTTTGATTATGTCATCCTTTTCTGTCAAAATTTCATAGGCTGCTAGATGAAGCTTTATAATGAACACCCCGTACCTATATTGTACAGGTCTGACTTGTTTCGTTTGACTTTTTGTTGTTTTATTACAAATATTAATTTCAAATAGTACTGAGATTGATTATTATTGCCTTTCCTCAATTATCGCTTCCCGCTTTTGGTTGCACTAACTTATTGTCCGAACGCAAGTGAGGATTATAAAGCCCAGTGACAAACTCGATTTTGGTTGTATATATTTGGTATTTTTTTGGTTCTAACGTTTATAACTCTTAAAATGTTAATTTGACGAAATTTCATAGTATTGCGCGTAAGTACAGAAACGAACGGGCATGCGAAAAATGTGGTCGGTTTTTCAGTACCTGCCGTGGGGGGGGGGGGGGGGGGGGTTGACCAGTGGCGGCGAACCAAAGTCAAAAATGTGTTTTTTTTTGGTACCCATATTCACGGAGGTTTTGTCGTAACTCGGGGACCATGTGGGGTATAGGGCGCCCCATGGGTAAAATGTAAAATTCCTCATATATGTAGATGATAAATTTTCAAGTCTAATTCCGTTAAGTTAAATAGGAAAATCTAGAAAAAATCGCAAATTTGGCACGGTTTTTTGAAAAAAGGTTTATAATGGTCAACTTCTGGGCCTTCTGGACTCCCTTAGTTAAACGATCGGCCCAATAACGATGGTACCATGGGAAAGGGCATATCCTTGGCTACTTCTAATCCTATCCCGCCAAAAGTGTCACTTTAATACAGAGTGGTCAAAAAAATGTCCAAAGACAATTAAGGAAAAGTGTCCAAAATAATAAGGTAGTTTTTTGCGATTTTTACGAAAACTATGAAGCGGTCCAGCTTCGGTTGTATATGGGCAACAAGAAGACGTGGAGAGAAAAAAAAAATCAGTAATTAGTTTTGGTCTTTTCTCACATTACATCCTGTAGATTCCACATTTTGGTAGAGAGAGAAAGAGAGAGAGAGGTAGCACACGCCTGAGCAACTGATCAGGCCAAAAATTAAGGCCCCTAGTTTTGAATTTGAAATGTTGACGAATTTTTAAACTTTGAATTTCAAACTGCCACTTTGAGGTATATTTGTATCGAGACCGTGCACCTATCGAATGGCTTTCTAGGCCAGGGGATACCTTGAAATGTTTTCTTTTTGGGACTTAAGAACCACTTTTCGTTGGGACGTCGCGAAATGGGCTTAATTGAATTTTGAAGCGAAAGTTGCAGATTTTTTTTAAATTTTGGCCGAAAATCCCGAATGGTTCCGAAGCGACGTCCACCACGGGGGTGTCGGAAGCATTCGGCGGCCGCGCCCATCTGCAACTGACAGCTGAATTTTCCGAAAGGTAAACATTAACTTTAAAGCTTCAGACTAAGGAAAATCGGCCGAAAAGCGTGGAAAACTGTCTGGCCGGGGAAAATCTGAACATTTCTAGGAAGATTGTTGGCAAAATGCCCAGTCCTCGAACACGTTTTCACAAAGACTGGTCGATTTGAAAATTTAGTGTCGGGATTCATTTTGGCTGATGACGTCGAAGCCCGACCACGCGGCTTTCGCCAAGACAGTGGCGGTTACAAATTCGGGCAAAAATGTATTTTTTCGATTTTTAGACAGACATAGGCGGAGGTACTTTTTTTTGCCATTTCTTCGGCTTTCCCATAAGAAATAAATTGTGCAATGCTTTTTAAATGGGAGAATATTGATTTCGTCATAAATAAAAGATAGAGGCGAAAAAAAAATGGCCACCATAGACAGGGTAATTAAAAAATGGGGATATCTCTGAGACGAATAAAGTTAGAGAGCTGAAATTTGGTTCATTAGGAAATGGACTGCAAGTTGCCATGGATCGAAACCTTATTTATGGTACCAAACCCATGGTACCATTAACGAAATTTTGCAAGTTATCAGGTTTTTGCACGTGTATTTCCCATAAGAAAAACGTTGGGCAATGCGTATTATATGGGTGGAATGTAGATTACGTCATATTTGGGGTACCCTTGATGGTTCATAGTTCAAATTTGGATGGTAGGTACCTATGGGGGTATCATAAATTGTGGTATAGCTGACTCAGCTATCAAAGGTACATTAGCTGATTAACGTTAATATTTAGTGAATTGTTTATGGTACCTGGTTCAACTTTGGATGCTGGACGCCCATGAGGGTACCATGAATGGTAATATAGCTGACTTAGCCATGTAGCTGACCATAGCGAGGTTACAGTTGTTTAATAAGCTGATGGTGATATCAAGTTGAAAATGGAATGGTAGGTTTCCCTTATGTAAATTTCGCTAAAAATGACTTTTTTCAAAATCCAAGATGGCCGCCCGAAAAGTTTTCTGAATCTCTGGAACGGTTTGAGCTAGAAAGCTGAAATTTGGTATGTGGCTACTTTCAGAATTTTGCCGCGGGTACCGAAGGTTCAATTTTGAAAACTTTTTAAATTTATTGACACTTTTTTGCTCCAACTTACTCACTGTTGCTAAAGGGCGCTGAACCCAAACATATCCGATGTTTTGACTTTATACTTACTATACGCCATCATCAGGGTATTCTCTTTTATTACAAATATTGCTTTATAAATGTGACACGCCCAACCAATTAGTTTTTCGTATATGTCTGACAAAATTGCTTTAACGAAGGCCATTCAACTGGTACTAACTGTTCGATTTTATCGTTTTTAGGTTCTGAGATTTGACTGATTAAATTTCTCATTTATAGGGGTAGAGTGACATTTGCATTTTATAGCAAAGCCATTTATGACAATAGAACGAGTGTCTCAATTAAGTGTGAGTTGTCTCAAATGCAGCTCAAAACGTTAACTACCATTTCACTTAGTTTAATAACAGTTTTATAGGAAGTAAAAAACTGCTAAAATTTTGTAAAAACTACCTAATGTTTTTATTTGATCGAACATTACGTCACTAAATTAAAAACCTTGGAGGACAAGGTTTTAAGCAGGTATTTTGTGGTCGAATATGCTTTATTCATTGGTGTTAATAGCATCGTTATACTATGTTTAGTTTTTGAATTATATACATATTAATATTAAAATGTCGATAAAAAGTCGAAAAATTACGTTTTAGGCGCCATTTTGAAGGGGAAGAAAATTACTGAAAATTTCAAAATTGCAAATTTTTTACATAATTTTGTCCCCTCTTTCATATGAAACTATTTTTGATAAAATCTATGACAATCGATTTTGGCTGAAAATTTTCACGATCATGACTCATGATCATGAATTTTTTTTGTTTATCTTGGAAACGGTAAGGTTTTTCGATATGCAGGTTAATATGATGTATGAAGAGGTGATTAAGGGCTATCAGATGCATGTCTCAGACAGCAACTAGCTTTCACAGTTTTTGAGAAAATAAAAAAAAAGTGTAAAATTTGTACCTAATTTTTGGGCCACCCGTGCTCAGTTACTGTTCTAGGTAGAGCTTCGAAAATGGGCTCTACGTGTAGCTCTATTCTTTTTTCCTTACCTCTTCTTATAAATTTTTTGATAAATCTTCATCGAAACGAGATATTAGCTGTTAAAGGCAGTAATGCACGATTTTTATCTCAAAATTTAGTTTTTTGGGCCGGTTTGAGAGCCCCATATGTTTCACAAAATTTTCAATATGTATCATATAAATTTATAGTAATCGATGCTATTTATTACTTCGAGTCGTTTTATAATAAATAGGACGTTGATTTCTGTTTTAGATAGTATAGGGTGGCTCAAAAAATGATGCAGGATGCTAATGTATGCTAATAATGCAGAAAAGGTCCGTAAGCAGTGTGTATTTTACATAGAACGTGTGGATATTTCGTACGTAGGCAAGGCGGAATAAAATGTTAGATATAGGCGATGAAAGCTTTATTAAATCTTATCAATGAAGGCAATTTTATAATTATGCAATTAGTCTAGTAAATATGAGTATTTACTGCAAAATAATTCCTTCGCCATTTTATCCACAAATTGTTAAAAAACACTAAAATTATTCTACTTTTTTGGCTCCTCGTACAGCTTTTGGGATAAATCTTCCTTAAAGTGCAATATAAGCTGTTGAAGGCTGAAATTCACGATTTTGATCTCAAAATTTAGGTTTTTGGGCCAGTTGGGGAGAGTCTCATATGCTTAATGTAGAAATATTGACTTTTTCCTTATAAATCAATAGTAATCCATTTTATGCGTAGGTTCGAGTAGTCGTATGATAAATAGGGCATATATTTACGTTTTGGATAGTATAGAGTGTCCCAAAAAAATGTTGTAACCTAGAATTGTTGGATTTTTTTATGTAAATTGATATCAGTTAATTTATTGCGAAAATTCCAGTAGTTTTATGATAAATAGAACGTTGATTTCTGTTTTAAATAGTATACGGTGTCCCAAATAATGCTGCAACATTTAACTTTGGTTTTTTTCGTTTACCAATAATTTTTTGTAAGTTTTATTCCCTTATTATAAACATACAGGGTGACCAAGAAATTTTCAAATATTACATATTTACGAACAATCACAGCTAGAAAACTGAAATTTCAATTGTAAATTCGTTTCATAATCACAAACAATGTCGTAAATGGGAACCTTGATATGGGTACTCGTGGTACCAATTTATATCTTTTTATGAATTTTAGCACGTTTTTACCAATTTCGGGACTTTTTCCCATATCTTGAGATCCACAATCAGCTTGACTTCTCACCCACGACCGTTTTGCTACTGACAATAAAATAGGTAGCAAGACCTATGGTCACTTTTAAAGATCCTAAAAGCACAAACTGGGCTTCGTATCGGGAGTCCTTCCCGACGCAACTGAATACGATCAACATCTCCTTTGACCGTCTTGTCAACATAGAGTTGGGGCCTATGAAGCTGCTCTTTAGGCCTATGAAGACAACTGTCCAACGAAAACAAACAAGACAATAGACAAACATCCTTGTGGAATAACCGCCTGGAAAGTCAGAGGAAAAACGTCCGGCGACTCTTCTACAACAAGCAGATCAGGGCTGCTAACAGAGAGTCTTGGAGAAGGCTCTGTGGCGGGATTGAAGACCTGCCAACAGGAGCCCGAATCCATAGGATTGTCTCCAGGCGGCCGTGTCAGGAGCTTGGATCGATAAAACGGTCCGATGCAACCTACACCTCCACTGGTAGTAAAACGTTAGAGATACTCGCAAGTTGTCCTTTTCCGGGTAGCCGGCTGACGAATTTGGAGACTAACACAAGCCCCTCGGGACAATTTAAACGACCCAACAGGGCAGATTAGAAGCCCTCCAAGAAAGCGGTCAGACCAACCCTGCTAAAATTGTTGATTATGATTTTTCAACCGTACAAATCTCCGGGGAGGATGGAGTGTTCCCGGCACTACTACAATAGGGCCTGGATCAACTCACACCTCTACTAACAAAGCTCTTCAGATAGAGCCTTGCATGGAACTTTATTCCAAATTGCTGGTCCAGGGTGAGGGTTGTCTACATATCAAAGATGGTATGTAGGGGAAAAGATCCTCAATCGCTCAGGCCAATCAGTCTAATCTCGTTTCTGCTGAAAAGCTTGGAAAAGCTGCTAGATCTATACATAAGGGAGGGAGCGCTAACAACGTACTCCCTTAATACGGAACAGTATGCATACCAGGCCAACATTTCAACAGAACTAGCACTCCACAACCTGGTGGTGAAAATCCAAGATACCCTGGATTCAAAGGGAGTCGCAGTTGGTATTTTCATAGACATCGAAGGGGCCTTTAATAATGCACTTACAGACTCCCTCCTCAGCGTGGTTATATTTAATTTTTATTACATACTTCAGTGTTTTCTTAATTTTTTTTTTGTTTAATTTTACCATTAAAAGATTAAATGTTCATGTTTTTTATCCAAATTGAAACCTTCTGTTTGCCGCTTTGAAAAACTTAAATAAACGCAGTATATATTATTGATAACACACCGACATATGGCGCGTGCATGTTGGGTTGCCGGCTTCAGGAGTCACCTACAATAAGTTCAATTATGTTTTGAAAAGCGGTTGGCGGTTGTCTGCGTAAATTTATTAGCGATTTCGAAAAAATTTAACTCATATGCACTGAAGCTGAGCTTGAAGAGTGGCTCACTTTTTTTGAGACACAAAACGCTTCTGACGCCGATTTTCAGAGTTATGGCGACCAGCCAAAATAGCAATATATTTTTAATATATGATTAAAGTAAACAAAAAATAAATAATTGAAACCGTTGTTGATAGAAAAAGGAAAGTTACAAAAGACATGCACACACCCGTACATTTTAGTGGGTGGCTTGACTCATTAGTTATTTGCTGTTAACCACAGACAACTGATTTGGTACGTGTCCTTAAAAACTAAAAAATGATTCATAAATAAACTTTTGATCGGGTAGCGGTCCCCCGTCGAGAACGTAATCGCCTTTCGGAAATGAAATTTAAAAATCAATCACACATTTCGATTCTAGAAATCGATCTAATCGGATCGGGCACGAGCTGTTTTCGATTTCGTTCTTGTCACTTTTTATTGTGCCTGTAATAAAATAACGTCATAACAAAGTCGAGTACAAGCAATTTAAATAATGTATGAGTTTATTTGCATATAAATGCTTCTTTATATATTCGGTTAAGTAAATTACGTATTCCTTCACGCACAAGCCAAATAAATTTAATATACGAGGGAAACTTAGAAATCTGTGACCACCCAACTGCAAATGAAAAATGTCCGATCCATTTGGTACAATCAGCCGAATGGGCCAAAACATTAACTGTTAACTACCAAGTTATTCAAATTGGGCCCATCTTATCTCGAGTAATCGAAAATTATGCAGATCGGCCAGATTGCTAAAGTAATCTAAATATCGTACAACCTGAGGATAGATAAACTGATCAAGATATCCAGATAACGCGTTTCCTGTGGGCAGTGTTAATTGACAGGTGGACAAATAAGCAGAGACGTACCAGGGTTAGTTTTTCTTAAAGGTCTTTGTTGGTTTATTATGTTATGTTTTTTAGGTGACTGGAGACAAACAATACATTTTGTTTTTGTTTGACATTTTTTTATATGTATAATATTATTTGCTTGAGTCCTGCAAGTGGTAACCGAAACTTTCTGTACAAGATCAAACTGTAGCGTCTCTGTTTTCTTACTTTTAAATAAATGATATGTATTTTCTTGTAAAATACGTAATCACCGACACTTAAATAAATTGATTTTAAATAAAAATAAAGAGGCAAACACGATTTTTTTATGATCGTAATTATCTCGACGTAGGTAAACGCACAACGCTTAATAGTACCTGTTGATTAGGTTAGTTCTCATCTTAATCAATCCTCATGAGTGTGACTTTCCAAATAATGTTTTATTTTGGGTAATTTTAAACCAACTCAAAATTAAATTAATAACGATATCAAAATGGGTCCGTGAGGCGTTACAGACTAGGACATTTCATACCAAAGGTGGTTGAGACCATCAGGGATGTTTTTACAGCATGATTTTAGGACTGTGAAGGCTTTCACTGCCGGTCAAAATACAATCTAAAGTGATTTCCGGGCTTTGAAGCCGTGGTCCAAGGGAACTTTTTTCTGACGTTTCGTCTACAGCTGCGCCAGTCATTATCAAAGGCGATGAGGAAATGGGCGAAGTAATCTCCCGTGCTTCACGACGTTGACTGATTCAGCTGTCGCTACTATCAGTGACTAGAAGATGACCTTAGATAAAAGAATCAGACTACTTATCATCGAGTAACAGAAATTTCAGTCATCCGTCGCGCTTCTGAGCAATTTTGAAGATTGTCCAGTCCTGACAAAGGTGGCCATTTCTGTGTCCTATTTAGGAATACCCCGCCGACTGGAGCTCTTCAGGCTTCTTGTCTCGATTTTTCTTTCTTCGGCGGCTATCTTCCTCTCGGAATGTCTTGCTTTTAAAGTGTGGTAAATAATACAATACCGGAGAACTATTGCATCTTTACCCCACCCTAAGGAGTTTAGGTTTGGGCTGTGGGTAAGGGAGGAAAGCCCCCCTACTGAAGACGCAAAATTGCAGAAAGAGCTGCTTAGCACGAGTTTTATCCGCGGGTAGGTTATACCCAGTCTTTGATAGTCCAGACTCGCTGCCCGGGGGGTTTTTGTCTGTTGGTGGGGAGTTTTGCGCTGTTACTTCTGGCCTTTGGGGTGGTCCTGCCTGTTTATCTGTAAAGAAGAAAATATAATTAGTAATTTTACCCAGTATGTAGCAGCTGGAATCTCGGCCGCTTATGTGGCCTTTCGACCCCTGGGTCGTAGGCGATTGCCATCCTCATCAGCTAATTGGGGTGGTCCTCAGTTTTCTGGAAGGTTTTCTTAGTGGCTGTGATGTAGTTGTGGTCCCTTTATATGTCCTGGTTACGGACATACCAGGGCGCTCTTACTGCCATTCTGAGAGCCACATTTTCGACTGCCTAAAGGCTTTTCAGGTGCGTTTTTGTTCCATAGCCCAGCGCGGTTGAGGCATATGTTAGCTGTGGTTGAATCTCCTGCTTGTGATCTTGTTCTTAAAAGCCAGTTTTGAGCGTCTTCCGAAAATCGGGTAGAGCTTGCTTCTTGCCAAGGACTTCCTTCGCCTTTAAGGACGACTTTATTGTCTGGCCTGTGTTTGCGTCGCTTCTTGAAGACTATGGCCTGCGTCTTGTTGGCGTTCAGGTCCATCTTTCACTGGGCACACCACTCTTCCAAGGCTGTGACTTCCTCTTGTCGGTACTGTGATAGTAGCCTTGTATTGAAGGATCTCGCCATTATAGCTGTGTCATGGCGAGGTTGCCTGGTGGTGGATAATGACTGGTCCTGTTTGTTCTGAGGGGGGGGGGGAGGTTCGCAACGCACAGGTTGTATAGGAAGGGAGAGAGCACCGCGCCTTGCGATACTCCCGCTTCCATTGTCCTGTAAGCAGAGTATACGACGTCCACTTGTACCCTCAAATACTTATCAGAAAGGAAAAATCGGATTAGTTTAACAAAGGATACAGGGAATCCGCCATCCAGCAGCTTGACTAGCAGTTATTTGTGCCAGACTCTGTCAAAGGCTTTGGCTTCGTCTAATAGGATAGCTTCTGCTGCCTCTCGTCTATTGAATGTCTCGGTGATGTATTCCACCATCCTCAGCATCTGGTAGCGCCTCTAGCTGCTTTGCTTTGTCCTTTAGCCGCCTCATGATGATTTGTTCTGCTACCTTTCCCATGGAAGGTAGCAGGCTGATGGGCCTGTAACTCTGTGAGAAAAGATGACTTTTACCTCGCTTAGGAAACATAATGACATCAGCCTGCTTCCACCTGGTTGGAAAGTGCCTCAGTCGTATTATTGCGTTTACAATGTTGACCAAGGCAGCAATCCCCCTGGGTGGCAGCAGCCGGAATGTCTGTTCGCTATACTGATTCGACAGTGGTGAGCTCCGTGGTATTTATTCCTCCGCCTTCGCGCTGCAGTTGTGGGACTGGGGTGGGGGTAGTGGTGGCGCGGGGTTTCGCCGCACTTGAAGTATGTCGAGAGTAGTTGTGAGTGTTGAAGTAGAACTCGCTTCCAGTGTGCATTTAGAAACGTAATTTCCTCCTTCTTGACTGTTGTTGTCATACAATATTCTCTGCACTTTCCTCAAATGTTCCTCAAACCTTATTAACCTTCCATTATATGATTCTTTTAGTTGCGAATAAGAGACCTGACTAAAGCTACTAATTTTTTTTTTTTTCTCTTAACTTTAGTCCTCTTTTCCTGCATTTGGCCTAAAATCTCCACAGCCATAGCCATAGCTTAATTCAGCAGTTACACTCTGGGTTCTAATTCTGAGAGCAAAAAAAAAAGAATTTTAAGTTTGTTGGGTGGAAATTTCGGAAGTAATTATCTGAGTTGAGCAGATCAGAAATTACTCCCATATTTCAATTCTAAGAGAAAAAGGAAGTTTGTGTCAAAAAGAAACGGTTTTCTTTTTCATTTTTTATTTTTATGCCTGTTCGATAAAAGTTTCTTACATCTGTGGTCAATCTGTGTCCAATCTTACAAAAAAAAAATGTCTCTGTTCGTTGAAGTTATTATATCAATTCACCAGTCCAACCATTACACTCTCATTTCAATAGAACTGAAAATGGCGGGTGTAGGACAGAAATAACTACTTCACATTTGTGAAAGAGCCAACGTTTCGACCTTTATTGAGGTCTTCCTCAGGGCAAAAATATAAATACATACATATAGCAAATATACAGTTACAAGTGCATATATAACAACATAAATTTAGTTATAAAAAAATCAGACACAAGAACATGACCAAAATTCAGTTATAAGAGAGAGAGAGAGAGAACATGACTAAAATTAACACTACATAATCACAATTATAAATCGTGCATCTCAATTAGCTGCGGTACCCAGCTTACCTTTTTCAATATGCGAAGTTTGTCAACTAGGAACAACATTCCACTAAATATAAAACATCTCCAGTTTCACGAAAATGTTTATTTATATTTTAGCCCTGAGAAAGACCTCAATAAAGGTCGAAACGTTGGCTCTTTCACAAATGTGAAGTAGTTACTTCTGTCCCACACCCGCTATTTTCAGTTCTATCGACCTGATTAAAAAACGCAAAACTTATATGATAAACTCTCATTTCAGTTGAAAGAAAAAGAGAAATGTGGGTCTATTAGGTGTAAGTTTCAGAAGTAAACCACCTCCTTAAGTCCAATTCTGAGGAAAAACGAAAATATAATTCTGTTAGACGAAAGTACCAGTTTTAGTGGGAATTTTGAGAAAATTGATTAAAATTTTAGGTGATAGTTGCAATCTGAATTCAGTAATACAGCAGTAAATCTGTGGGATCAATTATTCTAATGAAAAAAAAATATAGTTTGATACTGTTAGGTGGAAGTTTCAGCAGCTACTACCTTAGTTCACTTCTAAAAGATAAAAGTCAGAGTTTATCTGAATGAACAGTTTTTATCTGAATTTAGTAGTATAGCAGAGATTCTCTAAGTTTCGTTCTGAGAAACAAAGAAAGTTTTATAGTCTGTTAGGTATAAGTTTTAGCAGTTACTATCTTAGAGATTCAATTCAGAGAAAAGAGAAAGTTTAATTCTATTGGGTACAAATTTCAGCAGTTAGTATCTGAGTTGAGTTCTTTGGCTATAACTATATTTGTTCAATTCTGAGAAAAAAAATTTTTTTGTGTCTGTTGAGTGAAATTTTTAGCAGTAGTTAACATAATGAGAAGTCCGATCTTCTTTTGCGGGATTAAGCTCTCTGAGCAAAAAATAAAGTTTGTTTCTGTTCTCTGGAATCTGAATTCTAACCTGAATTGAGCAGCACTCTCTGAGTATAATTTTGAGAAGGGAAAAGGAATTTTGAGTTTATTGAGAGAATTAAGTTTGAAAATACTGTTTTTGACCTTTTAAACGACTGATAAACCACCATCATTTGCAAGCTCTAATTGTGTCCATCCACAGACTAGTTTCGCCGTTTACGGCTCAGCAGTGAGGCTTTGACACAACCAGAGCTCGCGATTTTTGGAATACTCAAGACACGTTTCATGGCAGTACCGAGAAAAGGTTCCCGGTGGCGCCATCCGTGTCCGTTTGTTGAACTAACGAGATTACACCCGTCCAGTGTCAACGTCAATGCCCGGTCTAAGGAAATAATGATGCAGATTACTGTAAAATACAGAAATCGATTTTTAGCCGTCGGTACTATGACGGGAGTACTATGATGGCATTGACGTTGACACTGGACGGGTGTAATCTCGTTAGTTCAACAAACGGACACGGATGGCGCCACCGGGAACCTTTTCTCGGTACTGCCATGAAACGTGTCTTGAGTATTCCAAAAATAGCGAGCTCGGGTTGTGTCAAAGCCTCACTGATGAGCCGTAAAGGGCGAAACTAGTCTGTGGATGAACACTATTAGAGCTTGCGAAATGATGGTTTATCAGTCGTTTAAAAGGTCGAAAACAGTGTTTTCATAGTACCGACGGCTAAAAATCGATTCTGTATTTTACAGTAATCTGCATAATTAAGGTTGAGTTTGTTAGCTGGAAATTTGAATAGTTGTCTGAGTTGAGCAGGTCAGAAATGACTCTCATAATTCAATTCTAAGAAAAAAGGAAATGTGTGTCGGTTGGGTGGAGGTTTCAGCAGTTACTAGCTGAAGAGAAATTACTGTATAATACTGTTCAATTGAAATGAGCAGTTTATCTTTTTTACATCCACCTTTCACTTCATACATTTTAACCTAAACTAACATAAAAGAACCTTAATATATAATTGAACTAACATGACCTGACCTGTCCTGATTGGATTTGACGTAACCTGACCTCGTAAGCGTAGGCTATGATCTACGAAATTTTACTAAAATTCGTCAAAATATAAGTTTAGTGTTTTTCGAAAACTTCAGGTTAGGATTAGGGCTACAAACGGTTAAAGAATGACTCAAAGCGTCTAAAAATGAAAAAAATAAAGTAAAAGAAGCGTAACTTGAAATTTTACTGGGAATTTTGATAAGCTGTTCAAAACTACACCTTTATTTTTTATTTCGCTAGAATGGCCTTCGCTTGTCCGCTTATTTCGCTTATTTACTACACTGCACTATCTATTCGATCCCATCTCGTGCGGCTCGCTGGTTTATATACCCGGCCGGTTTATATACGGAGGCGACAGTTCACGGTTCTCGTTTATTCTAGATGGGTTCGCGATTGGCGCTCGGCCTCGCCCCGAATCTCTATTGACCGACGGTCGGGCGTAAAAGTATGTTTTTTCAAATCCACTATATAAAGGTTCTGGCCAGGATATGTCAGTTTAGTTATTCCTTTATTGACAAACGAACATAATACAAAAATTTTACATTACACCTATTTTATTACTAACTGAAATCAATGCTTAACCATTTTTCTTGACCGTTTCAAGTCCTGCTGAATTTCTTCTAAAGTCTTTCCCCTCGTTTCAGGTACAATACTAAATGCCAATCCGAAAGTAATAAACGTGCAGATCGTGAAAAAGGCAAAAGGAGCGTACAGCCCTAAAAGCTTACTTAAAGTCTTAAAACTATATGTTATTACAAAACATATTACGGCCATCATAGAATTGTTTATAGCCAGAGCTTTTGATTTCACACTGGCTGAGAAAAGCTCCCCGGCCATGAGGCTGGGCAAAATCCCTAAACCTAAACTGTAGAAAAACACATAGACCATTAGTCCTAATATAGGAACCCATTGAATATCTTTCAAATCTACATATTTCATAAACTCATCAACGTAGAAATAGCAGGCTTCTAGGGCTAAGCATAGAGCGCACCCTAATGTAGATATGGCAAAGGATTTTCTCCTGCCAAATGTATCTAAAGATACTGAAAATCCTGTCATTACAAGCCATAATCCCCCTGAAAAAAGCATTGCAGAGACTTCAGGACTAAAAGACGTGGCTCCAGCTTTTTGAAAGATGTACTGAAAGTAGGCTTCGAAGGCTGCAATTCCTGCCAGCTGTTGAGCATATCGAATGAAGATGCATGCGATTAATGCCCGGCGATTGCTTTTAATTTTAAACAGATCCTTCCAAGTACCATTTTCTGAGATTTGTCGATCAACGTCTTTCTTCAGCTGCTGGAAATCAAGGTCTATATCATCTTTCCGAAGCAACCATTGGAGAGTAGCTCGTGCCTTTTCGTCTTTTCCCTTCATTATGTAATAATAGGGAGATTCTGGTAGCCATACAAATGCCACAACGAAGATTAAAGTTAGCATCAAGAAGATATAGGCAGTAGCCTGTATAGACACATAACTGCCTGAAATTGATTTTGGTTAGTTAAAGGTTGTTTTATATAAGGCACTTACCAATGGCACTCATCAAAAAGAAACCTGCATTAAACGAAAAGGACTGGCCATTGCCCCAGGATCCTCTGATTCGAGGTGTGGTAACTTCCCCTATGTAAATGGGAAGTGCTGTGTACATAACGGCGTCAGCAAGGCCGCCAAGTATTCGGGCGCAACCAAACCAGTAGATGTCTCTAGCAAAAATGGTTATGATCCAATAGAGCACTTGAGGAACAGTTAAGAGCAACAGTGAGTATTTGCGCCCAATAAGGTCTGGTATTTTAAAAAATGCTAATGCTGGCAAACATCCTAAAATTAACAATTGGTAGACCAATGCCTGATGAAGGTCTTTATATAGCTCGAAACGTTGAATTTTTTGTGTTCACTACCTATTGACGACATTATAGGTAACCAATTAGCTTCATCTTCCGATATGTTGTAACTATTTTTGTCATTTGTTATTACAGGGATAAAGGCGGATGACCAGGTGAATATCAGGGAGCTGCTGAGTCCAGGGATGCATGCTAGAAAATAATAACAGTTTGATGCTCAAATGCAGGAATGAACTTTTTGAAACTTGCCTGTAAATATCGTAAAAATTTGAGGCCAATCTCTGCCAGAATCCATCATCTCCCCAGACAGTTTACTAATTAAACAAGTCCAAGGTTTCTGCTACTGATTTAACAATTTTAGATGCGAATTAGTATGAAACAATGATGCGGCTTCGCAGGGGATTACTAATAAATTGTTAAACAATGGCAAGGGCATATCGTCTTTGACAACAAAGAAAGATAACAGGTCACTATACACGTCGTACCAGGAAAACTTCGTATGTGGGCCACCCGAGGAATTCTTGTGTAGGCCACTTAATGACAATTCTTAAAACAATCGACACTTCATTGATTGTATGCAAAAATAAAAGTCGAATATTTTCCCCACGCGTTACGCTTATGAAACATGTTTACACGACCGGGCGGCCTTTAAAGGCCGCTAATGTACCTGCTTAATATTAATATCTCTTTTTACTACACAGGTATTTGTAGCAATCACATATAGGGTCACCGTGTCCAAAACCAGCAGGAGAAGAGTTAACGTTGGTCTATTTTAGTTTCACCTTGTATAGGTTCTTCAAACAATCGAATCTCAAACACTGGATGAACTATAGACAATGTATTATTTATAGTGCACGTTTATTTTTGACTTTAATATGTTCTCATTATTTAACGAGGAGGTTCTATTCAGCAAAATTTTCTTGTTCCAATTTCTACTTTCAATATTGAACTCAATATGCATATTTAGCATGTCGTTACTTGTATTGTCTTCTATGTTGAACGTGAAGGAAACTATCTTTCATATTACGAATTACGTGGATTCTTTTTTATTCAAAGGCACCACCAAATAGTTTGTGAACATTCCATGTGAACCCTCAGAACTTTGATATTGCCTCATCTTCCGCCAGTCCAACTTGCTTCATTACAAGCATTTCATTAGAAAAATAGTAACGTTTGGCAACACCGCCACAGCCTGCTGGCAAGTGTCAAGATTCGCTGTCTTTGTTCCACTTGCTTTGATCACCTGGTCATCTTGCTTTGACGTAAGGAAACGATGCTGTGTTGCCACTTATTGCTTATTAAATTCTAAATGTACACTTTTTTTCTTTAAATTTGACAGAACTGTTTTTTCTTGTGTATTTTTCAGTACTTAGTTACAGGGAGGATTTTACTTATTCAAGAGTTGAACTAAAATTTCCTAGCTATTAAGCAAGAAAAAAGTAATTTTTAGTGAAAATTTAGTTTGGGCTAGCTTAGCAAAATTTACTTTTTCTACGACTATGTAAAAATAAACAACTTTCATCATACCTTGCCCTAGCCGAAGACGTAACTTTCGTCTCTAGTCAGAGAAAATCCCATAACGTTAACCCGTCTCTAGTAACGAAAAGTTATTCTAATTTCGCCTGTATATCGCCAATTAAATGCGATTTAGGTGGTCTAATCTTATAAAACATCATGGAAAATGGTATCATACAAAAACATGTATATTTTGCCTGCCCGGGCCTCAGAAAAGTGAATCAGTGTTGAAATTTGACCAAACTGAACTCATTGTTGACGCGCCTTAATTTTTGAAAGAAATACTCTATAGAGATTGTTTTTAAAGTTAATGAAGACTTAATGTTAGCATGGTCGAAGAAAAAGTATAGTGTTTTACTTGTCAAAAAGCATTTTCTATCTCTCGAGAACATTACCAAACTCGGCTTCGCCTCGGTTGGTAAACTGTTCTCTTGCGAGAGAAAATGCTATTTTCGTCACTTGCTAAAGAATATACTATTAAATGACACTTTATTAGCAAACCTTTTTGCCTGATCTTTCTCCCTGCATTAGTTCCAATTGTCACACCACAAACATTTCATTAGAATATTAGTAACGTTTGGCAATACCGCCACAGCTTGCTGGCCAATGTTAGGATTTGCTGTCTTTGTTCCCCTCAAGTGAGTGATCAGCTTGCTGTGACGTAAGGGAACGATGCTGTGTTGCCACTTGTTGCTTATTAAATTCTAAATATAGACTTGAGACTGAGTTACAGGGAGAATGTTAATTATTCAAGAGTTGAACTAAAATTTCCTAGCTATTAAAAAGGAAAAGGTAATTTCTAGTGAAAATTTAGTTTGGGTTTGATTAGCAAAATTTATTTTAAATGACACTTTATTAGTAAAGTTTTTTGCCTGATCTTTCTCCGTGCTTTAGTCCCACTTACCACACTACAAGCATTTCATTGGAAAATTAGCAACGTTTGGCAATACCGCCACAGCCTGCTGGCCACTGTTAGGATTTGCTGTCTCCTTTCCACTCACGAGCCTGGTCATATTGTTTGGACGTAGGGAAACTATGCTGTGTTGCCACTTGTTGCTTATTAAATTCTAAATGTAGACTTTTTTCTTTAAATTTTACAGAACTGTTTTTCTTGTTAATTTGTCAGTGTTAGAGGGAGGATGTTATTTATTCAAGAGTTGAACTAAAATTTCCTAGGTATTAAGCAAGGAAAAGGTAATTTTTAATGAACATTTAGTTTGGGCTAAATTAGCAGAATTTACTTTAAATGACACTTTATTAGTAAAGTTTTTTGCCTGATCTTTCTCCGTGCTTTGGTCCCACTTGCCACACAACAAACATTTCATTGGAAAATTAGTAACGTTTGGCAATACCGCCACAGCCTGCTGGCCAGTGTTAGGATTTGCTGTCTTTGTTCCCCTCAAGTGAGTGATCAGCTTGCTGTGACGTAAGGGAACGATGCTGTGTTGCCACTTGTTGCTTATCAAATTCTAAATATAGACTTGAGACTGAGTTACAGGGAGAATGTTAATTATTCAAGAGTTGAACTAAAATTTCCTAGCTATTAAAAAGGAAAAGGTAATTTCTAGTGAAAATTTAGTTTGGGTTTGATTAGCAAAATTTATTTTAAATGACACTTTATTAGTAAAGTTTTTTGCCTGATCTTTCTCCGTGCTTTAATCCCACTTACCGCACTACAAGCATTTCATTGGAAAATTAGCAAGGTTTGGCAATACCGCCACAGCCTGCTGGCCACTGTTAGGATTTGCTGTCTCTTTTCCACTCACGAGCCTGGTCATATTGTTTGGACGTAGGGGAACTATGCTGTGTTGCCACTTGTTGCTTATTAAATTCTAAATGTAGACTTTTTTCTTTAAATTTGACAGAACTGTTTTTCTTGTTAATTTGTCAGTGTTAGAGGGAGGATGTTATTTATTCAAGAGTTGACCTAATATTTCCTAGGTATTAAGCAAGGAAAAGGTAATTTTTAGTGAACATTTAGTTTGGGCTAAATTAGCAAAATTTTACTTTAAATGACACTTTATCAGCAAAGTTTTTTGCCTGATCATTCTCCGTGCTTTGGTCCCACTTGCCACACAACAAACATTTCATTGGAAAATTAGTAACGTTTGGCAATACCGCCACAGCCTGCTGGCCAGTGTTAGGATTTGCTGTCTTTGTTCCCCTCAAGTGAGAGGTCAGCTTGCTGTGACGTAAGGAACCGATGCTGTGTTGCCACTTGTTGCTTATTAAATTCTAAATATAGACTTGAGACTGAGTTACAGGGAGAATGTTAATTATTCAAGAGTTGAACTAAAATTTCCTAGCTATTAAAAAGGAAAAGGTAATTTCTAGTGAAAATTTAGTTTGGGTTTGATTAACAAAATTTATTTTAAATGACACTTTATTAGCAAAGTTTTTTGCCTGATCTTTCTCCGTGCTTTGGTCCCACTTGCCACACAACAAACATTTCATTGGAAAATTAGTAACGTTTGGCAATACCGCCACAGCCTGCTGGCCAGTGTTAGGATTTGCTGTCTTTGTTCCCCTCAAGTGAGTGGTCAGCTTGCTGTGACGTAAGGAAACGATGCTGTGTTGCCACTTGTTGCTTATTAAATTCTAAATATAGACTTGAGCCTGAGTTACAGGGAGAATGTTAATTATTCAAGAGTTGAACTAACATTTCCTAGCTATTAAAAAGGAAAAGGTAATTTCTAGTGAAAATTTAGTTTGGGTTTGATTAACAAAATTTATTTTAAATGACACTTTATTAGCAAAGTTTTTTGCCTGATCTTTCTCCGTGCTTTGGTCCCACTTGCCACACAACAAACATTTCATTGGAAAATTAGTAACGTTTGGCAATACCGCCACAGCCTGCTGGCCAGTGTTAGGATTTGCTGTCTTTGTTCCCCTCAAGTGAGTGGTCAGCTTGCTGTGACGTAAGGAAACGATGCTGTGTTGCCACTTGTTGCTTATTAAATTCTAAATATAGACTTGAGCCTGAGTTACAGGGAGAATGTTAATTATTCAAGAGTTGAACTAACATTTCCTAGCTATTAAAAAGGAAAAGGTAATTTCTAGTGAAAATTTAGCTTGGGTTTGATTAACAAAATTTATTTTAAATGACACTTTATTAGCAAAGTTTTTTGCCTGATCTTTCTCCGTGCTTTAATCCCACTTACCACACTACAAGCATTTCATTGGAAAATTAGCAAGGTTTGGCAATACCGCCACAGCCTGCTGGCCACTGTTAGGATTTGCTGTCTCCTTTCCACTCACGAGCCTGGTCATATTGTTTGGACGTAGGGGAACTATGCTGTGTTGCCACTTGTTGCTTATTAAATTCTAAATGTAGACTTTTTTCTTTAAATTTGACAGAACTGTTTTTCTTGTTAATTTGTCAGTGTCAGAGGGAGGATGTTATTTATTCAAGAGTTGACCTAAAATTTCCTAGGTATTAAGCAAGGAAAAGGTAATTTTTAGTGAACATTTAGTTTGGGCTAGATTAGCAAAATTTACTTTAAATGACACATTATGAGCAGACTTTTTTGCCTAATCTTTCTCCGTGCTTTAGTCCCACTTACCACACCATTTCATTGGAAAATTAGTAACGTTTGGCAATACCGCCACAGCCTGCTGGCCAGTGTTAGGATTTACTGTTTTTGTTCCACTCACGTGCCTGGTCGTCTTGCTTTGACGTAAGGAAACGATGCTGTGTTGCGACTTGTTGCTTATTAAATTCTATATGTAGAGTTTTTTCTTTAAATTTGGCAGAACTGTTTTTCTGGTCTATTTTTCAGTACTGAGTTACAGGGAGTATGTTACTTTTTCAAGAGTTGAACTGATCTTTCTCTACTAACTAAGGTTTCCTAGAGATTAAACAAGGAAAAAGTATTTTTTAGTGGAAATTTAGTTTGGGCTAGATTAGCAAAATTTACTTTAAATGACACTTTATTAGCAAACTTTTTTTGCCTGATTTTTCTCCGTGCTTTGGTCCCACTTGCCACACCACAAACATTTCATTGGAAAATTAGTAACGTTTGGCAATACCGCCACAGCCTGCTGGCCAGTGTTAGGATTTGCTGTCTTTGTTCCATTCACGTGCCCAGTCATCTTGCTGTGACGTAAGGAAACGATGCTGTGTTGCCACTTGTTGCTTATTAAATTCTAATTGCAGACTTTTTTCTTTAAATTTGACAGAACTGTTTTTCTTGTCTATTTGTCAGTACTCAGTTAGAGGGAGGATGTTACTTATTCAAGAGTTGAACTAAAATTTCCTAAGTATTAAACTAGGAAAAGGTAATTTTTAGTGATTTTAGGGGCAGATGACACACCACAAACATTTGATTGGAAAATTAGTAACGTTTGGCAATACCGCCACAGCCTGCTGGCCAGTGTTAGGATTTGTTGTCTTTGTTCCATTCACGTGCCTGGTCATCTTGTTGTGACGTAAGGAAACAATGCTGTGTTGCCACTTGTTGCTTATTAAATTCTATTTGTAGACTTTTTTCTTTAAATTTGACAGAACTGTTTTTCTTGTCTATTTGTCAGTACTCAGTTAGAGGGAGGATGTTACTTATTCAAGAGTTGAACTAAAATTTCCTAAGTATTAAGCTAGGATAGGGGTAGATGACACACCACAAACATTTGATTGGAAAATTAGTAACGTTTGGCAACATCGCCACAGCCTGCTGGCAAGATTCGCTGTCTTTGTTCCACTCACGCGCCTGGTGTTATTGCTTTGACGTAAGGAAACGATTCTGTGTTGCTAATTGTTGCTAATTAAATTCTAAATGGACTCTTTTATTTTTAAATTTTGACGAAATAGTTTATTTGGCAATTTTTCCCCAACTGAGTTGCTGGGAGGATGTTACTTATCCAAGAGTTGAATTAAAATTTCTTATCAATTAAGCAAGAAAAAGGTACTTTTTAGTGAAATTTGAGTTTGGAATTAGGAAAATGAACCTTAAATGACACTTTGGTAGAAAACTTTTTAGAAGGGGATTAATAACTGAGACGGTTTAACACTTGAGGGTAACGAAGTGATAATAGAGCTGAGAATAGTAGCAAGGTGGATTAGCAGGATGGGAACAAAATAACAACTTCAATCAATGTTATTTCGTCTCCAACTTGCTAATCCACCTTGCTACTATTGCTAGTGGGACTCTAAACACTTGAAATAAAGCTGAGATTATTAATCGCCCATTAATACCCATAAATTACTCTTAATGTTGGTTGTGGGGAATCGGTGACACGAGAGAAATGACAGAACATAGTAAAAAATCATAATTTTAAGTGCTGTCTCTGTCACTCTCGCACAAAGATTTACTTGTTGTCTTTAAATGAATATAAGGTCCTTTCGGAAATGGTGATTCTACAGACAGTAATTTTATTGCCTCCTTTTCAGCAATTCATTAATTCCACTTGCTAAACCGCAATCGTTTCATTGGAAAATTAGCAACGTTTGGCATCACCGCTGCAGCCTGTTGGCAAGTGTTAGAACTCGCTGTCTTTGTTCCACGTACGAACCTGATCATATTGCTTTGACGTAAGGGAATGAAACTGTGTTGCCACTTGTTGCTTATTAAATTTTAAATGGATACTTTTTTCTTTAAATTTGACAGAACAGTTTCTTTTTTTATTTTTCCAGTACTTTCCAGTACTGGGAGGATTTTACTTACCCAAGAGTTAAACTAAAATTTCCTACTTATTAGGCGAGGAAATGGTAGTATTTCATAAAAAATTAGCAAAACGTTCTTTAAAAGACACCTTAATAGCAAACTTTTTCTGTAGGCAACGAAAATAGTTTTTCGCCAGAAATGTTAAAACAACAAAAAGAACGAAGGGTAATTAAACTTTTTGAGTTTCAAGCATTTCGTTGGAAAATCAGCAACGTTTGACAACACTGCCGCAGCATACATAGACAATGCTGCAGGCAAGGATTAGAATTCGTTGTCTTTGTTCCACTCACGAGCCTAGTCATATTGCTTTGACGTAAGGGAACGGAGCTGTGTTGCCACTTGTTGCTTATTATATTCTAAATGAGTACTTTTATTTTTTTTTCTACATTCCAGCACTGAGGTATTGGGGAAACTTATCGAAGAGTCAAATTGAATTTGAAGATTTGAAATTAGAATTAACCTCAGTTTTACGTGATTTGATCTTCTGAAAATTCCTTATAAGGTGCAACTTTACTGAGGGCCACATTTACATACTTTCTGAGTGTTTTGACTCAATATAATGGCAGCTCAATAACTAGAAAGCGAAGAATTCAGTCTAATCATCTAAATTTTACATAATTATTCACATTTTCTGAGTCTGAGAATAACTCAGAACTTGTTCAAACTTTCTGAATATTTTATCTAATTCTTCAGACCTATCATAATGAAAAGATTCCATCACTTTTATCAAAAGTATGAGTTTTACATATTTTGAACCTCTGAGTCTCATTGGAAACTTCAGCTTTGCTGAGGCCCTCAATTATTTACTTTTTTTGAGTCTTGTTCTGATTAAATCCTGTTCTGATTAGAACCGTTCCAATGTTTTCATTATTTATTTATTTTTATTTTTAAATACATAGTGGCAGTGCTGACAATAATAGAATTAATTCTGATTCATCCTGTAGATTTCTAAGCATCACTGAATATTGTCAAATTGACTGATGAACGTTATTACGTAACCATGTTTGAGTTCATCTTGTTCAATCACCACTTTCGGTCAAATATCAAGTAGTTTGAAAATACTGGACATCAAGGCAAGCTCAACTGTAAACAAAAAACAAGTCAAATATTTAATTTTTCAAAAATTCAAGTCACATTTCAAAAAATGCGACTAGGGCAATGCCCATTGAAGCATGAGAATTCCATATTCCAGAATTTGCATGATATAGATGTCAAATGATTGTAAACAGTTTAAACCATATTCCAAAAGTTGCCTTCATATTTATGGCAAATTGTTGTAAGTAATTTAAAAACTAAATTATCTTTTTTTAAAATCACTGGTACCTTTTAATGACGCAAATCTTGCATTGCCATTCCCAACATTAACTCTTCCTTCAATGAAGTGACATGGTAAAAAGCGTTGCATGGGCATTAAGAAGCGTATTGATCGGAACGACTCTGAGGAGTTATTACTCCCATTAAACCTATAACCATTTCCCATGCCATTTCGGGAGAGTTGCGGCCTTTTTGGGCCGGAAAGATTGACGAGAGGCATTTAGACAATTGTTGATCAAGACTTATCCGCGGGAACATACGTTTCTTGCCGAACACTATCTGATTCTTCCGCCAGTCGTACACCAATCAACGGCAGTTCAGCGGGTATTCTTCACCTGTCGGATGATATCTGAAGGTTTGCGTATTCTGCGAGATATCTCTCGCAGTCTGATGAATGCGACGAAGAGCCGCGTACATGGAAGTCGTGAGCTCATTTGAATTCCTCCTAGACACGGTGTAAAGTGCGTATGGTAAGGTGAGGGCCTCTTCCACGATGTTTATAAACCAATAATATTTCTGAAACGAGATATTTTTCCGGCGATAAGGTTCATTACACGCCATTAGGCGAGTTCAAAAACAGCCGAGAACATCTGATTGAGTGCTGATTGTGTACACGAAGACACATAACTTATCCATTAATTATCTTTTTGTGTCGTTATAAATACGATCTCTTAAGAAGGTTCTTTCGTATTTGTCATGATCGAATGTCTTGATTGCTGTAGATCAGTGGGCGAGATAATAGGACAAAATGGGTGGTGACTATTAAAATAATTAAAGAAAGGTAGGAGGGAAAACACTCTTTACAATTCCTTGTATAGTCCTCCACTCAGATAACTATAAAATGATTTCAAAAATCTGTGTGACAGTAATTGGTGTGTTTAATTCGTACGACACGATACCCAGCAAAAATTTTTGAAAATTTTGATTTTATGGTTGTAATCCTGCAACATCTTTCTGATGCTCCCTCGTAACTTCACACACTAAGACTGTACTTAAAAACGTAAAAAAGAAAAACGTCAGATAATTGAATTAAACTGATTTAGTTAATTTATTTTTATTTTACTTATACAGGGTGTCACAGTTTTTATGATCAAAACTTCCAGAGTAAAAGAAGTTGTCTATGTACTCTTGAGTTTGATGATCATGGGAACTGGAACACCCTGTATAAGTATTGTTAACCCCAAAACTGAGCCAGTTAGTTAAGTCACTTTAATTCGATTGCATGACGTTTTCGTTTTGACATCTTCAAGTGTCGTTAATTGAGGTTACGAGGGTGCGTCAATAAGATGCTGATGGATTGGGACCAGAAAAACTTTTTATTCGGAAACGAGTGGCCAATATATAATAAGGCAATCTACTTACCACTCTTAAGAATACATTAACCTTATTTAAACAGTATGTGTAATGTAGACTTTGCAACGATTACAAAACATTTGTAACTACTTGTCCGAACGCTAGTGAGGATATAAAGCCGTCTCCCAGCAGCGATTTTGGTTGTAGATATTTGAATTTTTTTGGTTTCGACACTTAGAACTCTTGAACTGTTAATTCAACAGGATTTCCATGCAAGGGGCGTCTGCACACAAATGAACGGGCTTTCCAAAGATATAGTCGGTTGGGTAGTAAGTAGGTTGGGGGGGGGGGGGGGGGTCGGGTCGGACCCGTGGCGTACCAAAGTCAAAAATAGCTTTTTTTTCTTTCGGCTGCTCCTGTTAGGTTTCCTCATATGTGTAAATTATGAATTTTGATGTCTAATTCCGAGAAGTTAAATAGAAAAATGTAGAAAAATTCGCAAAGTTGGAACGGGTTTTTTTTATTTTTGTAATGTTTAACTTCTTGGCCTCCTACACACCCTTAGATACACGGTTGGCTCAATGAGCGGGCTATCAGGGGAAAGGAGATATTCTGTGTCACTTTTAATCCTAGCCCCCCAAGGATGTCACTTTAATACAGGGCGAGTAAAAAAAATCCTAAGACGGTTAAGAAAAAATGTCCAACATAGTATAGTAGTTTTTTGCGATTTTTACGAAAACTACGGAGAATTTCAGCTTCTATGTTTTATTGGCAACAAGAACACGCGGAGACAAAAAAAAAACGGTTTTTAGTTTCGGTCTAACTCTTATACCGGGCGAGCTACAAAAGTTTTTCTGTGCCGCATTTTCTGCCAATTTGGATGTAGTTTCCTCACCTTTCACCCTGTGGATTCCACACTTTTGCAGCAAAAAATGTGAAATAATTCAGAAAGGTAGCACACATGTGGTTCGACCATGACCAAAAATCAAGAGCCTAGCTTTAAATTTGAAATTTTGACAAATTTTTAAACTTTAAATTTCAAATTTCCACTTGGTGGAGGTATATTTGTGCCGAGACCAAGCATCTAATCGGATTGCTTTCTATCCAAGGGGGGATACCTTGGAATGTTTTTCTTTTGGGACTTAGGAACCACTTTTCGTAAGGACGTCGCGAAATGGTCACTGCACATGCATGGCGGGGGTGACGCGCCAAATTGAAATTCAGTACAGCCAAAACTGAGGTATTGAAAAACTTATAGTTAAATAAAAAAAAAATTACTCTTAAGAGTTTTTCAATCAAATCAACCGTACTGGCGCAAAAGAATTAAAACCGATTTCCCATGTTAATCTCCTATGTTCAGGGTTCTGCTGGACACCCGATTCGTCACGTTTCGCTTCCTGCTTTAACTGTTTATTTTAAAAATTTTGTTAAGGTGGGTTATACACCGAATAAAATAAAACAACAAATAATAACAAATTACAAATAAGATATGAATAAAATATACTAAGAAATAAGAATTTAACCAACTTTTAGCTTCTTATCTTATTTCTTATTTGGAGAGGTAACCGCGCATGCGCATGTCTGTCTAAAATGTCAATGTCGCCAACAAAATAACAATGTACAGGGTGTCGTCTGTAGAATATAAATAAAACGAATTGCAAGGAATTCTAATTTTGTGATTTCTGGTAATTAAAAAAATTTCTAATTTGCTTTTGCCGGTTGTGTCAAAGAGTGTACAATAAAAGTATTAATCCTCGTTAGTTTTTGCGAAGAAAACTGTTGTTTTGAGCGCTGTGTTTCATTGCGTCGCGTAATTGTTTTTGAAAAAAAAAAGACTTGGAAGGATAGTGGACAGAAACTCTGCAAATTAATCTTTTTGATGAGATGGGACTTTTGCTGTTTGTAGGTGCAGCAGCAACTGCTGTTTGCTTAGACTCAAGAAGC
The DNA here is from genome assembly GCA_951812265.1 of Taphrorychus bicolor. Classification (NCBI taxonomy): domain Eukaryota; kingdom Metazoa; phylum Arthropoda; class Insecta; order Coleoptera; family Curculionidae; genus Taphrorychus; species Taphrorychus bicolor. The sequence continues at coordinate 8,208,549 of OX638302.1, read as the reverse complement.
GAAACAGGAAGTTTAAGATTAGACCTATGAATCAGCGAAGAGAAGAGCACAATGTATATGAGAAATTAGTCAAGTTTGCGGAGATGCATGCTGAACTTTGGCGTATGAAGTGTCATCTTATTGGTCAATTCTTTATTTTATTTCCTGTATAAACGACACACAGTCGGTTATATTTAATTTTATTTCTTATTTGATTTTATTTGGTCCATAAACCAATCTTTAGAATTTGAATTGATTGTTTTATGTCAATAAATTTGGAATAATCTGAAAAATGGATGACGGGCTCCTCATAGAGCAGGTCTCGTAGTTTCCTCAATTATTTGGTAAAAAAATGCTCGCTTCAAAAACAAAGACGCCAAAGAAGCTTCATGGAGCACCATTTCTGCTATTTTGAATCATAGTCGTAAGTACAAAGTTAAGAAAAAACTGTAGGGTCTTCGATAAAAAAATGTATTTTTAGCTGAAGAATGTATCGCTCGTTGGATAACAAAAGAACTACGGGAAACTTTCTCTGGCTCAGGACCTGACAATATCATTTCGCCCCATTTCCAAGCGATGGGTTTTTTAAACCTCTTTATTGCAATTAGGGAGTGAGTACTTTACTTACCAATGTATATGGCAGATTTTTGTTTTTAACTCTTTTTTATTTGATTCTGCAGAACAATATCAAAATCAAATATGCGCAACTCAAGTGGTCCGGGTCCCAGTTCATGGGACTCTATGGACGCAATAATCGAGGAAGATGTGGAGCCCTCTCAGCTTTTCGATGGCGAGGAGGAGCAGGGGAGCTTTGCTGATAGGAGTGAAACCTCGACCCCCTTCCTCCCTCCAATGAAAATATCTAAAAGAGGTATCATAAATGCAATATTATCATCGCCAACATCAGAGAGGGGTAAAAGGAAAAAGACCACACAGGAAGAGATGTGTAAAACGGTGTCATCAATTTACCGAAAAAATTGTTGAGGATAATAACATAGGCCCAGACCTGCTGTGGGCAAAAGCTTTTGCTGGAGACATGCAAGTGTTGTCTGCAGCACAAAAAATAACCTACAAAAGCAAGGCTTACCAATTGCTTGGAGAAGCGTTGCAACACACCATGAAGTGATTAATATTTCCTATATTTATTGATTTCGATATATATTTATTTGTAGTAGCAGTAAGTTAAGGGCTGCTTTCCTATCTCTTCAATTGTCCAACTGATGATGTAGGGCGCCGATTGGTAATATAAGCCAATTTGCTAAATATTTCCTTAAATTTTGAACAGTTTTACTAGCATTATTTGAACCCAATTTTCCAACTTTGTGCAGACTACTTCCCATTTTCTTCTAGCGGTCTAGACGCATTGTTCCTTTGTCATCAAACCAGTCTGTAAAACCTGTGGGGCAGTAGCGTCTTTCATTTACAGGCATATCCATTTTTCCTCTCTGTATATAATTGTGGAGGACAACTGTTGCGATAAAGGTCTTCTCACACATATCCTCACTTGTCAGAATAGTATTTCTTAATCTCCTCCACCTATGGGCTAAAATTCCAAACGTGTTTTCAATGGTGCGCCTGACTCTAGAGAGCCTCATATTAAATATGCCTTTTCTTCCAGGTAAATAACTTCCTGGAAATGGCCGCATAATATTTGAGTGCAAAGAGAAGGCAGCATCAGTAGCAAAAAAAAAGAAAATAGAATGGTACCTCTAGGTAAAGGTTTTGGCTCGGGAATTGGCAATGTCCCATTTAAAAGAGCCCCTTCGTAGCTGGATGACCTAAAATTGTTGAGTCGCGGCACGAACCAACAGCTCCAATGTCCACATTTTTAAATTTGCAATAGACGTTATATGCAGCTATCAGAACCATGCTACAAAATAAAGAAATTGTATACACTTTTCTATACCTCTCCAAATGCTTTTTTATATAAGGATTTCTTTGATCTTTTTATAGGAGAAATATGTCCTTTCTGAATGCTTTGGGCATTGTATTTGTATGTGCTTTCCCTCTGAAGATCCAATGCAATTGGGCATGTTCCATCTGCGATAGTTTTCTCTCGCAACTGCCTTTAAAGTTTCATGAGTGGGTTCAGGAAGTACTATAAGACTAAGAACTGTCCACATACGTACTTCCTAAGTTTCCTTGATTATGCAGTGAGCTGTAGCCTTGACTACAAAATTATTCCATGATACTTACTGCATGGAACAACCTTCTGATAAATAACTGAAAAATAAATTCTAAATTATCCACTAATACACTCACTGCAAAGTCTGAGAAAGACGCTGTTCTGATGGGCCAACAATTCATTAAATAGTTTTGGGGTCATTCGAGTGTACTTAAAAATCTGTTCAGTGTCATGCTGCTCCGCAAACTGCATATCGATACGTTTCCCTCGCTTTCGGTTCATTAGTTTAATTTTAAACTGCCTGCGTTTTCGTTTTTTTTGCAGCAAAACAAACTGCTGTTGCTGCAGCACTAATCAACAAAAGGCATCCTAATGCCAGAGATCCATATGCAAAGGCTTGTAGTTCCAAATCATTTTTCTTTCCTTAATGGTACTTTTCACTTGCTTCTGTATGGCGAAGACACAAGATTTATAAGCAATAACACACGATACCCTAAAAACAACAAAAACCTGGCAGAGGTCAATCTCAAAGTTCAAATATGACATTGTTTCGCATAAGAATCGCATAGAAAGTTAAAAATTAAGAATTTTCTTATGTTATGTTATGCTTATGTTGTGCGCTGTGTAAACTGTAACGGGTTAACTTTCTATGTTATGTGTAAAATTATGCGCTATGCGCTGTAAAAACCCACCTTAATTACCTTTTTGCTTAGTTTAATAACAGTCTTATTAACTGTATGAAAATTACCTAATGTTTTAATTTGATCGAACATTCTGCCAACTAAATCAAAAACTTGGAACGACAAATTAAGCAGGTAGGTATTTTGGGGTCGTGAATGCTCCATTCACTGGTGTCAATAGCATCGTTATATCATGTTTAGTTTTTGAATTACATAGAAATTAGTATTAAAATGTCGATAAAAAGTGGAAAAGTTACCTTTTAGGCGCCATTTTGCAGGGGAAGAAAGTTACGGAAAATTTTAATTTTGCATATTTTTTCCATACTTTTGTCCCCTCTTTCATATGAGACTATTTTTAATTCGTCCGAAAATATCGATGACAAAAACAGTAAGGTTTCTCGATATGCAGGTTAATATGATGTGTGAAGAGGTCATTGAGGACTATCAGATATATGAATCAGAAGGAAGCTGCTTTTCACGGTTTTCGAGAAAATTAAACAAAATTGCAAAATTTTTACCTTATTTTTGGGCCACCTGTGCTCAGTTACTGTTCTAGACAGACATTCCAAAATGGTCTCTGCGTGTAGCTCTATTATTCTACTTCCTTAGATCTTCTTATAGGTTTTCGGATAAATCTTCATCGAAACGAGATATCAGCTGTTAAAGGCCGCAATGCACGATCTTGATCTCAAAACTTTTGATTTTTGAGCTGGTTTCAGAGCCCTATATGCTTAACGTAGAAATATCGACTTTTCCCATATAAATCAATAGTAATCGATTTTATTCGTCGGTTCTATTGGTTTTATGATAAATAGGACATATATTTAGATGGGGGTCCAAAAAAAATTTATAATATGGAGTTTTAGGATTTTAGCATGTAAATCTATATTAATATAAATAAACGTTAAAAAAAAATTAATGAATTTATTGCGCATTGTAAATCTATATTAATGAATTTATTGCGTTAATTCGACTAGCGTTATGTAGTTAGTGCCCCAAATAATGCTGCAACATTTTGTTTGTTTATACAGCAGTTTGCGTTCGTATATTTCCTAAACTATGAGCGCCTCGCATGCATGGTAGAACGGAAAAAAAATGATGCACGAGTGTGACAAAAGCACACCATAAACAAACCAACTCACCATTACAGGTATTGTAATATTTGTGGCTACGCATGAATAAACCTTAATTGTGGCATTTTGGCCTAAAAGCTAATATCATGTGCGCCATCTCTTGACGTGTCCGCATATAAGACTTTTATAATCATACACACCATAGGAAGGCTTCTGGAACTAATTTTAATTGTGACACCATTGTCACAAATATGTCTGAACGTGAACTGGTGTAAGCATGGTGTCACAAATATTATAACTCAAACTATGTGTAAATGGAAGGTGTCACAAATATTGCAAAAATATATGTTGTGTTAATGCAGTGTTGTCTTATTTACAGATATTCGGCAATTTAAGGAAATTTTATAATAATGCTATATTATAGCAATGGTTATACAGTGCCCGCGTAAATAATGAGAACCCTCTTTATTTTTTTGACATTTAAAGCTATTGCCACAAAATGTAAGAGGTTTAAATAAGATCAAATTGTCCATCTTTTGACATAAAAATGACTTTTCATGCTCTAGTTATCCTCCAAATTGCAGATTATTTATTTCATTTATTTTCAAATGACAGTCGAAATAACGAGACCCGCCTTTTATTTTTTTTACGCAAAATCTATAAATTCTTTACATTAAAACGTGGTCGGAACGACCTTTCTCATTCTTCCATCTATAAAATACCTCAGACTTCTTCTCATACAGCTCTCTTGATGTTATTAAGCACAACTCGGTTAATCGGTTAATGCTTCCTCGGCAGCTTTAGATATTTGTTGGAAGTATAGAGGTGTCTAGAGGGACTCAACAAATGGCAATATTTTTCTCAAAGTGGCACCCCTTTTTAGCTGTGGTTAGAAGATTTATGATTGCGGATGACTCGTCATTGATGGAACACATTTTTGAGTAGAAGAATTGCAATTTTTATTTATTGACTTATTTGACAATCAAATAAAGACGTTTACCTGGTAACGGAGTTTTCACAATCGACTTGTCACAATCGGTTTGCTGGTGTCGTAATGTTTATAATCATTCCATATTAGAAACGTTTGTGAAAACCGAGATAAAACTTAGCGAATCGCAATAATATAGGTATCGTATTTTGTTAGTTTTGCGTATTTTGCATTTATTTTTTTGCGTTTTGCCTATCGCATTTCGTAAGTCTTGCGTAAAACGTGGTACGCACCTTAGGCCGAAGGTATGATTGCGGCCCTTGTCCTTATTAAAGCCCTCCGCTTCGCGTCAGGCCTCAAACTTCGTCCGCGGGTTGCAATTTTCTACTTTCGACCTTCTATACATAAATAACTGTGAACCTATCAAATTGTCCATCTTTCGACATAAAAATTGGCGCTTAAAATGTTAATTTGACAGTTTTATGCCATTTTTCTTCATTGTCTCTAATGAAATGGACGGTCGGCGATACTGTGTTTTGGTATCACTCGACTAGGAAAAATAATCGAAAGTGGCGTAAAACTGTCACGTTAACATTCTAAGCACTCATTTTTATGTCAAAAGGTGGACAATTTAATCTTATTTAAGCATTTCAAATTTTGTGACCTAGCTAAAAAGGTTCAAAAGCTAATAGAGTGGCCTCATTTACGCGGGCCCTTTATAAGTTATTATTCGTGGTGATCATCTAAGTTAAGATGGATATGACGAAATGTAAACAGCTTATTTTTATGTTAAACTTTGATTTTTATATCGGGTTTTTATTAAATCCTAGCGAAAAAAATAACAGTGTTTCAAAATGTACTTAAAAATTGCTTGATGCGAACGGCCCTAAAACTCATGACTTAAACATTGCATAATTCATGCGTTAAACATGACATAATAGCTATTTTTGTAACCAGTTACGAAAAGTCCGATTTTGTGTAACGATGAATATTTGCGGGACGAGCGCAACGAGTTCCCGCAATTTGAATGATATACGCAAAAAAGGCTTTTCGTCACGTATTTCATACAAGATTTTTGCTAATTTTGATTTACAAGTACCTACTTAGAGAGAGTTTAAACCACTTTGTATCTACTTAACACCGTAAAACTGTAGCAACGGTGTGCCACAACCGAAACCTCCAACTGGTGGTGAAACGAACTTTTCATCACCAGTTACGACCGATTTTACTTTTCGTAACTAGTTACGAAAAGTAGAACATTACGTCACTGTCATCAGTATTGAAAAGTGCTACTTTATATGTCAAAATTAGAAAAAATTTATTTTTTGAACACTATGTATGACACTGTATGACCGTTATTTGACATAATTCTTTTCTTTGGCTGTTTTTGGGAGAGCAAACACTTATTTTACAAAATTAAATAGAAAAATTTAACGTTTCTGACAGCCTTCCTTCAACATTTTGATATGTTGAGTTGTAATTTTGAATACTTCCCTCATACGTTAGATCCGACCTAAGAGAAGTGTATTTACACCAAAATTGCAGCATTAATTGCATTCTAAAGTAAATATTGCAATTCGATAATTCTGCTGCACAATATTTATGATGCTGTATAATTTTAAAGGCGTCGTGATATTACCCCCGAATGTGCTGCTTTTGACCACTTTTGCTGGTACACTAAATATTGTGACTTCTTTTAAAAAACATTGTCAAACTCTATTATGTCAATGATTATGTCCCAATTTGGAACTTCTTTGTTAAGTCAAAATGAGCAATCAATATCCGCTGCTAAACCGAAGAAATTTAGTATTGAATCGGGAAATATTCCTCAAAATTTCATTCGTGCATAAAAAATATCTGAAAATTTAGCAATCAAACTTGTTGTTCTGCCAACTTCATTCGATCATTTTCTTATTTTTCTGTAAAAAGGCCCCCCTCCTTCGGTTCTCTTTCGCCAAAAAAGATAAGAAAATAAACTCATGCAGTTATGAGATAAAACAAATAATTTTATATTCATTAGTGCCGGTCCTAAGAAAGTTATCAAGTTTGGTTATTACTTCATTACATCAGTTAGCTTACAGCAACCCAAAGTTAAAGGAAAGTGTTTTGTAAATTAATTGAAGTTCTCCTTTTTAAAGAAGATAAATTTAAAGAAGAAAAATATAGAAAATAATACAAGAAAATTAGGAAATATATTTTTTTTAATTGTGACATATAAAGTGGCACTTTTCAATACTGATAACATGTAAAGTAACGTCCTACTTTTCGTAACTAGTTACGAAAAGTAAAATCTTTCGTAACTAGTGATGAAAAGTTGGTGTCACCACCAGTTGCAGGTTTCGGCTGTGGCACACCGTTGCTATAGTTTTACGGTATTAAGTAGATACAAAGTGGTTTAAAAGTAAATATTGAAGTTTAATAATAATAATTCTCTCTCTAAGTAGGTATTTGTAGTCAATGTCATCATATGTCAACGTATGTCAATAAGTATTGACGTTACGTCACTGTCATCAGTATAGACGATTCCAGAACAGCTGTTTTTGATTAGATCCGCCATACTTTATTGTGGGTCAAACAAACCATGTAGCCAAACATACGAAACTTTCCGTGTTTATACGGAAATGATCCACAAGAATCATGACAATTCACATGTTGTTGGTACTTTTGGGGTGAGAAATCTTTTATTAAAAAAATATTTTTCTGTTGTTATTTACATTTTTTCACATAATTTTTCCTCTTACCGATTTTAAAACAACATAAATAAATTTAAGTATAACAAAATAGTGAGAATGGCAACCCCGCCGCCGGTTTATTAATTTGGATGTGACTAAACGTTTGAATAACATCGATTTTGTTGGTTTGAACTTTGAACATTGAAACTTCTTGAAAAAGTCGTTTATTTCTAATTTTTGTGCCGAAAATGTTTAGAAGTGAATATTACTTCAAGCTTACTGGTGATGTCAAGTATCCTTATGACCAGAAAGTGGAAATTATAAACAATATTGACTTTCGCCACAAGATTTGAGTTTCCCAATTTTTGATTTGCCAAATGTGACCTTACTGGATCTTGCAGACTATTTTATTTTAAAGCACAGTTATTATACGTAGGTACTAAGCAGCAGTTGAGAGCATATAAAAGTCTACAAGCTTTTAAACTGTATGAATCTGGTGCAGTTCTTTCGATCCATGCAAAACAAGTCACCAAGGATGCTTATGTAATTTTAAATAAGGTAAGATCAATTTAAACAAGCTACTGCTTTAGCCAAAGTTATACCTTATGCGGTTTTTTTTTATAGTTTTTCCTTCAGTCTTAATTTCAAGACTAGCATATTCATCAAATGGTGTGAATAACTATATGGTTCTGAATTCTCATATATCAATTTAGGGCCTACTGTTTTTTTGTCACAAAATGAACCAAATTGAGTTTAGCCATACAGGCAGAAATTCAACCAATTGTCAGCTGTGTTTTCTCCTTATATTTTATACATACTTAGGGCAGGACAACTTGACTTTATAAAACTGGGCATTAGCATAACCACATAACTTTTCAATTCCATCAGAAATCTCATTAAAGTAAAGTTCTTATTAAAGGTGCTTATCAAGACTATGTTAGGTTTAGAATCACTGGGTGTACACATTTTGCAGATTTAGTTGTATGTATTCAGAAGAATTTATGGTGACATAAATTAAATTTTTTAATAGATTTCCCCCAGAAAGACACCCCAGAGGTATAATTACTGGTGAGTTTTATTGTGGGCACATAGAATATTTAGTGAAATTTAATTGAATTAGTGAAATTTAATTGAATTTAGTAATATTTAGTGAAATTCAAGGAAATTTTACTTGACACTTAGTGGAATGAATTTGAACATAATTTATGAATTGATTTACCTCTCGTTTTAGGTGCTGTGTGAACATGTGATAAGACAAGATATCAGTTTACTTACCCAATAAGCCTCATTTGCAAGGTTGTGGTTTAACAGAGTCAAGTGGGCTGTGAATCAAGGAATCTCTCACCAAGTTAAAAAATGTACATATGTTGGCCAAGTGCAGACATTTTGTTGCAAAGGAGGCAGAAAATGTCATAACACATGTATTTTGATTTGATTGATTTATGACATGACTGCCATAAAACTACATAGGTAACTCCAGATATAAGAAAGTGCATGAATGCAAAATGCAAATTATTTTCACTTGTATTTTAATGTGAGAGATCTCTTTCTTTGAGTTGTTGAAAGAAAATAGTGGGGTGACAACTCGAGTGAAATTCATTTTATCTAAATGCTTTTATTACTCCAACTTTTTGGGTCAAAAATTCATACCTAACTTGAGAACTTCTTCCTGAACTTTTGTGTTGAGCTCCTACTGTTACATGTAAGTCATTCACTTGTTATTGACATCAAGTAAGCATTGGAAATTAGACTTGACATTTTTATTGTAATTTTCTCAACATGTGCTGAAAGGAGATATTTAGGTTTTTAAAAAAATGAGGATTTCAAAGATAATGAGATGACAAAAATAAGTGAATGACTTGTATTTACCTATTATACTCTACCTGTTTATTGTATTTAATATTATTAGTGTAAATTTGCAGTATTGTTAGGGTTGTATTAATTGTTACTTAATATTACTTTTATTGACATGCTCAGAACTGCATACAACAACATGTTGTGTATCATATAATTTTACAGTGAAAATAATATACTTAATGTTAATATACCTACCTGCCTAATATCCAAAAACAATTTGTGTACTTTTTACAACTTTGACACCCTGTCCTAACTTCAGAGAGAATCAGATCGGAAGCTCCAAAATGGCATTATAAAACCCCACTTAGTAGTGTTTATAATTTAACCAGCACCAAGCCACACTTAGCTAGCTACAACCTTTGACAACAACAATTGAAGCTCCTCCTTGAAACATTATAAAATATTTTTGTAATGCTTTTATTCCAGCCAATGTACCAAATTCTTGATTGTAAGACATGAAATATGAAATAAGACATGAAAGTTTTGTAAAAGGATTCTATGTGGTTGGTCTAATGACAGATTTAGAGAAGTATTTAAATGGTAAGTTTAAGTATGTACTAAAATAGTGCTATGAAAACATCTTGGACTTCCATTTTCTTTATTGAGTTTTTTTATACAACATTTCGAGCAGTGGAATCTCTGCTCGTTTTCAAGTGAAACTGAAACAAGCAGAGATTCCAGCCTCACTTGAAAATGAGCAGAGATTTCACTGCTCAAAACGTCATGTAAAAACACTCAATAAAAACAATGGAAATCCAAGATGTTTGGCTTAATAGTACATCATTGTCTACCACCTTTAAACAAAAATAGTGGTATGTTTAAAAGCAGATAATATGTTTAAAAAATTTTAATATGTTTAAAATATTTTAATATGTTTAAAAGTCCACAGAACTTTCTTATGATGAAAAAAATATAAGCATGTCCTGTACGTAGTTGGACTAAAGATGAATTTAGAAGATAAGTATTTAAATGGCAAGTTCAGCAGGACTTTTATAAAAGGATAATATCTAACGAAATAGTAGTATGTTAAAAAGTAAATACAATGTTTAAACTATTTTAGTATAAATATCTATAATATATATGATAGTATGTTTAAAAGTGGCTAGACATTCTTACAATGAAAAACTATAAACAAACAATACTGTATGGATCAGAACCAATTACATACCTACAACTTTTTGGAGGGCCTGTAGAAAGGCATGATTTTGGTTAACTAATTATTTCTAAAATGCACATTGTTAATATCAGATTTTGTGTGTTTAAGTTTAAACTAAAATTGAACTACCTCATTATCAAAGTATGTATTTGTCTTGCTGACACAACTTTTGACTGGAGCTAAACCAAAAACCTTCACCTAAACTCTATTTTAGTTTACCTAAACTCTATTTACAAATTTACTAATCATACCTGTGTTTGGATCACACTTAGCTTTTCTAAAAATTCTTTCAAGAACAGAAATTCTAGCTGAACAACCAGCCTGGGTTTGCCTTTCAGGACAATGCAGGTTTTCCTACAATTTTAAACATAAATAACTAGGTATGCTCCAGTATACCTGCACATATACCTATCTAAATACTTTTTAAGAATAATTACTGTTGAACTTACCAGTTATGAAATATTAGGTAATACGTCTCTTGCTAAGTCATTTTTGCTTCCTTTAAGGCTTGAAATTCAAACCCAAGCATTTCCATGTTCAGTGTTCACTAACCAGGCAGATCAGGAGATCGAAAGAATGAAACGGTATTTCAATTATCTCATTCAGTACGCATTTGAACATAAACGACATTACAAGAATAAGACCATTCCAATAAGGGCATAATTCAAAGCAACACTTCAGATGATGATTAGGCCGCTTAGAGACTTTAGGGGATACTTGTAGTTAAATTATCTTAAATCAAAACTGAAACATGATGAGAAAGATCGATTTTCAAGTTTCGTTTGACAGTGACAATGTGGGGCAAACATATGTCAAATGACGTAATCTTGTCAATTGAAAATCAATCTCTATTGAAAAGTGCCACTTGATATGTCAAAATTAGAAAAAATCTTGTATGAAACACGTGACGAATAGTAGATTATGTCACTAGGAGTAAAAGTGGGTCTTTTCGTGCTGAGCCCAGAGATTGATGGCCGAAGCGAAGCTGAGGCCTGCAACTGGGCGAAGCACAAAAAGACCTTTTACTCCGAGTAACATATACTATTTTTTTTTCAAGCATGCAGGACAGAAGAAGTCTATTTCAGAGTGATTCACTTTTGCAATTTCTCTCATCCTCTTTAATCGGGTCTAGGTACTTACCCAACTAGTGGTACATATAAATGGAATGTGTTAGAACGGTGATTTTCAATGTTCAATGGTTTTAATGGTATTAAATCATAACCAATGGTTCAGCTGGTTTAGGTAAATTATGGTAAACTAAAAATTTGTAGCATTATTATCAATACTAAATTAATAAAAATCACATTGACACATAAATATGATGACGCGCATGACAACCAACGACATTTAACAGAATTCGAGAACCTATGCGATTTCGATTAAAAACGGTTTCGGGTGATGCTCTCGAGCGCTCTGAGAGTATTCCTATCCTTTGTTTTTTCAACAAGAATATAAAGATGGCAATAAGATGGTTTATATACGCGCCACCATGACAATAGCGGTGACTTTTGACTTTACTTTTACTGCCTAGGACTTTTTTGCTACTTTTTTGGTCTCAGGATTAGAAAGCGTACTTTAGGTGTGCGTATGGAGAAAACAAATGAGTCCGCTTGAAAAAAAAAACCTTTTTTGTGTATCTCATTCAAATTGCGGGAACTCGCTGCGCTCGTACCGCAAACATTCATTCGTTACACGAAATCGGACTTTTCGTAACTGGTTACATAAATAGCTATTATATTACAAGTCCTGTAACATGCAAACTAAACTAAAAAAGTAGTTTAATGCGGTATTACAATAGGGAGATTATTACAACAATGAAAAACACATTAATAAGGATCTTGTTTAAAACCTGCATTAAAAATGTATTAAAACAACGAAAAACTTATGAGTAAGAATCATATTTAAGACCTACATACATAAAAACCATATTTTTCAAACTAAAATATTATTTTTTAGACAAATAAAATAAACTGAGAAGCAATTGAAATGATACACCCTAAATTTTGAATCAGCTTTTAAGCCGTGAAGGCTTTTAATGACCTGTCAAAATACAATCTAAAGCGTTTTCTCAGCTTTGAAACCGTGGTCCAATGGAATTTCTTCCTGACGTTTCGTCTACAGCTGCGGCCCACATTATCAAAGGCGATGAGGCAATAGGCGAAGTGATCACCCGTGCTTCCCGACGTTGACTGAGGTAACTTCTCGACCCTACGTTAGTCAACGTAGGGAAGCACGGGAGGTCACTTCGCCCATTGCCTCATCGCCTTTGATAATGTCGTCCGCAGTTGTAGACAAAACGTCAGGAAAAAATTCCATTGGACCACGGCAATATATTTTAGTTCTGCTGCCTAATTATTGCAGCTGTTAATGATACCTCGGGGTCTCTTTTTCCGTTCTTCTTAAAATATCCATTAATTTAAAAAAAAAACGTTGGTTTTTCTTAAAGTGTAACATTTCAAGGCAACACAGAGAAACGAATCTTTACTCAAGGAGCATTACAACGTTTTAGATTTGGACGTACTCATCTGTGAACTAGAGCTATGTGTACTTGTTAAACAAATGTTTTTATTTTTCTCAAACTTTGATAATATCTTGAGTTTTTCTTGGGTTGAGGTTTGTGATGTGAATATGTGTATTAAAACACTAAAGTTTTTTTGGTTATTCCTAACGTTTCACCTTAATTTTAAGGGTTCCTCAAAAGTTGGGTGTTGTTGAACACGCCGACAAAGAATGCATAATATTTTTGATATGATTGTGGCTAATAATTGTATTACATGCTACAATAAGTGTTATTTTTATACTGTAGTTGTTAGTATAGTACAGCTGTTGAACCATTAAATATATACGGTGGATCATCAAACGGACATTAATTCTATTTTTCTTTAAACTTTATTTTCTGAATTCTGACTAAACAAAACTGATTTTCATAAGTTATTTTATTCACTGAAACAGTGATAACTAACCAATAGTTGCAACTACATTTTTTCAAATATCGAAGAGTTAATTGAATGTCCACAAATTAAGTGACGTAGAAAAAAATGTATGGAAGGTTCGTGAAGACCGCTGTCTGATTATTGCAGCTGTTAATGATACTTCGGACTTTTTTATGTTCTTCTTTATATATTTTCATTAGTTAAAAACCAAAAATTGGTTCTTCTTAAAATGCAACATTTCAACCCTAAAAGAAAAACAAATTTCTTACTCAATGCGCATACGACACTTTGGGACTGGACGTACTCAAATGGCACTTACAGCTATGTTCACTTCTTATTTAGATGGACAGGGTGCGCCCCAAACTGTCTGTAATTCTAAAACTTTTTGAACTTTATGTCTTGGATTCTGATTGAATAAAGCTGAACTTCGAAACTTATTTTTGTATTGACAGAACCTAAGATACTTTTTTATTTAGAATATGTTAAAAAAATATGGCTAATCTGATGAATTACGAATTACTACAAGGTATCCACGTAAAAATGTAAAATATGAGGGTCTTAAAAACAATAAAAGACACTGAATTGTTCAAACAGGCATAAAAGGTGGGCATTCTAGAGCTTAACAAAATTGTATTTAAGAACTTAAGAACTTCGGACTTTGTTCGAGAATCTTCAATAATTCCAAATTTTTATAAAAAATTCACATGACAATCAAAGCTAGGCCCTGCTTGCTGCTTTACAGTCATTAAGTTAGGCATATCTTTTACTTTCTTATTTATATTACTAACCCGGAGTTATTAACTTTTTTTATTTGAACTTGGGTATGTCTAAACCTGCTATATGCTTACTCTTCTTACTCAAAATAGAAATTTTAACAAAATATCTATTAAAGAGATATTTAACCTATTAGTGGTATAATCAAACATTTTGATTGAATGCACTGAATAACTTTTAAACCTGACCAGAGGACCCAGGGGTACCGTTTGCCAGCAAAGTTGCTTGCATTAAAAATTTGCGAGATATTTTTTAAAGCATGCACAGACCAAAGAAAAAATAAAAGTTGGTTTACGAAATGTTTGGAACTGCTCCTGGTTTCTCAAATGCAATCAGAAATGTTTAGATATATTTGTTAAGGTTTGGAATGCTCTATTTTTTCCTGTTTGATCAACTTAATATCTTATCGTGTTTTCAAGACACACATGTTCTTCATTTTTACGTGGGACTCCTTGTAGTAATTCGTAATCAGCCGTACTTCCTGAATATATTGGAAACAAAAAGTTGCAACTATTGGTTAATTATCACTGTGTCTGTCAATAAAATTCAGTCTTTTTAGTCAGAATTCAGAAAATTGAGTTTAAAGAAAATAGTAGATTATGTCACTAGGAGTAAAAGTGGGTCTTTTCGTGCTGAGCCCAGAGATTGACGGCCGAAGCGAAGCTGAGGCCTGCAACTGGGCGAAGCACAAAAAGACCTTTTACTCCGAGTAACATATACTATTTTTTTTTCAAGCATGCAAGAAATAAGAAATCTATTTCAAAGTGGTTCAGTTTTGCAATTTTCTCTCATCCTCTTTAAGCGGGTCTAGGTACTTACCCAATTGTGTATATTATTTGTAAAATACATAGAATATGTTAGAATGGTGGTTTTCAATGTTCAATGGTTTTAATGTATTAATTAATAACCAATGATTATGGTAAACTAAGAATTTGTAGCATTATTTTCAATACTAAATTAATAAATGTCACATTGACAGATAAATATGATGACGCGCATGACATTTAACAGACGAATTCAGAATTCGAGAACCTATGCGATTTCGACTAATAACGGTTTCAGATGGTGCTCTTGAGTGCTCTGAGAGTATTTCTGTCCTTTGTTTTTTCAACAAGAATGTAAAGATGGCAATACACTCAGATCGGTTTATTTGGTGTCATCTATTATTAAAATAATTTTGGTGAATGAAAATCGTTTATATATGCGCCACCATGACACTAGCGGTGACTTTTGACTTTACTTTTACTGCCTAGGACTTTTTTGCTACTTTTTTGGTCTCAGGATTTGAAAGCCCACTTTAGGTGTGCGTATGGAGAAAACAAATGACGTACTTTTAGTCCGCTTGAAAAAAAAGGAACTTTTTCCTGTTAAAAGCTCGAATTGTACGTAATCCGAGAGAGTTGCTCATTAATTGATTATAACCCGGCGTGATTCGCGGCGAGAATTGAAAAAGAAAAGAGAAACGGAAAAACCGGGGGAAAGACGGATCCGACTCGCCCGCCATTATCAATTTTATTAAACGTCCCAGAACTGACGTGGAATGAAATTTTAAGGGTCGCATTTTCGGTCTTATTTACCGTTAATGCCCAAAATGGCGGTTTAAGACTGCAAGGGGCCGAACCCACTTATGCCTCCATCACATTCACCGGGACGGTATAAGTGTCCAGGTTAGTTTCAAACATTAGACCTCAATTGATCGGCCAGGATTAAGCTCAATATGGGGCCTACACGGAGAGCAAGGCGAATATAAAGGGGAAAATGAGGGTGCCATAATGGATACCTCAACAATGGCCATGTCCCTACTAAATCACCAAGAAAATCACCCATAAATGACCATTAAAAACGCCTTTAAAGACAAAACTTTCAAGCAGCTGGATTTCTCTATCATTTACTATTTAAGCTCCTATCGAAACACTTGGACAAGTCGTAATGTCCAGGATATTAATCTAACACACTCCCCGGTGCACCCTTTCAAAGTGGGTTAATGCTACTTAATCCCATCTCCACCGTTGCCCCGAAGGGCTGCTTTGCTTATAATTGTTTTGCGTTGCGTGATGGAGTTCGTGACAAATTAGATAGGGAATTTTGTTACATGTCAAGGAAATCCATTTTTATGCAAAGAGATGGAGAGGCTTAAGTACTTCGGAGAAAATTTTAAAGTAGATTAATCAAGAAGAAAGTTTTAGCCTTTGCTTTATTATCCAATATTTGCATACAAAACAAAGATTTAGTTTAGATTTTGGATTGAGGACTTCCAGGATCGCAGTTTCTTGCTCCTTTACAAATAAACGTAAAGTAAGGCATCAGTAAACGAAAAATTGGAAGGACAGTTAGGCAAAAAAGAAAATTATAATTAATTAACAGATGAAATCCTTCTTTTAAAATGTGGTAGTTGAGGTAAAGAAGAGGAAAACTAAAGAAATGCAAGTTCAACAAAAACTACAACAAACGAACTATTTAAATTTCTAAATTTTTTTGTACTTGACGTCATGAAAACGAAAAATACAAATATCTTACCACAAGGTTTCAACAAGTTTCCACCAAGAAAAGAAAAATTTTTGGCTACCAAATCCGTTCTTTTTCATGCAGTTAAATGATCCGACCCTGCTTAGGGTGACTTTTACAACTATCAGTAAAACTTCAGTTTGAAGTTAAAAAACCACTAATGACGTAGATTGCATTGTTTTGTTGTGTCAGGTAACAATGCAATCTACATTATAACTGGTGTTTTAACTTCAAAATGAAGTTTTACTGATGTAAACTTTTACTGATGTGTGAGTTGTAAAATTCACCCTAAGTGGTAAAAATTTCTTTTCACATTCAAGTGAGAGTCAAAACCATTATAATGATAAAAATTTCAATATTTGACTCTTTTGAGCCCCCAAGAAAATTTTTCTTCTATTGTAGATATTTTTTCTTTCCATGCACTTGAATATCCGACCCTGTATAGTGGTTAGAAATTCTGTTCAGTTCAAACAAGTCAGGTAAGGAATAAGGCCAAAAATCATTTAAAAATGTCAAATTACAAATTTGAAGATGCCTTGATTTTTTACTTTTTGTGGTAATTTAATTTTAGCACAAAACCGCACAAAACAGATTCAATCGTTGTGCTTTTTTCGTTAGTAAAATTAGATTTTTGGACATCATTAAGTGAAATTTGACCCAAATAGCCTCAAAATGCAAAATTGGTATTTGGGATTTAGGTCACGTTAGGGATAACGCCGTTAGTTAAAAATTACTCAAAACATTTAAAAATTCAAAATTAAAATTATTTGGAAAAAAATTGATTGAAAATGACTCAATGCTACTATAAATGCAAATTAAAAGTCTTTGCAAAAATTCGAAAAAATTTGGAAAAAGATTACTGGAAGATTTTTTTATAGAATCAAATCTTCTAATTAGTTATTTTTGGCAAAATAAATACATTTTTTAACCAAACAAAGTAAAATTTCACGACGACAAACGCCTCAAAATTAAAATTTGGATAAAGTCAAGTAACAAATAGGCCCAAAATTCGTTGAAAAGGGACTCTAAAAAGTATCTAAAAACTAAATATTGAAGTCTTTGGAAAAATTTTGGTCAGAATCAGGACCAAAATTGGCTAGAAATTACTTGAACAGTCCAAAAGTGCAAACTTGGTGGCTTTGAAGGAATACAAACTAGGATTAGAGCCACAATCTATTAAAACTTATTCAGGGCGCCTAAAAATTTCAATTTGGGTTCTCTGGGGGAATTAAGGTTAACATTGGGGCTAAAATCGGTTAAAAATTGGGTAAAAATGCAATGTTTGAAGCTTTTGAAAAAATACAATTTTAGAACACAATTAGACAAAATTCATTCAAATGTTCTAACTTGCTCTATATGGTAAAATTTATTTTTTAACCCAAGTAAGTAAATTTTGACTAAATGCACTTCAGAAAAATCGATAAAAAAAGCCAAAATTTTCTAGTAATGCATTTTTTTTGAGAAATCAACTCAATCAAATCTCCCAATTTGTTATTTTTGGCAAAATTAATTTTTTAACCAAACTAAGTAAGGTTTCACCAAAAACGCCTCAAAATTAAAATTTTGATACAGGCGAGTACCCAACAGGCACAAAATTCGATGAAAAGGGACTAAAGTATCTAAAAATGAAATATTGAAGTGTTTGGAAAAATGTTGGTAAGAATCAGGGCCAAAATTATCCAGGAATTACTTCAAGCGTCCTAAAGTGCAAATTTGGTGACTTTGGAAGAATACAAACGAGACTTAGGGTCACAATCTTTTAAAAAATTTACAGGGCGCCAAAAAATTTTAATTCGTGGTCTCTGGGGAAATTAAGGTTAAAATTGGGGCTAAAATCGGTTAAAAATGTAAATTTTGATGTTTTTCAAAAAATACAATGTTAGAACTCAATTAGGCAAAATTCATACAAATGTTCTAACTTGCTGTATTTGGTAAAATATTTTTTTTAGCCCAAGTAAATAAATTTTTAGTAAATAAACTTTAAAAAAATCGATTAAAAAACCTACATTTTCTAGAAACGCATTTTTTTGAGAAAATAACTCTCAATCGAATATCCTGATATGTTATTTTTAAAAACTTTGGAGGAATACAAACTGGGATTAGGGCTACAATCTTTTAAAACTTATAGAGGGTGCCTAAAAATTTAAATTTGGGGTCTCTGGGGGAATTGAGGCTAAAAGCAGTTAAAAATTGGGTAAAAATGGTAAATTTTGACTAAATAAACTTAAAAGAATCGGTTAAAAAAGCCTAAATTTTCTAGAAATGCATTTTTTTTTGAGAAAATAACTCTCAGCTTAAATTAAAAAAAAAAACTCGATAAAAAAAGCCTAAACTTTCTAGAAACGCAATTTTTTTTTTGAAACTGTCATCTTAAATTTAAATTTGGGGTCTCTGGGGGAATTGAGGTTAAAATTGAAGCTAAAATCGGTTAAAAATTGGGTAAAAATGCAAATTTTTATGTTTTTGAAAAAATACAATTTTAGAAAACAATTAGGCAAAATTCATACAAATGCTCTAACATGATGTATTTGGTAAAATTATTTTTTAACCCACTTAAGTAAATTTTTACTAAATAAACTTCAAAAGAATCGGTTAAAAAAGCCAAAATTTTCTAGAAATGCATTTTTTTTTTTTTTTAGAAAATAACTCTCATCTTAAATTTAAATTTGGGGTCTCTGGGGGAATTGAGGTTAAAACTTAAGCTAAAATCGGTTCAAAAATTGGGTAAAAATGCCAATTATGATGTTTTTGAAAACACACAATTTTAGAACACAATTAGGCAAAATTCATTCAAATGTACTAATTGGTTGTATATGGTAAAATTAACTTTTTAACCCAAGTAAGTAAATTTTGACTAAATAAACTTTAAAAAATCGATTAAAAGAGCCTATTTTTTCTAGAAACGCAATTTTTTTGAGAAAATAACTCTCAATCAAATCTCTTAATTTGTTATTTTTGGCAAAACTAAATTTTTTAACCAAACTAAGTAAAGTTTCATCACAAACGCCTCAAAATTAAAATTTGGATAAAATCAAGTACCAAATAGGCCAAAAATTCGTTAAAACGGGACTCAAAGTATCTAAAAATGAAATATTGAAGTGTTTGGAAAAATGTTGGTCAAAATCAACTCCAAAATTGGCTAGAAATTACTTGAAGCATCTAAAAGTGCAAATTTGGTGACTTTGGAGGAATACAAATTATGATTAGGGCCACAATCTTTTAAAAATTATACAGGGAGCCAAAATATTTAAATTTGTGGTCTCTGGGGAATTAAGATTAAAATTGAGGCTAAAATCGGTTAAAAATTGGGTAAAAATGCAATTATTTTGATGTTTTAAAAAAAATAAAATTTTAGAACACAATCAGGCAAAATTCATGCAAATGCTCTAACTTGCTGCATTTGGTAAAATATATTTTTTAACCCAAGTAAGTAAATTTTGAGCAGATAAACTTCAAAAAAATCGATCAAAAAGCCTACATTTTCTAGAAATGCATTTTTTTTTCAGAAAATAACTTTCAATTAAATATTCTGATTTGTTATTCTTAAAGACTTTGGAGGACTACAAACTAGGATTAGGGCCACAATCTTGTAAAATTTATACAGGGCGCCCAAAAATTTAAATTTGGGGTCTTGGGGGAATTAAGCTTAAAATTGAGGCTAACGTCGGTTACAAATTGGGAAAAAATGCAAATTTTGATGTTTTTGAAAAATACAATTTTAGAACACAATTAGGTAAAGTTCAACAAATGCTCTAACTTGGTGTATTTGGTAATAGTAGATTATGTCACTAGGAGTAAAAGTGGGTCTTTTCGTGCTGAGCCCAGAGATTGACGGCCGAAGCGAAGCTGAGGCCTGCAACTGGGCGAAGCACAAAAAGACCTTTTACTCCGAGTAACATATACTATTTTTTTTTCAAGCATGCAAGAAATAAGAAATCTATTTAAAAGTGGTTCAGTTTTGCAATTTTCTCTCATCCTCTTTAAGCGGGTCTAGGTACTTACCCAATTGTGTATGTTATTTGTAAAATACATAGAATATGTTAGAATGGTGGTTTTCAATGTTCAATGGTTTTAATGTATTAAATAATAACCAATGATTATGGTAAACTAAGAATTTGTAGCATTATTTTCAATACTAAATTAATAAATGTCACATTGACAGATAAATATGATGACGCGCATGACATTTAACAGGCGAATTCAGAATTCGAGAACCTATGCGATTTCGACTAATAACGGTTTCGGATGGTGCTCTTGAGTGCTCTGAGAGTATTTCTGTCCTTTGTTTTTTCAACAAGAATGTAAAGATGGCAATACACTCAGATCGGTTTATCTGGTGTCATCTATTATTAAAATAATTTTGTTGAATGAAAATCGTTTTTATGTGCGCCACCATGACACTAGCGGTGACTTTTGACTTTACTTTTACTGCCTAGGACTTTTTTGCTACTTTTTTGGTCTCAGGATTTGAAAGCCCACTTTAGGTGTGCGTATGGAGAAAACAAATGACGTACTTTTAGTCCGCTTGAAAAAAATAGAATTAATCTCAGTTTTGATGGCCCACCTTGTAGGTATATTTAACTAAATAAACATAGCTCTAGTTCACAGATGAGTACGTCCGAATCTAAAATTTTGTAATGCTCATTGAGTTGAAGATTTGTTTCTCTATGTGGTCTTGAACTGTTACAGGCAGCAGAACACAAAAATATTTCGTAAAATTTTTTCCACAACACTTAATCTGTAGACCTGCAATTAACTCTCCGATATTTGAAAAAATGCTACTTCTTATTTGCCACTAGAGATCTGTCTGATTTTATAGCCATTTCGCCTAGACGCGAAGGTGGCCTGTATATGTATATTCTTCGTACTCCATGTGAAAATGTTATCAATATTTGTACCATGGGGCAAATTAGGGTCTTAGTGTTATCAGACCTAAAGCCCTTGATATATATTGAAATAATGTTAAAGTTTAATGTTTTCCGGGACTTCCTGAAATGCATCTATATCGTAAGCGTTTCTAGTTTAAGAAAAAATAATTTTAGTGTGCGAGAAAACAGTAGAGGATTATATATATTTTTTTTTCTACAAAAATATTTGTGCGGGCTAGCAGTAGCATGCTGGAATGCGCGCCATTATTGAAAATAATCATGATTTCTTTCTTGGAACAAAGTCTTTTTTAGCTATTAATCACTACAAAATATTAAAATTCCTCCAGGAGTTTTGAAGAAAATTGTCATTTTGTATTTTTAAAGTTAAATTTCATCTTTTGCGGATAACCTTGTACATCCGCAAAGAAGCACTTTTGAATTATATTTACTAACCAAAATATAGTTTAATTAACCACGATTAATTATTTTATCAATAAATCACATAAAAAAAAGTTTTTTTTCCAAACACATGAATCTCTAATTACAATACATCTAGTAACGCTCTGATTAAAACATCAATTTGCGATTCAATTAAGCCTCCGTTAAAAATAATTACTCCCTGCCAAAATAAATCTGTTGGTGAGATATTAAAGCGTCAATTTTTGGGGTCAGGTACACGAACCTCAAGTATTATTATTATTGTCCGTTTGCCACGGGTGTCTGTCATAAATTTTATTAACTCAAAAATCTGGGTGGTCCGGGCGGAATAATTTTCGGCGAAAACGCACTTTCGGCGTTACTTATTCGCACAATATACATAAAATTCGCGTCTACATTTTACTTTTATGTCCCATTTTTGCGGAATATTAATGCGTATTTATGGGACAGTTTTCCGAACCGGATGGGGCACCTAGAAAGTGGCGAATATTGCCGATAATATGGCACATGGGAAAAAACTCCCGCGGTGGTTCGAAAATGGATTTATAAAGAATAATTTAATTTTTTGGCTCTTAATTTATGCGCATTGTAAATCAAAATCGCGAATTGTCCGCCTGATTTATAATGTATTTGGTTAAAATATTGTCACTGAATTTAATGATCGCCACGATTTATGTTACTTTCATTTGCACACTTGCGATTGTTAAGCCGCCGTTTTAATATATGATCTTGGTGGCAGAGAATACTTTTGTGGCGGCATTAACAATAAACCGGACACTTACAATGGAACAGTTTAATGTGGGCTCATTTTCGGCATTGTCTCGACAAAATATGGATTTTTAACGAGACGGCACAACCGACACTATTCCGATATCGATTGGTGGTCAAACAATCAGACTTTACCCGCATTCCATCTGAAATGACTCGCGGTTTTGTTATTCTCATGTCCGCGTTTAATTACCTGGTATTGTGCGTGGACAGCATTCTTTTAGGCAAAAAGATGCTGAATGGTCAAGTGCATACAACACGGAGAGAAAACAATCTTGTATCGGATGTGTGTGTGTGATACATTGAATATGGCAGGTACAGTTACTGAGTTATCGCCATTGGCGTAGATTTTCAACTGCATTTAAGGTCGATTTGTCAACTACCTACCTTAGCTGAACCTTGGCACGACAGTATTTAAACGGAATCACCTGCAGGAGGCCATTAGCGTTATCAAAACACCAGTTTAGCATCACCGAGCATAATTTCCTGACGCCTAGAGGAGCTAAATCCATATCGAATGAAGTAATCTATCCTTGGTGTACACGCGTTTCACATTAACCTTAAGAGTTTGCTTTAATGCAGCACTTGAGAAATGAAAATATTTGGAATTCGGTGCTACTTCCTTGATCGCTGATGCGAAGCACCAAACGGGCTTTTTTCTTATGTTATGGTACTCTGTGTTGAAAACGTCCTGTTTTATATGAGGTGGTTTTAAGCCCGCACCATTCAAACTTGAAACTGTAACACTTATGTCGAAACTCTAGTTTCGTACATGACACTTATCATCATAACATCCCCAACACGGGACAAAATAAATGAGCAGAAGGTGCATTACACAGGGTGTCTCAATATGCAAATTGATTTGATGCAAATTGTCTTATCTTATCTAGATTAGTCGGTTTAGTTTTCGTTTATGTATAATATAACATATAAACAGAAAAATTTATTGATTGATTGATTGGTTCAAAATGCGTAGAGACTGCGCCGAGACCTTTAAGATCTAGTGTGCCTTAATATCAAATAAAGTACACTCAGAAAACCCAGTCCTTTTAGAAAGTCCATTATATTCTTTTATGAGATTTTGTGGTCTGAAAGTTCTGAAATCTAAGTCTTTCAACTGCACGCCATTCACTCAGGATGTGTTCTACAGTCTCATCATCCTCCATGCACTGTGCCCCATGTATAAGCCGATAGCGGCTTTGAGCTGTTGTCTGTCGAGGTTTAATAAGTATTTTGTCCTTTTCTCACATAGTCCTTGTATGAACGATTTTGAGTGGATAAGGCCCGGGCAGTCCCATTCTTCCGCCATCTGGATTATTGCCCTTCTCAATATCTCTCTTGCGATACCCAAGACCAGGTCAAGCCCCATGAAGATAGCACTCGCCGCTTCCCTTGCAAGAGAATCGGCGATTTCATTACCCTTAAGGCCTTCTCGACCTCAAATCCAGGCCAAGGTTAGTGTATTATGCTCCTCAATGTGATTGAGTGTGTTTCGAACTCCTCAGACAGTTCTCGAAGAGATCCTACTGAACATATTTTGATATTTTTGTTTGTCCAGTTCTGATTGCTTATCGACCTGGCAAATATTTCAATGGCATGGAGCTCCGCCTGAAATATTGTGTGCTTTCCTAGACTCTTCCGGAGGAGTCTCGGGAGTTTTCGAACCATCCGCATACCAACAGTGGTGCCGCCCTTAGTTTATTCCGCTCCCACTCCTCCTTTGTAGGGAGACTGAATAAGTAGGAGACAGGGGGCGTCATGTCCGAAGGCATACCCAGCAAAGCTTGGCCAGTTAATTCAGCCTGCAGTATGGGTTTGGTTCCAATATAACACCCCCCCCCCCCCCCTGTGTGTTGTGGAGTCTGTATATACTTCACTTGGCTTCCCTCTCGACCAGAATGTGGAGCAGGATTAGCCCGAAAAGTCTTTCCCATGCATGGCCAATGTTGGAGTGGTGCCAAATGCCCCACTGATGACCAGGCAGACTTGACGCTTCAAGTTACTTTATTTGCACCTCGCCCTTCTTTGTTCGCCCTTGAAATGCCAGACAATGATGGGATCATTAGTCTAATGACCGGCATATACAGCCAGTGGATTAATTTGGCTTTTAATCCCTAGTTTTTTCCGCAATAACTTTTGCGTGTCCACAAGGACAATTTAGTCCTGCTAATCATTCTTTCAATATATGCATTCCAGTTTAGTGTCTTATCTAGTATTACGCCCAGATATTTCACCTCCTCTGGAAATGGAATGGTTTTGCCCACCAAGGAGGGTGGACTCAAAGGCTCCAATTTTCTCCTCCTTATTGACGGAACCACCATGGTTTTGTCCTGGTTGATAGACATCTTCTCCCCAAGACACCACTTGTAGATGGTGTTGGTAATCTTCCGGAGTATTGTTGGTATGCGTTCTCCATGATAGTCTCGAATCAGGATCTCAAGGTCGTCTGCATACGCGTGAACATCCCACAGTTCAGCCACAGCAAGCTGTTCATCTACCAGTACGGACCACAGAAGAGGTGATAGAACTCCTTCCGGCAGAGACTCCCTGGCGGTTCTGAAGCAAACTATTGTGTCTTGAAGGGCTGTGGTGATTGCTCTGTTGTTCAGCGTGCTGCACGTCCAGTCCAGAATAGTCTGCTCTACCCCTCTAGCATCAAGTGCTTTAGAGAGAGAGTCAGGGAGGGCAATGTTGAAAGCTTCTTCAAAGTCCAGGAATATTACTGCTGCTATGTCCCCCTCCTTGAGGTCATGCAAGATCTTCCCGACAAGGTTGTTCTGTGCTAGATCGGTCGATTTGCCGCTCTGATATGTGAGCATATAAAACTTTTCTCAACTGAATTGCTTAAATATGCATTTTCGCGTGAAATACAATGTTTAGAGTTAAGATCAGTGAAAAATGTGGTAAACCGCCTTAACACAAAATGTTTAAAAATGCAACCTTTTTGCGTAAAATTCCTGTCTAGAGTTAATATTAGTAAAAAGGTAGTAAAATGCCTTAAGAAGTCGCAACTAAAACTTTTACTGTGCGTAAAATTCCCTGTTTAGAGCAAAAATCTAGAGTAGTCACGAAAATATCTTCACCAATAATTTCGAAAATACATTGCGCGACTTATAAGTAGTAAAGGGTCTTATGCAAAAAGAGGGATTTGATTATATTGAGACCTATGCACCACTTACTTAATTTTACTTATTTTAATAATACCTATAACAAGTTATGGATACATAAATGATGACCACATAGGTATCTGCATGAGAGTGCTGCTGAGCTTGCATTCCCACGGAACGTTTACTTTAATTAGTTAAAACTGTATTATTACCATTCCTAGACTATCCTCATCACAGTAAGCTTGTGTGTAAGAAATAAATATTGTTTTTTAAAAACAGTTTTTCTTTATTGAAAAACATAAGTGGCGCAGTCGGTAGGATTGGGGCAGTTTACGGTCGAAGCCACGTCATCGAGTACGATTCGATCGAGAAACGTGAGTTTTAACTCTTTGGCACCAATCGAACACTGTTGACTTTTTCGGGTGTCCAAAAAGTGATTGAGTTCAACTGAGGATCCAAACCTGAGAAGTCAGAACCACGCGAGCAACTACTGAGAAGTTTAGGAGTCCAGGAAGAAAAGACTGACGACCTCTACGAAGACGGTGAGTGTCCAATTATTCCTGTAATCCCCTTTCACCCTCCTCGGTTAGGAACGGCGAAAAGATAGATAAGTTACCCTTAAATCTTATTCTAACTTTAACTTTAAAAGCACTAGATAGGTAAAATATATTTTTATTAGTTTTATGACAGATAACTCAGATATTAACGATTTAGTTAGTCAATTTTTCAATTCTTTGAATATAAATCGAAATCTCAGAATGCCTAACAACGCAGGAAATGCTGGCCCTCAGGCTCAGCCAGGTGTTAATTATACACTCTTAAAAATGTTTACAGAAACTATTTTACCTTATGATGGTAATCCAAACACTTTAGGTAGTTTTCTATGAGCTGCAGACTTTCTTTTTAATACATATGGACAAAATAATGATGTTATTTTGAAAAGCTTTCTACTTAGAAGCATCAGAATGAAATTGGTAGATAGGGCACAAATATTAGTAGGTTGTAGAATGGAACTAACAACATGGGACGAAATTAAAAGATCTTTAAAAGATTGTTTTGGCGATAAACGAAACCTAGAATGTTTAGAGCAAGATTTAGTTATGGCGGCCCCTTATAAAAACGAACATCCTCTTGATTTTGGCAAACGCTTACAAGTTTTGAGAAGTACCTTGGCACAAAAAATAAATTCGTTTACTGCCGTTGAAATGGACAATGGTACAAAAATCATTTATTTGCGTCAATATGATCAAGTTTGCTTGAGGACTTTTATTAGAGGCTTACCAGGACCCTTGCAAAGTATAATAAGACTTAAAAATCCAAATTGCATCGAACTTGCGATGACACAAATTACCGAAGAAGAAAATTTTCAATACACGCAAAACCTTTTGAAAGCTCCTATAAATCAAAACAACTCTGTTGGCAATTTTAAAACACCACAACCAGCGAGATATTCACAATCATTTTATAAAGCACCCAATATGCATTCATCACCTTATAATTACACTCAAACCTACCAGCAACCACCAAATTTCAACAATTTCGCTGCTAACACTAATCCGCCTACACAATATTATCAATCCATGCCAACGAGATTCCCAGGATCACCACAACCATTTCAAGACAGACCAGGGTCATTCAACCCACAATTCCCAAATGGACCAATAAATTACCAACCCCGAAATATTCAACAAAAATTCCCAACAAATCGACAAGTCTTTGGACCCTCTAAAGATGTCTTTAAACCCACAGGTCAAGTACCAACCAATAAACCAGAGCCAATGTCGACTCGATCTCGTTATACACTACCCCCGCAATCTGCAAGAAACACTAACGTTTTTAAATCTTCTAATCCTAATCCACAGAAAAAATGGGTTGCACAAGAATTGTTCCAAATCGATGAGAACAATTCGAATCAGCCTACTACTAATTCTGAAAATTTGAATATGCAAGGAAATACCGAACCGTGTAATTTACAAGAACCCTATCTTGAGTATAGCTCATACCCAATTCCGGAAACAACAAATCAATACTATTCAGACGATTACGAGAATTATCATGAATACCCAGAAATTACATGTGAATCGCAGGAAAATCAAAATTTTCCTATAGCGAGCCCACAAAACCATGTGAACTGACATTCGATATGAATACCGAAATTAATAATAGCCTACCATATATCGAATTTAAACAACCCCCTCTAAAACTGTTGGTAGACACAGGTTGCTACCATTCTATTCTAAAACCACCCGTAGCAGAAACTTATTTCCCTGAAACAATTTATAATTGTCCCACAATCATCAAAACAGGTGTCGGTAAAAAAGAGACACTTTTAAAGCCGATATACCCAGAGCTTAAAGCCCACGATAATGTTTCCTATATTTTGTTCGACTTTCATAATTTTTTTGATGGCATTATAGGTTTAAATGACCTCAGGCGATATAACTTTTCTATTGACCTAGTTAACCATCAACTTATAAATGGAATAACAAACATCCCAATAATTTACAGAAAGCCAGAAAAAGAAATTTATACAATTAAAGTGAACTCACACGAAGTAAAATATAAAAAAGGCACCCAAAATACAAACGCAGACGCACTATCTAGAATAGAGATTAATATGAGGGAAGACAATCAATCAATCGTAGGAAATACTGGAGACATCGATAATGAAATTGACCAATATATAAGAGAAGAGCAAAACAAAGAGACAACGTCAGAGCAGTTAGAGGAAATAAAACAACTATTAGCTCCTGAAAAAAGAACACAACAATCGGAAACAATTCATATAATGTCTGACATTCAATTAAGACCTCCTAACAGACAAAATGAGCGACATGAAGATACCGATGGAGAACAGTTCATTCAGCTGCCGAAGATCCCATACTGGAAATACCAATCACCGAAAATTGTTTGAATATGTACAATAACCAAATAATAATCGAACATCAACCTGATGGGAAGTATCAAGTATTGACAAGTCACCGATTTGAGACCAAAACCAGATTACACGTTAAAGTGACAGATGTAATTATCAAGAAGAAATTAAGAATGTATTTAAAGAATACGTAAATCCAACAAAAGTATATTGTATTTACTCAAAGAGCACCAACATTGATCTAGCCTCTAAAATAAGCGTCTTATTACCACAGACATTTAGACATAATACATATAAATTGGTACAAACAAGAACGTTTTTAAATGACATTATCGATAAAGAAAAACAAAAGGAACTAATCGAATACCACCATACAAAAACCTGCCACCGTGGAATAAATGAAGGACTTTTAGCGCTTAAAAGTCTCTATTATTGGCCAAATATGAAAACTGACCTTACACAATTTATTAATAATTGTGAAATTTGCCAACAACCCAAACTAAACACCCAAAATAAAATTCTCATTAACACCCACACCAATGCAACCTCTAGAATCTATTCACATAGACACGTTTCAAATATGCAGCGTCAAATTTCTCACAATCATTGACGTATTCTCCAGATACGCCCAAGCATATCCACTTGAACCTGCTTGCACTGCAACAATAGTTCTAGACAACCTGTCGACATTCATAAGCCACCATGGCCTACCTCAACAAATTACGTGTGATAACGGCACGGAATTTAAAACGTCTTTACTATTAGATTTTTGTACGTTACACAATATAAGTCTTCACTTTACCACCCCCGGAAATTCTAATAGTAATAGTCCAGTCGAAAGACTACATTCTACTCTTATCGAATTGTTTCGTATCTTGAAATTAAAAGAACCAACAGCAAACACAAAACAATTGATGCAATATGCTATAATCGGCTATAATTCATCAATTCATAGTGTTACTAAACAAAGACCTTTCGATGTACTAAATGGCCGTGTAAACGCCCTGGACCCATTTGACCCTACGGACGAAATAATTATCAATAAATATGTAAGCGATAGACGTGACAGACTTAAAGTTCTTTACCAACAAATTTTTGAACAATCAAATCAAACTAAGTTAAAACTTAATGAAAAACAAAATGAAAATCGTGAACATCCGCCCACATTTAGACCAGGAACTGACATCTATATAACAGTCAAAACAGCAAAACGATCCAAAGACAAACCACGGAAAAAGAAAGCTATTGTCCAAAAGGACATAGGAAAAAAAATAATAACAACAAAAAAGAAAGTTATTCATAAATCCCAAATTCAAAAGCCTAAAACTTTCTCCTCTTCACAGGGCAATGAACCTGATGATGTCAACAATTCTGGCAGTAATCACGCCAATGCTACTAATGACGGCGGTAACAACCAACAGTGACATCGAAACCATCCCTGTCACAACTCCTTTACTCCCCTTCCACCTTGGAAAGGCTAGAGTTACTGAAAACAAACACACTTTCTTACATTATGTAGAAATATCGCCATTAATTAACCAATTAGCTGATATAGAACACTCTTATACTATTATAGAGCAATCACTTAGAAATAACACTGCTTTGCACGCTTTACACAAAACATACTATCAAACTAACCCCTCTAACCTATTAGCGCACGCTAGGACCTGCTTCGGCAGTCTATCGTTTCCCATTCTCTGGACGTGCCCGTACCACCTCAGTTGTTTTTCTCTGATGTCGTCAGTAATTCGATGTTCAACTTTCATTATCTCAAGAATTCTTTCATTCCACACTCTGTCTAATCTACTCTTTCCGGCCGCTCTTCTCCAATAATCCATTTCCATAGCCTCGAGTGAGTGGAGAGCCTTCTGTTTTAATGGCCATATTTCACTACCGTAGGATGCTATAGTTTTGACTATGGAATCGTACACTCTGTTCTTGTTGTTTTTTGAAATTGATTTATCCCATAGTATTCCATTCAGTTGCCTGATTGCTGTTCTTCCTAGGTTGTTTCGGTGTTTTATTTCTTCATCCATACTTCCGTCGTTTCTGATCTGTACTCCAAGATATTTGTATTTGCTGCATTTCTTTATAACTTGCTGTTCCAGTACCAAGTCCTGTTGTTCTCCGCCAATACACATATACTCTGTCTTACTGATGTTTACTTCTAGCCCCCATTTGTCGTACTCCTCTATAAGTTTCCGTGTCATGTACTCTAGATCTTCGTATTCTTGGGCCAAGACCACCTGATCGTCGGCAAAACACAGAGTGTAGAGAATTGTCTCACTTAATGGTATACCCATGCCCCGACACTTCCTCTTCCATATCCTGAGAACCTGTTCTAGATAGATTTTGAACAGAGAAGGTGAAAGACAGCAGCCCTGCTTCAGCCCCTTGCTCACGCAGAATCCAGTTGAAACCATTTTTCCTCTTTTTACTTGACTTTTATTGTCTTTGTATAAATCCTTGACCGCCTTGATGAGGGTTAAACTTATATTAGTTCTTTCAAGGGCTTCCCACAGTTTTTGTTGGGGTACGCTGTCATACGCTTTTTTGAGGTCTACGTAGAGTAAATGAATTTCCTGGTTTAGCGCTCTTTTCTTCTCTATTACTTGCGTAAGAGTGAACAGATGGTCGATTGTCGATCTACCGGCCCTAAAATCGGCCTGTTCTTCAGCTTCCATGTCAGAGAACTACCCTTCGATCTTTTCCAACAAAAGTTTTCCGTATACTCTGGAAATACTACTCAGCACAGCGATACCTCGAAAGTTATCACAGATTTCCTTGTTACCCTTTTTATGGATTGTTGTTATGTAGGAGGATCTCCATTCCTCAGGGACGCTTTCTCCATTGAGACATTTTTCAAACAGGTCAGCAAGACATTCGAACAATTTGTCTGTACCATATTTGAGTAGTTAGTGGGGGTATATTACCTGGGCCCGGGGACTTTCTATTTTTCAGTCCGCGGCATATCCTTTCGACTTGCTCTTTAATGACTCTTATAGGGGATCCAGTAGTTGTAAGGTGATCATTCTCATACGGTTGGTTGTACTCTGCCCTGTCTTCCGCCAAGAGTTCTCTGAAATGTTCGTCCCACTTCTGTAAAGAAATTGGTGAGACAATGTCTCTCTTCTTGTTCTGCCGAAGAGCTCTCAATGTTCTCCAGCTCTCTGTGCTCTTTGTACCTCCTATATATGAATTGATTTTTTCGCAGGTTCTTTCCCAGCTTTTGTTTTTCTTCGCTGCTATTGCTCTATGCACTTGTTTTTGTGCTGATCTGTATTCCTTTCTGCAGTGTTCTGTTTTCGTACTGAGGTATATGTTATATTTTTTCTTTTTAGCTCTGATTATCTCCTCGATCTCTTCGTCCCACCAATACGGTTTCCTTCTGATGCTCCTCTCTTGTTCTCCCAAAGCCTCTAGCGCTGCACCTGTTAAGCATTCTTTTATGTAATCATATTGTTGTTCCGTGGTCTCAAAATATTCTTGGGTGAGTTTGGCGTTTAATCTGGACTGGTATAGTTTTCTAACACTCTCTTGGTCGAAGCTCTCGAGGTTATATTTTTTGTTCTCCGTGATTTCCTGTTCGTTGTCTTCGGTATAAGTTTTTTGGCTGCTTTGAATTCCGAAGGGGATAATTTTGGCTTTGACGAGGTAATGGTCGCTTCCACATGTTACCCCTCTGTAGGCTCGTACGTCTTGGATGACCATCCGTGTTTGCTGTCGGATGATCACATAATCTATGATTGATTTCAAATTTCTTGTATGTTGGACCCAGGTGAACTTGTGAATTGAGCGGTGTTGAAAGAATCCATTCAGTATTTTGAGGCTGTTATGTTCACAAATATCTATAAGTCTGCTTCCGTTGTCATTTACTGTGTCTTCTCCGAATCGACCTACTATTTTATCCTGCTGTTTTGGACCCGTTCTGGCATTGAAATCTCCCAACAGAATGACTTCTCTGGAGGTTCCTATTTTTGATATTTCATACGAGAGTTGTTCGTAGAATTCGTCCTTCTCTCTTACACTGGAATCGTCGTTAACGGCATATATTCCAACTATTGTGACCTTATTCCCCACAAGTTAAAATAGATTTATTTATAGAATTACACAAGTTAAAATTAAGTTAAATAATATTAAGCCACACAACCGCGTAAAACGTGGATGAGTAAACATTATAGGAAAAGTATCAAAATGGTTATTTGGAACCCTTGATAATGACGATGCAGATAAGTATGATAAAGCTATTTCTGAATTGCAACGTAACGAAAATTCGCGAATGAAAGAAATTAGTCTGCAAGTGTCATTGATCAAACAGCTGATCGACAACTATAACGGTACAATCACCACACTCGCGACAAATCAGATCGCTCTTAAAGATCATATAAATGCATTCGAAAAAGCATTTAGTAAATCAATAACTGATTTAACTGTCTCTTTAAAACTACAAAATACGCTAATCCAAATAATCTTAAACTGTCAGAGTTTTATCACATTTCTTGATAATCTCAAAGATGCTGTAACGTTTGCTCAGTTAAACACTCTTCATAGCACCGTAATATCAGCCTCTCAACTAGAAGAAATATTATCCAATTTATCAAACCTATATGGAGAAAATAAAATCATCACCTTAAGAGACCTCCAATATTATTATCAATTAGCGGGACTACAAGTTAACTTTTCACAAGATAAATTAATTTTTGCAATACACTTTCCAATATTCCTAGAAGAATCCTTTGACATTTTTCATCTTCTTCCTACTCCTATGAATGGATCGATAATCATACCCGAATTACCCTTCCTGATAATTGGCACTGACCTACAACAGTATGAAGAAGACGCCTGCCCAATGATCGACGACCTGTATGTGTGCAGAAACCAACTCAAAACTCAGTCACAAGATTGCGTAGTATCGCTTATTCAAAAAGCCGACTACCGCACCTGTCAAACAACTCACGTCAACGTTTCAGTCCCAATCCTGCAAGCCATCACTAACGAATGCGTCTTAGTGATTCCTGCAATACAAAGACTTAAGTTACAAAAAATGCACGTTTCATAAAGACCCTGTACGCAAATCAAACAGCATCGGTGAAAGTGGGCAATGAAACTACACAGAAATTCCCGATAGAGAGAGGGGTGAGACAGGGTTGCGTTCTGTCCCCCCTACTTTTTAACCTATACTCTGAAGCAATCTTCGAAAGAGCCTTGACAGATACAGAGGACGGCATTAAGATTAACGGACAGGTCGTTAACAACTTACGCTATGCTGACGACACAGTTATAATAGCGGATGGCCAGGAAGCACTACAACGTCTCATCATAAAGATATCTACCCAAGGTGAACGACTCGGCCTAAGAATTAACATAGACAAAACGAAGGTGATGATGGTTAGCAGAACATCAAATGTGAACCTGAACATCACAGTGAACGGTAAGAAAATCCAACAAGTATCAAAATTTAGATATCTGGGAAGCTGGTTAACTGAAGACTTGGACCCAGACGTAGAGATACGAAGCAGAATTGAACAAGCCAGGGTAACATTTATGAATATGAGAGCACTTCTCAGCAACAACAGCCTTAATTTGGCATTACGGTACCGTTTTGTAAAATGCTACATTTACTCTGTACTGTTGTACGGAGTAGAGACATGGACAATAAAGGCCAATGTCATGAACCGACAAGAGGCGTTTGAAATGTGGGTGCTGAGAAGAATGTTGAAGATTCCGTGGACGGAACACGCAACGAACGAGGAAGTACTAAACAGAATGGGTATGGAAAGAGAACTGCTGCAGACAGTAAAAAGAAGAAAGGCCGCATACCTCGGTCATATATTCAGAAATTCCAAGTACCAGTTCCTACAGTTGATTATGGAGGGAAAAATCGAAGGAAGGAGAGGCATCGGGAGAAAGAAATTTTCGTGGCTGAAGAACATAAGAGACTGGACAAACCTCGATGCCCACGCACTTTTTAGAATCGCACAAGATCGTAGCGAGTATGCCAGAATAGTCGCCAACATTCATTAATGGATACGGCACCTTAAGAAGAAGAAGTTACAAAAGTTTTGCCTCAACAGGGAGATTATCTTCATTGACTGCCCAAATGTCGTTAGAATTCCAGCTGACTGTGGAATTGTCATAAAAGACAACCAATTCTGGAACAAGGATGAAAGGCTAAATGGAGTACCTTTTCAATTACCTCCAATAGAAGCTAAGGAATTGAACACCATAAATACTGATGCGAATCCAATCCACTTATCTTCCATAAATTTGGATAACATCAAATTGCTGAAACAACAAGCCGACGCCCTACAGACCTCACTGATTCCAGACATAGAATACATTCACCCAGCTACGTGGAGCATTGTCACTTCACTCTCCATCCTGGTGCTAATCGTGCTATGTTTAATAGCAGTATGGAAGTTTTACCAAAGGAAACTTGGAAAATCAAAGCCAAGCCAAACGGAAGCCAATTCAACAGAAAACAACGTAGTACCCCCATTGTTTTCGTCTTCGTCGGGAGGAGTTATGGATACATAAATGATGACCACATAGGTATCTGCATGAGAGTGCTGCTGAGCTTGCATTCCCACGGAACGTTTACTTTAATTAATTAAAACTGTATTATTACCATTCCTAGACTATCCTCATCATAGTAAGCTTGTGTGTAAGAAATAAATATTGTTTTTTAAAAACAGTTTTTCTTTATTGAAAAACATAAGTAACAGGCCTTTCTGTTGGAATTTTGTCATCGACGTAGCGACGGTTCGTTCTGTTGGAGTTACCATGTTACCAAGTCATTTTTACTGAATTCCATATGTACCTCAAATTTACAATTAGGCAGGTTAGGATGCTTTTAACTCTACCTTGTCCTCACAAATCCTCGGAACCTGAACCACAAAAATTGGTAATGTACCGTTGGCTTAAACGAGCTACCTAAAACTACTACAATATGTAGTAGAATTGTTATAGTACAATTATTATAGCGAATCAACAACAAGAGAGAGACACGGTTCGAAGGCGCCGCTGTTCGTCCTAGACAAACGCAACATTGCTGGAAGGGGCCCCCCCCCAAACCTGCCTTAAGCCCGGCACTTTCCACCGAACTTTTCACACATTGGTCGAATTTTTTGCGGACAAAGCTTCTCATTGGGGACCTACTTTTGCGTGGTCCGACTTTAGTGGGACTCGTTGAGTAATTTGTCGGTTATTGCAAATTGGGACCGAGCTTAATTGCGAATGCGAAATGTGTACTCGAAAGCGAGAACACGCAACGCACCGATGGAAACCTTGTATTGATTTTATTGTTTACTAAATTATTCTGTAAATGGGTATTTTGGGACGACGTCCGATATTCTCTACACGAGTTTTTCTGTCTTGCTTTCACTTGATTGTTAAAACGTTTGGGGATGGCTTTCACAACCCCCACACACACTCTCTCAATCAAAACTCTCTACTAGTGGACAGATCGCATAACATATAGGTACCCAGAACAGATGTTAATTAATATTAAGATAGTATTTTAACAACCGTCCCAAATTAAAATACTTCTTGTTGGCTCGACACAAAGGAACCATTGACTGAAAGAACCCTCGCGGGCACGTTCGTATAGATGATGTTTAATCGGTGAAAAAACCGACACTTTAAGGTGCCACTTTACAAACGTAATAACTATAATTACCGGTCTTTTTTTCTTCCAGCTATAAGAATGGTCGTGTAATTACGACTCAACCTGAACCAACTTGAAATAATATAGCGCTATTGGGTTTCAATGAACTGTCAAATTAGGCGCGATGTAACGTTAAGGAGGATTGATATGTCCTATTATCTAGGTGGTCCTATGAGATGTTGAAGAGAGAATTGTTAGGGCACCACGAATGGGATAAAGTTTATTACCGGGGGCCCTTGTTAATTTTACGAAAACGAGCGGCGCAAAGGAATTCTGAGAGGACAGCTCTCGAGTCGTAAACAACATCATATCATGCCTAATAAGCACCGACAGACGTTCCTAAAATTTTTAATCGAATCGTATCATTAGCAACGATAAATTTTCCCGCGTAACCACGCCAACAAGAGCCTTTAACCAAGACAACCAATCACCGAAAACTGGTAATTAACTCTCCGTAATAAGAACGAAATATTCAGAAAGCGATTTTTTAGGTTTTTCCTTCCTGGCTCTGTGAGAAAAGAGACGTAATAAATCTTTGTTTCCCAAACGACTTGTCCATTATAAAACAAAATTCCCGCATTTAATCCCCATCCAAGTTAGCCATGCACCATAACAAAAACTAGAAATACGACCAGTCTAACTATATAAAAGTATCTCGAACAAGACCTCCCTAAGAGTTAATAAATATTCATATTAGCTTTTGCTTCTATAATATCGCTCTTGTATTGCAATGGCATAAACTTGTTTGTTTCATTGTGTAT
Organism: Taphrorychus bicolor; assembly: GCA_951812265.1. Classification (NCBI taxonomy): domain Eukaryota; kingdom Metazoa; phylum Arthropoda; class Insecta; order Coleoptera; family Curculionidae; genus Taphrorychus; species Taphrorychus bicolor. The sequence goes on along the minus strand of OX638302.1, from coordinate 8,171,384 downwards.
TCGATTTATTCCCAATGCAAGAAACTAGTGATTAAGGCGGCGTATAAGCGTGATAAAGTACTCAATAATTAGCGAAAGCATTTCTTTAATGTACCCACATTCGGCCCTTTTTTTATCACACGAACCCCGTCCAGCCAGGCAATTTAACACCTAATGGCTATCGATTTATTCTAAGCTCAGCCTTCTAATTTACATAATAGAATGAGCATTATTTGAATATCGGCTTGAAGATTAGATGTACCGATTCGCAATTAAACTGATAAAAGTTTCCATGTAAATGATATTAAACCAATTTAGTTCTCTCACTACACGAGGAATTGGAAAGATGGTTGCTGTTCACCCCAGAGGCAAAAAAGGCAAAATATGGCAAATTATATTGTAAAAAGAGTAGGTTCTGAAGTGAACGAAAAGAAAGTAGTATTAGTGCCAGTAGAGGGAAGTAAGGTAGGGATTGAAAAGGTGAATAGAGACTTTAAGAAACAAGGATAAATTAAAAGTTTAGCAAATGACAATTTCTTATTAGAAGTAAAACAAAAGGAGGATGTGAAAATTATCAAAAAAGGATAAAAAAAATAAACAGAGTTGTAGAAAATAGAGAAAACATAGGTCTTGCAGTGTAAGTAAAGGGTATTCAAATGAAGAAATCACCAGAGAATGGGAAAAAATAACGAGGAGAGAGACTAGATGGTAATATTTTTGTTTACAAGTCTACGTTTCCTTATCTTCTAATGGAGAAACATACTAAAGATTAAAAATGAACGCGTACCAGGTCAACTCATTTCTTCTCAATAATGGAACTACGCACATCTAATAGACCCTTTAAGAGCATTCCTGTGCATAAATTTGTCATTAAGAAGCAAGGGTAAGAAAACTTTTATTACATGTTTTCTTTTCCTTTAATTAAGGAACAAACCATAGACGGGATAGGATCACCTTCTTTCTTCTCAAGGAACTACGTAAATCGAATAAAACACTTTGAGAGTATTGCTGTCCTTAGGTCCTTAGATTCTATATAACCTGAAAAATAGCCTGTCCATGTTCCCTTATCTTCTTTCCTCATGAAGAAACTTAAGGATGGGAATACTCTAATTTATATGTCCAGGTTTCCTTATTTTGTAATGAAGAAGGATGGAAAAAGAATGCTTTCCACATCATCCTTTTTCTTCTGAACGGAAGTACGTAAATCTAGTAGAACCGTATTCTTAAATTCTAAATGAAAAATTAAAAAAAAATGTTTTCTAATCTTCTAATTGAAAAACATACCACGAATAAGAAAATAATGCTTTTCAGATCATCGTCTTTCTTCTCAACGGAAGTAAACAAATCTATAGTACAAACTTAAGGGAATATTGATGTGGTTTAATTCCTAAGTTCTTTCTACCTTTCCTTTTCTTCTAATAGAGAACCATTCCAAGGATGAGAAAAGAATGCTTCCAGATCATAATTGTGGAACCTTTTGATCTAAATGAATCTATCATTCTAAATGAAGAAACAAGGTAGGTAATATTTTTGTTACTCCTACTTACACGTCCTCATTTCCTTATCTTCCAATGAAGAAACTTGCCAAGAATAGGAAAAAATATTGTTTTCAGATCATCATATTTCTTCTCTGCAAAAGCATATAAATCTAGCAGACTCTCTGAAAATTGTTGCTATTCTTAAATTCTAAATCAAGGAACAAAAATGGGAATACTCTTAATATTCGTATTTACGTCACCACCTTTCTTTATTTCTTATTGGAGAAACATACCAAATATTGAAAAACAATGCTTTCTATGTCAACTCCTTTCTTCTCAATAGAAGTATGCAGATCTAGTAAAACTTCTGAGAGCATTCCTATCCCTAAATTTTTATTTAAGAAGCAAGGGTAAGAAAACTTTTTTTTGCTTCTAATGAAGGAACAAACGATGGATAGAAGAAGATCATTTTCTTTCTTCTCAAGGAATTATGCAAATCAAGTAAAACACTTTGAGAGTATTGCTGTCCTTAGGTTCTTAGATTTAACATAACTTGAAAATTACCCTGTCCATTTTTTAAATGAAGAAACAAGGATGGGATTACTCTTATTTATATGTCCAGGTTAGTTCAGGTTAGGTTTAGATAAGGTTTCCTTATCTCATAATGAAGAAGCAAACCATGGATGGGACAAGAATGCTTTCCACATCGTCCTCTTAATTCTGAAAATACGGAATACGGAAATACGTAAATTTAGTGGAAACGTATACTTAATTTCTAAATGAAAAAATAAAAAAAAAAATAGGAAAAATCTTATTAGTTTTATTTACAAAACCAAGCTTTCTAAGCTTCTAATGGAAAAACATACCACGAATAAGAAAATAATGCTTTTCAGATCATCGTCTTTCTTCTCACCGGAAGTAAACAAATCTATAGTACAACCTTAAGAGAATATTGATGTCCTTAATTTCGAAATGAATTGAATTGAATGAACTATTTTCATTACTCTTAATTACATGGCTACGTTTCCTTTTCTTCCAATAGAGAATCATTCATATAGAACACTCTTATACTATTATAGAGCAATCACTTAGAAATAACACTGCTTTGCACGCTTTACACAAAACATACTATCAAACTAACCCCTCTAACCTATTAGCGCACGCTAGGACCTGCTTCGGCAGTCTATCGTTTCCCATTCTCTGGACGTGCCCGTACCACCTCAGTTGTTTTTCTCTGATGTCGTCAGTAATTCGATGTTCAACTTTCATTATCTCAAGAATTCTTTCATTCCACACTCTGTCTAATCTACTCTTTCCGGCCGCTCTTCTCCAATAATCCATTTCCATAGCCTCGAGTGAGTGGAGAGCCTTCTGTTTTAATGGCCATATTTCACTACCGTAGGATGCTATAGTTTTGACTATGGAATCGTACACTCTGTTCTTGTTGTTTTTTGAAATTGATTTATCCCATAGTATTCCATTCAGTTGCCTGATTGCTGTTCTTCCTAGGTTGTTTCGGTGTTTTATTTCTTCATCCATACTTCCGTCGTTTCTGATCTGTACTCCAAGATATTTGTATTTGCTGCATTTCTTTATAACTTGCTGTTCCAGTACCAAGTCCTGTTGTTCTCCGCCAATACACATATACTCTGTCTTACTGATGTTTACTTCTAGCCCCCATTTGTCGTACTCCTCTATAAGTTTCCGTGTCATGTACTCTAGATCTTCGTATTCTTGGGCCAAGACCACCTGATCGTCGGCAAAACACAGAGTGTAGAGAATTGTCTCACTTAATGGTATACCCATGCCCCGACACTTCCTCTTCCATATCCTGAGAACCTGTTCTAGATAGATTTTGAACAGAGAAGGTGAAAGACAGCAGCCCTGCTTCAGCCCCTTGCTCACGCAGAATCCAGTTGAAACCATTTTTCCTCTTTTTACTTGACTTTTATTGTCTTTGTATAAATCCTTGACCGCCTTGATGAGGGTTAAACTTATATTAGTTCTTTCAAGGGCTTCCCACAGTTTTTGTTGGGGTACGCTGTCATACGCTTTTTTGAGGTCTACGTAGAGTAAATGAATTTCCTGGTTTAGCGCTCTTTTCTTCTCTATTACTTGCGTAAGAGTGAACAGATGGTCGATTGTCGATCTACCGGCCCTAAAATCGGCCTGTTCTTCAGCTTCCATGTCAGAGAACTACCCTTCGATCTTTTCCAACAAAAGTTTTCCGTATACTCTGGAAATACTACTCAGCACAGCGATACCTCGAAAGTTATCACAGATTTCCTTGTTACCCTTTTTATGGATTGTTGTTATGTAGGAGGATCTCCATTCCTCAGGGACGCTTTCTCCATTGAGACATTTTTCAAACAGGTCAGCAAGACATTCGAACAATTTGTCTGTACCATATTTGAGTAGTTAGTGGGGGTATATTACCTGGGCCCGGGGACTTTCTATTTTTCAGTCCGCGGCATATCCTTTCGACTTGCTCTTTAATGACTCTTATAGGGGATCCAGTAGTTGTAAGGTGATCATTCTCATACGGTTGGTTGTACTCTGCCCTGTCTTCCGCCAAGAGTTCTCTGAAATGTTCGTCCCACTTCTGTAAAGAAATTGGTGAGACAATGTCTCTCTTCTTGTTCTGCCGAAGAGCTCTCAATGTTCTCCAGCTCTCTGTGCTCTTTGTACCTCCTATATATGAATTGATTTTTTCGCAGGTTCTTTCCCAGCTTTTGTTTTTCTTCGCTGCTATTGCTCTATGCACTTGTTTTTGTGCTGATCTGTATTCCTTTCTGCAGTGTTCTGTTTTCGTACTGAGGTATATGTTATATTTTTTCTTTTTAGCTCTGATTATCTCCTCGATCTCTTCGTCCCACCAATACGGTTTCCTTCTGATGCTCCTCTCTTGTTCTCCCAAAGCCTCTAGCGCTGCACCTGTTAAGCATTCTTTTATGTAATCATATTGTTGTTCCGTGGTCTCAAAATATTCTTGGGTGAGTTTGGCGTTTAATCTGGACTGGTATAGTTTTCTAACACTCTCTTGGTCGAAGCTCTCGAGGTTATATTTTTTGTTCTCCGTGATTTCCTGTTCGTTGTCTTCGGTATAAGTTTTTTGGCTGCTTTGAATTCCGAAGGGGATAATTTTGGCTTTGACGAGGTAATGGTCGCTTCCACATGTTACCCCTCTGTAGGCTCGTACGTCTTGGATGACCATCCGTGTTTGCTGTCGGATGATCACATAATCTATGATTGATTTCAAATTTCTTGTATGTTGGACCCAGGTGAACTTGTGAATTGAGCGGTGTTGAAAGAATCCATTCAGTATTTTGAGGCTGTTATGTTCACAAATATCTATAAGTCTGCTTCCGTTGTCATTTACTGTGTCTTCTCCGAATCGACCTACTATTTTATCCTGCTGTTTTGGACCCGTTCTGGCATTGAAATCTCCCAACAGAATGACTTCTCTGGAGGTTCCTATTTTTGATATTTCATACGAGAGTTGTTCGTAGAATTCGTCCTTCTCTCTTACACTGGAATCGTCGTTAACGGCATATATTCCAACTATTGTGACCTTATTCCCCACAAGTTAAAATAGATTTATTTATAGAATTACACAAGTTAAAATTAAGTTAAATAATATTAAGCCACACAACCGCGTAAAACGTGGATGAGTAAACATTATAGGAAAAGTATCAAAATGGTTATTTGGAACCCTTGATAATGACGATGCAGATAAGTATGATAAAGCTATTTCTGAATTGCAACGTAACGAAAATTCGCGAATGAAAGAAATTAGTCTGCAAGTGTCATTGATCAAACAGCTGATCGACAACTATAACGGTACAATCACCACACTCGCGACAAATCAGATCGCTCTTAAAGATCATATAAATGCATTCGAAAAAGCATTTAGTAAATCAATAACTGATTTAACTGTCTCTTTAAAACTACAAAATACGCTAATCCAAATAATCTTAAACTGTCAGAGTTTTATCACATTTCTTGATAATCTCAAAGATGCTGTAACGTTTGCTCAGTTAAACACTCTTCATAGCACCGTAATATCAGCCTCTCAACTAGAAGAAATATTATCCAATTTATCAAACCTATATGGAGAAAATAAAATCATCACCTTAAGAGACCTCCAATATTATTATCAATTAGCGGGACTACAAGTTAACTTTTCACAAGATAAATTAATTTTTGCAATACACTTTCCAATATTCCTAGAAGAATCCTTTGACATTTTTCATCTTCTTCCTACTCCTATGAATGGATCGATAATCATACCCGAATTACCCTTCCTGATAATTGGCACTGACCTACAACAGTATGAAGAAGACGCCTGCCCAATGATCGACGACCTGTATGTGTGCAGAAACCAACTCAAAACTCAGTCACAAGATTGCGTAGTATCGCTTATTCAAAAAGCCGACTACCGCACCTGTCAAACAACTCACGTCAACGTTTCAGTCCCAATCCTGCAAGCCATCACTAACGAATGCGTCTTAGTGATTCCTGCAATACAAAGACTTAAGTTACAAAAAATGCACGTTTCATAAAGACCCTGTACGCAAATCAAACAGCATCGGTGAAAGTGGGCAATGAAACTACACAGAAATTCCCGATAGAGAGAGGGGTGAGACAGGGTTGCGTTCTGTCCCCCCTACTTTTTAACCTATACTCTGAAGCAATCTTCGAAAGAGCCTTGACAGATACAGAGGACGGCATTAAGATTAACGGACAGGTCGTTAACAACTTACGCTATGCTGACGACACAGTTATAATAGCGGATGGCCAGGAAGCACTACAACGTCTCATCATAAAGATATCTACCCAAGGTGAACGACTCGGCCTAAGAATTAACATAGACAAAACGAAGGTGATGATGGTTAGCAGAACATCAAATGTGAACCTGAACATCACAGTGAACGGTAAGAAAATCCAACAAGTATCAAAATTTAGATATCTGGGAAGCTGGTTAACTGAAGACTTGGACCCAGACGTAGAGATACGAAGCAGAATTGAACAAGCCAGGGTAACATTTATGAATATGAGAGCACTTCTCAGCAACAACAGCCTTAATTTGGCATTACGGTACCGTTTTGTAAAATGCTACATTTACTCTGTACTGTTGTACGGAGTAGAGACATGGACAATAAAGGCCAATGTCATGAACCGACAAGAGGCGTTTGAAATGTGGGTGCTGAGAAGAATGTTGAAGATTCCGTGGACGGAACACGCAACGAACGAGGAAGTACTAAACAGAATGGGTATGGAAAGAGAACTGCTGCAGACAGTAAAAAGAAGAAAGGCCGCATACCTCGGTCATATATTCAGAAATTCCAAGTACCAGTTCCTACAGTTGATTATGGAGGGAAAAATCGAAGGAAGGAGAGGCATCGGGAGAAAGAAATTTTCGTGGCTGAAGAACATAAGAGACTGGACAAACCTCGATGCCCACGCACTTTTTAGAATCGCACAAGATCGTAGCGAGTATGCCAGAATAGTCGCCAACATTCATTAATGGATACGGCACCTTAAGAAGAAGAAGTTACAAAAGTTTTGCCTCAACAGGGAGATTATCTTCATTGACTGCCCAAATGTCGTTAGAATTCCAGCTGACTGTGGAATTGTCATAAAAGACAACCAATTCTGGAACAAGGATGAAAGGCTAAATGGAGTACCTTTTCAATTACCTCCAATAGAAGCTAAGGAATTGAACACCATAAATACTGATGCGAATCCAATCCACTTATCTTCCATAAATTTGGATAACATCAAATTGCTGAAACAACAAGCCGACGCCCTACAGACCTCACTGATTCCAGACATAGAATACATTCACCCAGCTACGTGGAGCATTGTCACTTCACTCTCCATCCTGGTGCTAATCGTGCTATGTTTAATAGCAGTATGGAAGTTTTACCAAAGGAAACTTGGAAAATCAAAGCCAAGCCAAACGGAAGCCAATTCAACAGAAAACAACGTAGTACCCCCATTGTTTTCGTCTTCGTCGGGAGGAGTTATGGATACATAAATGATGACCACATAGGTATCTGCATGAGAGTGCTGCTGAGCTTGCATTCCCACGGAACGTTTACTTTAATTAATTAAAACTGTATTATTACCATTCCTAGACTATCCTCATCATAGTAAGCTTGTGTGTAAGAAATAAATATTGTTTTTTAAAAACAGTTTTTCTTTATTGAAAAACATAAGTAACAGGCCTTTCTGTTGGAATTTTGTCATCGACGTAGCGACGGTTCGTTCTGTTGGAGTTACCATGTTACCAAGTCATTTTTACTGAATTCCATATGTACCTCAAATTTACAATTAGGCAGGTTAGGATGCTTTTAACTCTACCTTGTCCTCACAAATCCTCGGAACCTGAACCACAAAAATTGGTAATGTACCGTTGGCTTAAACGAGCTACCTAAAACTACTACAATATGTAGTAGAATTGTTATAGTACAATTATTATAGCGAATCAACAACAAGAGAGAGACACGGTTCGAAGGCGCCGCTGTTCGTCCTAGACAAACGCAACATTGCTGGAAGGGGCCCCCCCCCAAACCTGCCTTAAGCCCGGCACTTTCCACCGAACTTTTCACACATTGGTCGAATTTTTTGCGGACAAAGCTTCTCATTGGGGACCTACTTTTGCGTGGTCCGACTTTAGTGGGACTCGTTGAGTAATTTGTCGGTTATTGCAAATTGGGACCGAGCTTAATTGCGAATGCGAAATGTGTACTCGAAAGCGAGAACACGCAACGCACCGATGGAAACCTTGTATTGATTTTATTGTTTACTAAATTATTCTGTAAATGGGTATTTTGGGACGACGTCCGATATTCTCTACACGAGTTTTTCTGTCTTGCTTTCACTTGATTGTTAAAACGTTTGGGGATGGCTTTCACAACCCCCACACACACTCTCTCAATCAAAACTCTCTACTAGTGGACAGATCGCATAACATATAGGTACCCAGAACAGATGTTAATTAATATTAAGATAGTATTTTAACAACCGTCCCAAATTAAAATACTTCTTGTTGGCTCGACACAAAGGAACCATTGACTGAAAGAACCCTCGCGGGCACGTTCGTATAGATGATGTTTAATCGGTGAAAAAACCGACACTTTAAGGTGCCACTTTACAAACGTAATAACTATAATTACCGGTCTTTTTTTCTTCCAGCTATAAGAATGGTCGTGTAATTACGACTCAACCTGAACCAACTTGAAATAATATAGCGCTATTGGGTTTCAATGAACTGTCAAATTAGGCGCGATGTAACGTTAAGGAGGATTGATATGTCCTATTATCTAGGTGGTCCTATGAGATGTTGAAGAGAGAATTGTTAGGGCACCACGAATGGGATAAAGTTTATTACCGGGGGCCCTTGTTAATTTTACGAAAACGAGCGGCGCAAAGGAATTCTGAGAGGACAGCTCTCGAGTCGTAAACAACATCATATCATGCCTAATAAGCACCGACAGACGTTCCTAAAATTTTTAATCGAATCGTATCATTAGCAACGATAAATTTTCCCGCGTAACCACGCCAACAAGAGCCTTTAACCAAGACAACCAATCACCGAAAACTGGTAATTAACTCTCCGTAATAAGAACGAAATATTCAGAAAGCGATTTTTTAGGTTTTTCCTTCCTGGCTCTGTGAGAAAAGAGACGTAATAAATCTTTGTTTCCCAAACGACTTGTCCATTATAAAACAAAATTCCCGCATTTAATCCCCATCCAAGTTAGCCATGCACCATAACAAAAACTAGAAATACGACCAGTCTAACTATATAAAAGTATCTCGAACAAGACCTCCCTAAGAGTTAATAAATATTCATATTAGCTTTTGCTTCTATAATATCGCTCTTGTATTGCAATGGCATAAACTTGTTTGTTTCATTGTGTATTCGATTTATTCCCAATGCAAGAAACTAGTGATTAAGGCGGCGTATAAGCGTGATAAAGTACTCAATAATTAGCGAAAGCATTTCTTTAATGTACCCACATTCGGCCCTTTTTTTATCACACGAACCCCGTCCAGCCAGGCAATTTAACACCTAATGGCTATCGATTTATTCTAAGCTCAGCCTTCTAATTTACATAATAGAATGAGCATTATTTGAATATCGGCTTGAAGATTAGATGTACCGATTCGCAATTAAACTGATAAAAGTTTCCATGTAAATGATATTAAACCAATTTAGTTCTCTCACTACACGAGGAATTGGAAAGATGGTTGCTGTTCACCCCAGAGGCAAAAAAGGCAAAATATGGCAAATTATATTGTAAAAAGAGTAGGTTCTGAAGTGAACGAAAAGAAAGTAGTATTAGTGCCAGTAGAGGGAAGTAAGGTAGGGATTGAAAAGGTGAATAGAGACTTTAAGAAACAAGGATAAATTAAAAGTTTAGCAAATGACAATTTCTTATTAGAAGTAAAACAAAAGGAGGATGTGAAAATTATCAAAAAAGGATAAAAAAAATAAACAGAGTTGTAGAAAATAGAGAAAACATAGGTCTTGCAGTGTAAGTAAAGGGTATTCAAATGAAGAAATCACCAGAGAATGGGAAAAAATAACGAGGAGAGAGACTAGATGGTAATATTTTTGTTTACAAGTCTACGTTTCCTTATCTTCTAATGGAGAAACATACTAAAGATTAAAAATGAACGCGTACCAGGTCAACTCATTTCTTCTCAATAATGGAACTACGCACATCTAATAGACCCTTTAAGAGCATTCCTGTGCATAAATTTGTCATTAAGAAGCAAGGGTAAGAAAACTTTTATTACATGTTTTCTTTTCCTTTAATTAAGGAACAAACCATAGACGGGATAGGATCACCTTCTTTCTTCTCAAGGAACTACGTAAATCGAATAAAACACTTTGAGAGTATTGCTGTCCTTAGGTCCTTAGATTCTATATAACCTGAAAAATAGCCTGTCCATGTTCCCTTATCTTCTTTCCTCATGAAGAAACTTAAGGATGGGAATACTCTAATTTATATGTCCAGGTTTCCTTATTTTGTAATGAAGAAGGATGGAAAAAGAATGCTTTCCACATCATCCTTTTTCTTCTGAACGGAAGTACGTAAATCTAGTAGAACCGTATTCTTAAATTCTAAATGAAAAATTAAAAAAAAATGTTTTCTAATCTTCTAATTGAAAAACATACCACGAATAAGAAAATAATGCTTTTCAGATCATCGTCTTTCTTCTCAACGGAAGTAAACAAATCTATAGTACAAACTTAAGGGAATATTGATGTGGTTTAATTCCTAAGTTCTTTCTACCTTTCCTTTTCTTCTAATAGAGAACCATTCCAAGGATGAGAAAAGAATGCTTCCAGATCATAATTGTGGAACCTTTTGATCTAAATGAATCTATCATTCTAAATGAAGAAACAAGGTAGGTAATATTTTTGTTACTCCTACTTACACGTCCTCATTTCCTTATCTTCCAATGAAGAAACTTGCCAAGAATAGGAAAAAATATTGTTTTCAGATCATCATATTTCTTCTCTGCAAAAGCATATAAATCTAGCAGACTCTCTGAAAATTGTTGCTATTCTTAAATTCTAAATCAAGGAACAAAAATGGGAATACTCTTAATATTCGTATTTACGTCACCACCTTTCTTTATTTCTTATTGGAGAAACATACCAAATATTGAAAAACAATGCTTTCTATGTCAACTCCTTTCTTCTCAATAGAAGTATGCAGATCTAGTAAAACTTCTGAGAGCATTCCTATCCCTAAATTTTTATTTAAGAAGCAAGGGTAAGAAAACTTTTTTTTGCTTCTAATGAAGGAACAAACGATGGATAGAAGAAGATCATTTTCTTTCTTCTCAAGGAATTATGCAAATCAAGTAAAACACTTTGAGAGTATTGCTGTCCTTAGGTTCTTAGATTTAACATAACTTGAAAATTACCCTGTCCATTTTTTAAATGAAGAAACAAGGATGGGATTACTCTTATTTATATGTCCAGGTTAGTTCAGGTTAGGTTTAGATAAGGTTTCCTTATCTCATAATGAAGAAGCAAACCATGGATGGGACAAGAATGCTTTCCACATCGTCCTCTTAATTCTGAAAATACGGAATACGGAAATACGTAAATTTAGTGGAAACGTATACTTAATTTCTAAATGAAAAAATAAAAAAAAAAATAGGAAAAATCTTATTAGTTTTATTTACAAAACCAAGCTTTCTAAGCTTCTAATGGAAAAACATACCACGAATAAGAAAATAATGCTTTTCAGATCATCGTCTTTCTTCTCACCGGAAGTAAACAAATCTATAGTACAACCTTAAGAGAATATTGATGTCCTTAATTTCGAAATGAATTGAATTGAATGAACTATTTTCATTACTCTTAATTACATGGCTACGTTTCCTTTTCTTCCAATAGAGAATCATTCCAAGGATGAAAAAAGAATGCTTTCCAGATCATAAACGTGGAACATTTTGAGAGTTCTGCTATCATTCTAAATGAAAAAATAAGATAGGTAATACTTTTGTTACTCCTACTTACACGTCATCGTTTCGTTATCTTCTAATCTCTAATGAAGAAACATGCCAAGAATAGGAAGAATATTTTTCTTCCTCATTGTTCCTCATTTTCTCATCTTTCTTCTGCAAAAGTAGGTATACAAATCTAGTAGACCCCCCCCTCCTAAAAGTGTTGCTATTCTTAAATTCTAAATGAGAAAGCACGGATGGGATCCTCTCTGTTCAGGTTTCCTTTTCTTCTAATGGAAAAAAACATATCAAGGATCACCATCTTTCTTCTTAACAGAAGAACGAAAAATCTAGTAGAATTCTTTGAGAGTATTGTTATTTTTAAGTTCTAAATGATGAAACAAGAATGGAAATACTCTTATTACTCTCGTTTACGTGTTCGTATTTCTTAATCTTCTAATGGAAAAACATGCAAAGAGAAGGAGGAGATTATTGCTTTCCAGATCATCATCGTTTTTCTCGACAGAAGTACCCAAATCTAGCAGAACTCTCTGAGAGTATTGATATCTTTAAATTCTAAATGAGGAAATAAGAATGAAATTATTTTTATTTACTTGTCCACGTTCTAATGGAAAAACATACTAAGAATAAAAAATAATGCTTTTCAAATCATCGTCTTTCTTCTCAATGGAAGTAAACAAATCTATAGTACAACCTTAAGAGAATATTGTTGTCCTTAATTTCTAAATGAGAAAACAAGGATTGAATGAAATACTTTTATTTCTCTTAATTACATGTCCACGTTTCTTTTTCTTCTAATAGAGAAACATTGCAAGGATGAGAAAATAGTGCTTTCTAGATCATAATTGTGGAACCTTTTCAGAGTTCTGCTATCATTCTAAATGAAGAAACAAGGTGGGTAGTAATACGTTTGTTACTCCTACTTACACGTCCTCGTTTGCTTATCTTCTAATGAAGAAACATGCCAAGAATAGGAAGAGTATTCCTCTCAGATACAGGATACAAATCTAGTAGACCCCCCTAAAAGTGTTACTATTCTCCAATTCTAAATCAGGAAACAAAAATGGGAATATTCTTAATATTCTTATTTACGTCACCACCTTTCTCTATTTCCTAACGGAGAAACATACCAAAGATTGAAAAAGAATGCTTTCCATGTGAACCCCTTTTTTCTCAATAGAAGTACGCAGATTTAGTAAAACCTCTGAGAGCATTTCTATCCCTAAATTTTTATTTAAGAAGCAAGAGTAAGAAAACTTTTTTTCTTCTAATGAAGGAGCAAACGACGGATAGAACAAGATCGTCTTCTTTCTTCTCAAGGAATTACGCAAATCAAGTAAAACACTTTGAGAGTATTGCTGTCCTTAGGTCCTTAGATTCAAAGTAACTTGAAAATAAACCTGTCCATGTTTTAAATGAAGAAATAAGGATGGGAATACTCTTATTTTTATGTCCAGGTTTCCTTATCTCATAATGAAGAAGCAAACCATGGATGGGACAAGAATGCTTTCCACATCGTCCTTTTCCTTCTGGAAATACGGAATACGGAAATACGTAAATTTAGTGGAAACGTTTTCTTAGTTTCTAAATGAAGAAACCAAAAAAATAAGAAAAATCTTATTAGTTTTATTTACAAAACCAAGTTTTCTAATCTTCTAATGGAAAAACATACTGAGAATAATGTTTCAGATCCTCGTCTTTCTTCTCAACGTATGTAAAGAAATCTATAGTACAACCTTAACAGAATATTGCTGTCCTTAATTTCTAAATAAGAAAACAAGGATTGAATGAAATACTTTTATTTCTCTTACTTACATGGCCACGTTGCCCTTTCTTCTAATAAAGAAACATTCCAAAGATGAGAAGAAAATGCTTTCCAGATCGTAAACGTGGAACGTTTTGAGAGTTCTGCTGTCATTCTAAATGAAGAAACAAGGTAGGTAATACGTTTGTTACTCCTACTTACATGTCCTCGTTTCGATATCTTCTAATGAAGAAACATGCCAAGAATAGGAGGAATATTTTTTTTAGATCATCATCTTTCTTCTCTGCAAAAGTAGGTATACAAATCTAGTAGACCCCCCCCCCCCCCCCTAACAGTGTTGCTATTCTTAAATTCTAAAGCAAGGAACAAAAAGTGGAATACTCTTAATATTCTTATTTAGGTCAACACCTTTCTTTATCTCCTAATGGAAAAACATACCGAAGATGGTAAAAAAATTATTTCCAGATCATAATCTTTCTTTTTTAACGAATGAATGCAAATCTGGTAAAACCATGTGGGTACTATATCTTTATCATTAAATTTTAAATGAGAAAACACGGATGGGATCCTCTCTGTTCAGGTTTCCTTTTCTTCTAATGGAAAAAAACATATCACGGATCACCATCTTTCTTCTTAACAGAAGAACGAAAAATCTAGTAAAATTCTTTGAGAGTATTGTTACTTTTAAGTTCTAAATGATGAAACAAGAATGGAAATACTCTTATTACTCTCGTTTACATGTTCATATTTCTTAATCTTCTAATGGAAAAACATGCAAAGAAAAGGAGGAGATTATTGCTTTCCAGATCATCATCTCGACAGAAGTACCCAAATCTAGAAGAACTCTCTGAGAGTATTGGTATCTTTAAATTCTAAATGAGGAAATAAGAATGAAATTATTCTTATTTACTTGTCCACGTTCTAATGGAAAAACATACTAAGAATAAAAAAATAATGCTTTTCAAATCATCGTCTTTCTTCTCAATGGAAGTAAACAAATCTATAGTACAACCTTAAGAGAATATTGCTGTCCTTAATTTCTAAATGAGAAAACAAGGATTGAATGAAATACTTTTATTACTCTTAATTACATGTCCACGTTTCTTTTTCTTCTAATAGAGAAACATTGCAAGGATGAGAAAAGAGTGCTTTCCAGATCATAATTGTGGAACCTTTTCAGAGTTCTGCTATCATTCTAAATGAAGAAACAAGGTGGGTAGTAATACATTTGTTACTCCTACTTACACGTCCTCGTTTGCTTATCTTCTAATGAAGAAACATGCCAAGAATAGGAAGAGTATTCCTCTCAGATACAGGATACAAATCTAGTAGACCCCCCTAAAAGTGTTACTATTCTCCAATTCTAAATCAGGAAACAAAAATGGGAATATTCTTAATATTCTTATTTACGTCACCACCTTTCTCTATTTCCTAATGGAGAAACATACCAAAGATTGAAAAAGAATGCTTTTCATTTCAACCCCTTTCTTCTCAATAGAAGTAAGCAGATCTAGTAAAACCTCTCAGAGCATTCCTATCCCTAAATTTTTATTTAAGAAGCAAGGGTAAGAAAACCTTTTTTCTTCTAATGAAGGAGCAAACGATGGATAGAACAAGATCGCCTTCTTTCTTCTCAAGGAATTACGCAAATCAACTAAAACACTTTGAGAGTATTGCTGTCCTTAGGTCCTTAGATTTAACATAACTTGAAAATTAACCTGTCCATTTTTTAAATGAAGAAACAAGGATGGGAATACTCTTATTTATATATTCAGGTATCCTTATCTCATAATGAAGAAGCAAACCATGGATGGGACAAGAATGCTTTCCACATCGTCCTCTTCCTTCTGGAAATACGGAATACGGAAATACGTAAATTTAGTGGAAACGTATTCTTAGTTTCTAAATGAAGAAACCAAAAAAATAAGAAAAATCTTATTAGTTTTATTTACAAAACCAAGTTTTCTAATCTTCTAATGGAAAAACATACTGAGAATAATGTTTCAAATCCTCGTCTTTCTTCTCAACGGATGTAAAGAAATCTATAGTACAACCTTAAGAGAATATTGCTGTCCCTAATTTCTAAATGAGAAAACAAGGATTGAATTAAATACTTTTATTACTCTTACTTACATGGCCACGTTTCCCTTTCTTCTAATAAAGAAACATTCCAAAGATGAGAAGAAAATGCTTTCCAGATCGTAAACGTGGAACGTTTTGAGAGTTCTGCTGTCATTCTAAATGAAGAAACAAGGTAGGTAATACTTGTGTTACTCCTACTTACACGTACTCGTTTCGATATCTTCTAATGAAGAAACATGCCAAGAATAGGAGGAATATTTTTTTCAGATCATCATCTTTCTTCTCTGCAAAAGTAGGTATACAAATCTAGTAGACCCCCCCCCCCTAAAAGTGTTGCTATTCTTAAATTCTAAAACAAGGAACAAAAATTGGAATACTCTTAATATTCTTATTTACGCCAACACCTTTCTTTATCTCCTAATGGAAAAACATACCGAAGATGGCAAAAAAATGATTTTCAGATCATAATCTTTTTTTTAACGGATGAATGCAAATCTGGTAGAACCATCTGGGTACTTACTATATCTTTATCATTAAATTCCAAATGAGAAAACACGGATGGGATCCTCTCTGTTCAGGTTTCTTTTTCTTCTAATGGAAAAACATATCAAGGATCACCATCTTTCTTCTTAACAGAAGAACGAAAAATCTAGTAGAATTCTTTGAGAGTATTGTTATTTTTAAGTTCCAAATGATGAAACAAGAATGGAAATACTCTTACTACTTTCGTTTACATGTTCATATTTCTTGATCTTCTAATGGAAAAACCTGCAAAGAAAAGGAGGAGATTATTGCTTTCCAGATCATCTCGAGAGAAGTACCCAAATCTAGCAGAACTCTCTGAGAGTATTGGTATCTTTAAATTCTAAATGAGGAAATAAGAATGCAATTATTCTTATTTACTTGTCCACGTTCTAATGGAAAAACATACCAAAAATAAAAAAATAATGCTTTTCAGATCATCGTCTTTCTTCTCAATGGAAGTAACAAATCTGTAGTATAACCTTAAGAAAATATTGCTGCCTTAATGTCTAAATGAGAAAACAAGGACTGAATGAAATACTTTTATTACTCTTAATTACATGACCACGTTTCCCTTTCTTCTAATAGAGAAACGTTCCAAGAATGAGAAAAGAACGCTTTCCAGATCATAATAAGAATCAAGGTAGGTAGTAATAGTTTTGTTACTCCTACATACACGTCCTCGTTTCCTTATATTCTAATGAAGAAAAATGCCAAGAATAGGAAGAATATTCTTTTCAGATCATCATCTTTCTTCTCTGCGATAGTATGCAAAATTAGTAGACCGCCCCAAAAGTGTTGCTATTCTTCAATTCTAAATCAGAAAACAAAAATGGGAATATTCTTAATATTCTTATTTACGTCACCACCATTCTCTATTTCCTAATGGAGAAACATACCAAAGATTGAAAAAGAATGCTTTCCATGTCAACCCCTTTTTTCTCAATAGAAGTACGCAGATCTAGTAAAACCTCTGAGAGCATTCCTTTCCCTAAATTTTTATTTAAGAAGCAAGGGTAAGAAAACTTTTTTTTTTCTAATGAAGGAGCAAACGATGGATAGAACAAGATCGTCTTCTTTCTTCTCAAGGAATTACGCAAATCAACTAAAACACTTTGAGAGTATTGCTGTCCTTAGGTCCTTAGATTTAACATAACTTGAAAATTAACCTGTCCATTTTTTAAATGAAGAAACAAGGATGGGAATACTCTTATTTATATATCCAGGTTTCCTTATCTTCTAATAAAGAAGTAAACCAAGGATGGGAAAGAATACTTTCCACATCAACCTCTTTCTTCTGAACGAAAATGCCAAGTTTTCTAATCTTCTAATGGAAAAACATACTAAGAATAAGAAAATAATGTTTCAGATCCTCGTATTTCTTCTCAACGGAAGTAAACAAATCTATAGTACAACCTTAAGAAAATATTGCTGTCCTTAATTTTTAATGAGAAAACAAGGATTGAATTAAATACTTTTATTACTCTTACTTACATGGCCACGTTTCCCTTTCTTCTAATAAAGAAACATTCCAAAGATGAGAAGAAAATGCTTTCCAGATCGTAAACGTGGAACGTTTTGAGAGTTCTGCTGTCATTCTAAATGAAGAAACAAGGTAGGTAATACTTTTGTTACTCCTACTTACACGTCCTCGTTTCGATATCTTCTAATGAAGAAACATGCCAAGAATAGGAGGAATATTTTTTTCAGATCATCATCTTTCTTCTCTGCAAAAATAGGTATACAAATCTAGTAGACCCCTCCCCCCCCCCCCCCCCCTAAAAGTGTTGCTATTCTTAAATTCTAAAGCAAGGAACAAAAATTGGAATACTATTAATATTCTTATTTACGTCAACACCTTTCTTTATCTCCTAATGGAAAAACATACCGAAAATGGCAAAAAAATGATTTTCAGATCATAATCTTTTTTTTTAACGGATGAATGCAAATCTGGTAAAACCATCTGGGTACTATATCTTTATCATGAAATTCTAAATGAGAAAACACGGATGGGATCCTCTCTGTTCAAGTTTTCTTTTCTTCTAATGGAAAAAACATATCAAGGATCACCATCTTTCTTCTTAACAGAAGAACGAAAAATCTAGTAGAATTCTTTGAGAGTATTGTTATTTTTAAGTTCTAAATGATGAAACAATAATAGAAATACTCTTATTACTCTCGTTTACATGTTCGTATTTCTTAATCTTCTAATGGAAAAACATGCAAAGAGAAGGAGGAGATTATTGCTGTCCAGATCATCATCGTTTTCCTCGACAGAAGTACCCAAATCTAGCAGAACTCTCTGAGAGTATTGATATCTTTAAATTCTAAATGAGGAAATAAGAATGAAATTATTTTTATTTACTTGTCCACGTTCTAATGGAAAAACATACTAAGAATAAAAAATAATGCTTTTCAAATCATCGTCTTTCTTCTCAATGGAAGTAAACAAATCTATAGTACAACCTTAAGAGAATATTGTTGTCCTTAATTTCTAAATGAGAAAACAAGGATTGAATTAAATACTTTTATTTCTCTTAATTACATGTCCACGTTTCTTTTTCTTCTAATAGAGAAACATTCCAAGGATGAGAAAATAGTGCTTTCTAGATCATAATTGTGGAACCTTTTCAGAGTTCTGCTATCATTCTAAATGAAGCAACAAGGTGGGCAGTAATACGTTTGTTACTCCTACTTACACGTCCTCGTTTGCTTATCTTCTAATGAAGGAACATGCCAAGAATAGGAAGAATATTCTTCTCAGATACAGTATACAAATCTAGTAGACCCCCCTAAAAGTGTTGCTATTCTTCAATTCTAAATCAGAAAACAAAAATGGGAATATTCTTAATATTCTTATTTACGTCACCACCTTTCTTAAGAAAACTTTTTTTCTTCTAATGAAGGAGCAAACGATGGATAGAACAAGATCATCTTCTTTCTTCTCAAGGAATTACGCAAATCAACTAAAACACTTTGAGAGTATTGCTGTCCTTAGGTCCTTAGATTTAACATAACTTGAAAATTAACCTGTCCATTTTTTAAATGAAGAAACAAGGATGGGAATACTCTTATTTATATATCCAGGTTTCCTTATCTTCTAATAAAGAAGCAAACCAAGGATGGGAAAGAATACTTTCCACATCAACCTCTTTCTTCTGAACGAAAATGCGTAAATCTAGTGGAAACGTATTCTGAATTTTTAAATCCAAGGAAACCAACAAATAGGAACAATCTTATTAGTTTTATTTACAAAGCCAAGTTTTCTAATCTTCTAATGGAAAAACACACTAAGAATAAGACAATAATGTTTCAGATCCTCGTCTTTCTTCTCAAGGGAAGTAAACAAATCTATAGTACAACTTAAGAAAATATTGCTGTCCTTAATTTCTAAATGAGAAAACAAGGATTGAATGAAATACTTTTATTACTCTTAATTACGTGGCCACGTTTCATTTTCTCCTAATAGAGAAACAATCCAAGGATGAGATAAGAATGCTTTCCAGATCATAATCGTGGAACCGTTTGAGAGTTCTGTTATGATTCTGAATGAAGTTAGGTAATATGGAGTGTTCATTATGAAATTTCATCTAGCAGGCCTTGAAATTTTGACAGAAAAGGATGGCATAATCAAAATAAACGAACTTTTGTTTCTCCATTCTTTTTTTTTTGACATTTCACAGCCAACTAGATGAAATTTTATAATGAACACCCCGTACTTTTGTTACTCCTACTTACACGTCCTCGTTTCCCTAACTTCTAACTAAGAAACATGCCAAGAATAGGAAAAACATTCTTTTCAGATCATTATCTTTTTTCTCTGCAAAAGCATATAGCTCTAGTAGACTCTCCTAAAAGTGTTGCTATTCTTGAATTCTATATCTAGGAACAAAAATGGGAAAACTCTTAATATTCTTATTTACGTCATCACCTTTTTTTTATTTTCTAATGGGGAAACATTCCGAGGATGGGAAAAAAATATTTCGAGATCATAATCTTTTTTTTTAATGGATGGATACAAATCTGGTAAAATCATCTGGGTAGTATCGTTATCCTTGAATTCTAAACGAGAACCCTCGATTCAGGTTTTCTTTTCTTCTAATGGAGAAACATATTAAGGATCACCATCTTTCTTCTTAGCAGAAGTACGGAAATGTAGTAGAACTCTTTAAGAGTATTGTCAATTTCTAAATGAAGAAACAAAAATGGAATTACTCTTATTACTCTCGTTTACATGTTCATGTTTCTTAATCTTTTAATGGAAAAACATGCAAAGAGAAGGAGGGAATTATTGCCTTCCCAATCATCATCGTTTTTCACGACAGAAGTACCCAAATATAGTAGAACTCTCTGAGAGTATTGGTGTCTTTAAATTGTAAATTATGTAAATATTCTTATTTACATGTCCACGATCTATGGGGAAATTTACCAATTTTTTTTATTTTTGATGGGTTTTTATTAAACTTGCACCATGGCTTAGTAAAATTCCAACACAAAAGGATAGGAAAAGAATGGTTTTCAGATCATTATCATTTTGTTTAAACACAACTTCCTAATGTTTTAATGGAGAAACTGAGAAACATATTAAGGATGCAAAAAGGATGTTTTCCATATGTTCTCAATGGAAGTACACAAATCTCGTAGAACTCTTTGAAGGTATTGCTACTCTTAAATTATAAATGAAGAAACAAGGATGGCAGCACTCTTATTTACATGTCCTTATCTTCTAAAGGATGAGAAAGTAATAATTTCAAAATCATAATTTTTCTCTTCAAAGGAAGTATACTAATCTAGGGGAACTTTCTGAGAATATTGCTCTCATGAGCTTCTAAATAAAGAACCAAGGTTGAGCCTTTTGAACTTATAATGACCTCTACAAGCTCTAATTCTTTAAATCTATACAAAGGCCGCGTATGCCCCAAAACTGAGCCACACTCAAGTATTACCCTTTAAGAACTTTAAAGTTGAATTGAAGTACAGGGTGTTCATTAGAAAATGGCTGTGATTTTTTGAAATAATCAAAGTAAATAGACTTTTGTTCCGCCAAGGTTCTTTTGACATATCGCAGCCAACCAGACGACTTTTTAAAATAAACACCTTATTACTCTGAGTATAGAAATAGACGGCATTCCTTCCATTTAAACGATCTCAGATCATCTATAAATATATCAAAAAAAGATGAATCGAAAGTTTATGTTCACGATCCACGGACAATGTCAGACATCAGTCGAGTATCACCCGCTGATAGCATTGGTAACAGATTGCGGTGCCGTTTGGTGTTTTCACCGTTTGGTGCCGCCGTTTAAGAACCAGTCGGGTCGGACCCCAAGCCGAGAAGTTCAAGGAGCATTTTCAGCCATCTAGCTGTTTCTGTCATTCATTTCTAGATTCAAATGCCATAGATCACGGTGTTTGACTTCGATTATTTTCCGGTTAACAATAGTGGTATTGTTATATTGCCATATCAACAAGCCCGATGCCTCTAAGGCGTCTCACAATTATTATTATTGTTTATCTCTCTCATTATCGACATGTAACTTCAGAACCACTAACTTTGTTCCAAATTATGTCCTCGGGTCGCGTTTTGGTATCGTTCCGGGAAATCTAGTTGAGGTTATGTCTCTCAGCCTTATCGCCCGTATATCTCGGAGCCTGAAGTCGCATTTTTAGCTCGTAGAAGTTTTAAATATTATCTCTAAAACTGCCGTTTCGACTGTAAATTACAACTATGTGGTATTTTAAAGAGAGTGTATGACGGAACTGTCTGAAGCGTGCTAGTCAGGAATGGCTACTGAATTATGTAGGTAAGCGCCTATAAATTATCTTGCTCCGTGTTATCAGATTCAAAACAGGAATTATTATTTTTAACTATCATAAACAGGCGCTTCATATTTTTTCCTTTCTGAAAAAAAATTTTTTCAAATTGTGCTTGTGAAAGTAGGGCGCAAAGATGCCAAAAGGGCGCTACCACAAATTCCCCATCACTCAAAAGACGCTTTAATCCGAGCTTTGAGTCCACAAGTACCAGCACTTCCAACACAATAAACAAACAAATGCCTGCTCATTAATATACGCGGATCTTCCAGTTAAACCCATGAACAAGCACCTTCCGAAAACCAACTTTATGCTTATACCCTGTTTACCATAATTACCGTACTCTTGTTTGGTAAACCGAGAGACATCCGTCATTTTAATGCATCGATATTAGCGTTAAGGTGGGATTTCGAAAGCAGTACCCGAAATAACAAATGACGAGCTTTGTTCCGGACGTACCGTTTGGTTCACTGATTAATTAAAGCGCGTCAGCCAACAACATAGGGAACTCTTTCAGTATGTAAAGTGGATCGCCACCTTTATCTACGTTACACGAGTGTGAACAAGTGGCTTATCTCGAGATTGAATAGATATTAGGTGTTTATCTTTAATGGTGTTGTTGAAATCAGATTGAAGAATGATTGTAGGTGTACCTACTCCTTCAACGAGCACCGACGATGTGCCGCAGAAGAGACTTTAGGCACAATTAATTAACGGTCGCCGGTAATCTATGGGTTGCGGAGACAAAGATCTCTCGAATAAAATTTACCCATTTAATTGTTTTAGAGTGACGGAGAAACTGTTTCCAGTACTGTTAGCGATGTTTGCTATCTGTGACAAGTGCGTAAATAAGAGTCCGTATATGGGGTTTTACCAGTACTAAATATTTTACACGCTAATAGTACTGCGGACGACTCCGCTGTTTGGCTGTTCGGAATGCGGGTTCGAACTGAGACAATAGATTCAGTTTTATGTAGCATTATTAGGATGATCAATAGTTCTATACATTCAGAAGAGACTTAAAGTTCTCCAACACTTTAGTTTTCAGTCAAATTGAAAGTTGAAAAAAAATGGAAAATATTTTGCCCCCCCCGTACCGTCGGTTTCAACTGTTCAATTGGAATCCAGTAAGAATCTACGATCCGGAAGAGAAGGAACAACTTTGAAGACTTCATAGGTAAGTGTTGAGTAGTCCTTTCTTTTCCCCTATTTTCCAATTTTTACTGTGGTGTACCTATGGTGAAACATCTTGACGAATTTTAAGTTTTCTTGAATCATAAGCAGCTTAAAATAACCTTGTCAAAAACTCTATGAATTCGAACTTAAATAATATTAAAATAACTATCTCTGAAAGTGAACTAAGTGAAGTTTTAAATAATCTTGCTAATTTAAATATTAACGTAGAAACGACAACAATGGCAACTATTTCTGCAGCGAAAGAAATTGCCCATACTTTAAGACAATTTACTGGTCGAAAGGAACATTTAGAGTCCTTTATTAACTCAGTAGATAAATGTTATGAAAGGTACGATCATACAGCCGATAACAGTTTAAGCGAATTTGTTTTTGCGTCTATTTGTTCAAAGATAACAGATGAAGCAGGCGATTTCATTATGTGTAGACCTGATTTAATTACGTGGCCTCAAATAAGAGTTGCTTTACGGAAAAAATTTGGCGACAATGTACATCGCTATGTTTTACAACAAGAGTTAACATTTCTCGCTAAATATAAAAACGAGTCTGTTTCAGATTTTATTGATAGGATCAAAATCTTGAAGACTAGGCTAGAATTAAAAATTAACAGTGAAATAGGTTTGGATGCAAACACGAAACAAGCTCTAAATAACCAAGTAGAGGATACTGCAGTTACCGTCTTAATTGCAAACACCAATACTGACTTAAGAACGTTATTAATGTTACACAAACCAGATACCCTTGATGCAGCATGCAATGTGGTTACCAACCATTTGCAAATAGAACAACAAATAAATCTTAGACAATACTATATGGCTAAACCATCCCAGCCCCAACAAGAGTTGAGAATTCGCAATAATATAAACCCCAACAGAAATACCTCTAACAATTTTAATCGAAATTCGTATACGACACAGAACTATCCTGTTTACAACAATAGGGGTTTTGTACCTCAGAATCCTAATAATTATCAACGTCTTCCTCAACATATTCCACCTCAATCTTTTACGAATCAACAAAGTCAACAAAACCCTGGACAAACTCCGCCTAAGAGATTTCCTACTAATGCCCAAGTATTCGGAAAACCCCGGAATGTTTTTGCTCCTCAACAACGTCCACAAAACTTCGAGCCCACAACGCCTATGTCTATATGTTCGAGTTTTCCATCTAGATTAACTAAAAAAACACAACCTCCTCAGAATCGAGTAGGCCATAATAATTTCCAATCTAGTGGACCCAAGAATTTTTCATTCCAAGAACTAACAAACATCGAGTCAGATGACTCATACACAAATGATTATCAGTACGACAGTCAACAGAATTATCATCTTAATTACCCCCAAGGTAATGACGGACCGAGTAAATATTTAGGTCAAAAAGAGGATTGTAATGAGATTGCTTATAACAATACACCCTTAGATTACTCAGAGTACGAATCGCATGATTCACAAGCCTTAAATTTTCACGAACAGGGCTTCGAAAAAGTACAACGGTAGACTTAAACAATCAGAAACCAAACTCTTTACCTTATATTCAAATTAACAAACCCCCCTTAAAGCAATTAATTGACACAGGCTGTCATATGTCAATGTTACGCCCCTATATAGCTGAAAAATATTTTCCAGAAAGTGTATATAAATCAAATACTCCTATAATTACGTGTAATGGCCAAAGTACATCTCAATTCAAAGCAAGTATTCCTTTGTTAAAAGAATTATCTATTGACCAACCACTTGAATTTGTTTTATATCCCTTTCATGAGTATTTTGATGGAATATTAGGCATACCAGACTTAAAAAAGTTAAATTTAAACATTGATTTGAAAAATGAATTATTATGTAATACAACTATAAAAATACCTTTTTATTATCGTAACGATTTTTCAACCCAAAAAATCGAAATACCACCAAATTCTGTCATTTTAAAACAAATCAAAGTTGATTATCCCAATTGTGACTTACGAATACCTGAATTAGAGTCTGCTAATAAAACTATTATTATTCCTAACTCACTTATAAAAATTAAAGATGGATGTACAACCCTAGAGTTCCAAAACAAATCTGATAAGACGCAGATTATGCAAATTGATCAGGAATTCTTACATCCATATAGTGAAATTTACCAATCTGAAAACTTTGAATGTTTCAACATAGAAGCGATTTTAGAAAAGGACACTTTTCCTCATACGAGTGAAAATAATTTTGATTTTTCTCTTATTCGAACCAATCATTTGAACTCAGAGGAACGTGAGTCATTAAAACATCTTTTAAAAGACTTTCCCGACGTTTTACATCAACCTAGTGAAAAACTGACTTTCTCGAACACTATTAAACACGAAATTAAAACAACAGACGAGCTTCCTATATACACTAAAAGTTATCGATACCCATTTGTACACAAGGAGGAAATTCAAAAACAAATAATTCAAATGTTAGATAACGGTATTATAAAGCCTCCTCAATCCCCTTGGTCATCCCCGGTATGGATAGTCCCGAAGAAGATGGATGCCAGTGGAAAACAAAAATGGAGAATAGTCATAGACTATAGGAAAGTCAATGCAAAGACAATAGACGATAGATATCCCATACCGAACATTTCTGATATCCTAGACAAACTTGGTCGTTGCAACTATTTTACCACTCTAGATTTAGCATCAGGTTTCCATCAGATCGAGATGCACCCAAACTCCATAGAAAAAACAGCATTCAGTGTCGAGAACGGACATTACGAATTCGTTCGTATGCCATTTGGCCTGAAAAATGCACCGGCAACATTCCAAAGAGTAATGGATAATGTTTTAAAGGATTTGCAAGGAAAAATATGCCTTGTGTATATGGACGATATCATTATCTTCTCCACGTCACTACAAGAGCATATTAATAATTTAAAACTAATTTTTAAACGTCTTCAGAAAGCTGGATTAAAGATTCAGTTAGACAAATCCGAATTTTTGTGTAAAAGCGTTGAGTTCCTTGGACATGTAGTCACTCCAGAAGGAATAAAACCTAACCCCAAAAAGATAAACGCCATAAAAAAATTTCCTATTCCCAGAACGAGCAAAGAAATTAAATCCTTTTTAGGCCTGATTGGTTATTATAGGAAATTCATTAAGGATTTCGCAAAGTTAACCAAACCTATGACTCAATGTTTAAAGAAGAACGAAAAGATTATTCATAGTCAAGAATTTGTCAATAGTTTTGAAACTTGCAGAAATATTCTAATGAATGATCCCTTGTTGCAATATCCCGACTTTACAAAACCATTTAATTTGACAACAGATGCTTCCAATTTCGCAATTGGCGCGGTTTTGTCTCAAGGTCCCATAAGTAGCGATCTCCCAGTTGCGTATGCTTCCTGAACCTTAATCCTGCAGAAATTAACTATAGTACAATCGAAAAGGAATTATTAGCGATTGTATGTGCTGTGAAATACTTTAGACCTTATCTGTTCGGAAAGAAATTTAAGATCATCAGCGACCATAAACCCTTACAATGGTTATTTTCTCTGAAAGAACCTAATTCCAAACTTGTAAGATGGAGGTTAAAGCTAGAAGAATATGATTATGAAATCGTATACAAAAAGGGAAAATCAAATACGAACGCAGATGCTTTATCCAGGATACAAATTAACCGTATCGAAAAAGACACCCTCCTTGACGATTGTCCAGATAATATGTCTTTATTAGTTAATTTTGATTTAGACGATGAGTCATTCGAACCTTTACTAAACGAGGACGACTTTAACGACATCATTAGTTCCTTAGACAAAAATATAGGTAAGGACGACAATAAAATTACGATTTTAAAAGACATTCAATGAAACCCAGGTAATAGCAAATCCTTAGTAACCGACGCACAGAACGAAGAGAGAGACGTCGACATCGGTACCGTACATACAAATGTAGAAGATCCTATAATTGGAGCACCTTATGTTGACAAATGCGTAAACCAATATCAAAATCAATTGATATTCATTTGCAACAAATACTCTAACAAAAACTTGAGAATTTCAAAAGAAAAAGTATTTAACAAAACAAGGCTAAATATATTTATTAACCCAAAAGCTACTGAACAAGACATTTGTAATTTAATAAAAGACTGGCTAATACCTAACACAACGTACTGTATGCACTTTAAACAGTAAACTTTAGAACCTTTAATTTTGAGAGTTTTCCAAAATTATTTTAAACACAATTCTTTCAAACTGTTTATATCTAATACCTTCTTAACAGATATAATAGACCCTGAAGAACAAAAAGTAAAAATTCATTTGTACCACGAATCAAAAACATCACATAGAGGAATTCAAGAAAACCTAAAAGCCATAAAAAAACTACTTTGTTGGCCTAATATCGACAATGACATTCGACAATACATAAATACTTGTGAAACTTGTCAAAAATATAAATACGAACGACATCCTAACAAATTAGTCTTTAAACCGACACCATTCGGGTTCGAACCTTTTGATCATTTGTATATTGACATTTATAAGACCCACGGTCAATATTTTATGACAATTCTAGATTAATTTTCCAAGTTCGGACAAGCTTACGCAATAAACAGCGTTTCCGCGATAGATGTTCTTAATAAATTGCTAACATACATAACTCATTTCGGTATACCCAGGAAAATCACCGTAGACAATGGACATGAATTTAAAAATAATCTGGTACAAGAATTTTGTAAAACTCACTCTATTGAATTACATTATACTACGTTGTATAATCCTTCAAGTAATAGTTCCGTTGAAAGGTTCCACTCTACCCTTTTAGAAATAATACTCCCTTTAAAAGAAGAAAAGCGTAAAGAAAACATTTTATCATTAATGAATTATGCGCTATTATCTTATAATAACGCTATTCATTTGACTACAGAATACACACCTTTCCAAATTAATAGCGGAAAGATTTCCTATAAAAACCCATTTGAATTAAATGAAAGTGATAGAGTTAACAACTATATGTTGGAACGTATAGAAAACCTTAAAATATTGATACCTACAAATGAGAACAAAGATAGACAAGAAAAAATCGAGTTTAACCCTAATGCCGACTTATATCGAACAACTAATAGGAACGGTAACGAAAGAAAGACAAAAAATCGATTTTCTAAATTAGAAGACCCAACTGAAATCTCTGATAATAAAATTTCATCACAAAATAAGGTTTATCACAAGAACTATCTAAAACCACAACGATCTTGATATGATCTTGATTCTGATATTCCCCTTAGTGAATACTTTAAAACTAAAACCTGTAGATAATCCTATCGTTCCCGTGTCATTAGGACATTCGCAAATAATAACCTCTAAACATTTTTATATCATATAAATATTACTAACATTATACTAACCCTAAATCAAGCTAAACATGTAATTAATTATTTTAAGAACTATGAACTATTTACAAATAATTCCTTTCATTTAAGCATAGTCGATAAACAAAAGGTTGATCAATGCGCCTTTTTACTAGACCATCTTATTCAAAGAGTTAGTATCTTTAATATAACAAGGAAAACGCACAGAGAAAAGCGTGGTTTATTTAACATTGTTGGTAAAACCTTTAAATGGCTATTTGGAACGTTAGACTCTGACGATAAAACGTATTTAGTCGATTACCTGACGAGTCTTAAAAATAACAACCAAGTTTTAGAATCTGCTCTAAATAAGCAACAAACCTATCTAAAGCAATTATCGACTAGCTATGAAAACAAGTTTCAACAACTTAATTCAAATCAAAATCAGCTCTACTCAGAAATGAAACAGTTGCAACGTCAAATCAACATTGAACAGCGTAATGTTATAATTTCTAGCGTAGTTGATATGAGCTTCAATCAGCTTCTAAGTGTCCAACACGTGCTTGATAACGTAGAAAATGCAATTTCTTTTGCAAAAGTAAATGTTTTGCATCCTTCGATTCTCCCGCCGAAAAATTTAAATACTATCTTGAATAAGTTAAATAATTTATATGGTTCCAATAAAATCGTAAATTTTGCAAATAAACTTAGTTACTACGGTTACTTTGGTACTCAGGTACAGATAAACAAAAATATCGTGCTGTTTAAGATACATACACCAATCACGATGTTTCATTATAAATATTTCAAAATGTATTCCATCCCAATCCAAAATCAAACCATTATCCTAAACAATCCTTACTTGCTACTCAACACTGAAGATTTTTGGATGACTCCTGAAGTTTGCAACAAAGTCGAAGAATGGTACCTGTGTCATCAAAACTACCTGACCAAAGAGCAATCCTGTGTAGCCAACCTCGTGCGCAGTGCGAAAATAGAATGCCCCTGGGACCATGTGTTTGTTGGAAAAACCAATGTACAACGACTCAGTGGAAATGACATCTTGATTGTTCCCGCCGGACAAGAAACCATACAAACTTTTTGTGCTGATAATGGATTTCAGCAGATATCGAAACCAACCTTATTATAACATTGGAAAAATGCACTATCCTAGTAGGTGAAAAAATATGCAAGGATGAAGACATCACGGACGAGGAATTTGTATTTACACTTCCGGAAATTGAAGTACCTACTCTACCAGCCGAGACTCTGCAGATAACTCTTAAAGAAGTTAAACTTGATGTTCTAAAAAGCCTTCGTCAACTATCTGATGGACTACAATTGAAGACGTTTTCAAGAGACCAACCGAAGACCCACCAATGGACGAACTCCTTATTAATCTGTATTTTGGTCGTCTGTTTCCTATGTTTTTCAGGATACATATATAATAAGTACAAACCAAATTTCTTGAGGAAGCCACCATTACCTCAGAAACCTTGCGAGCCCTCGTTTTCTGAACTTGAGGAGGGAAGAGTCATGTAGCCCTGAACAGCCTATCTAAGACCATCTGTCAACAGAGCCCTTGGACCTCATTAGGACCCAGCGATAACCAAGAGTATAAAACCAGCCCCAACGAAGAAGCCATCATCATTCTGATACATAATTTTCTGTAAAGCAGTTATGCTGTTAGTTTGATCATTTGTCCTTTTAATTTTGTAATCTTTAAAAAGTAGTTTTCTAAATAAATAAACTTAATTCATGCTAATGAAGTGTTGAAAATTGCCTTTGCTAAAAGTGATTTTTCTTTAACACTAGTATTAAAAGTTAACAACACTATTTAGATTTTCATAGAATCATTTTTAATGCGTTTGTAGAGAAAACATTGTATAGTATTCGCGTTAAAAGTGCTTTTAATGGACTCGTGCGAAAAGTGTAAATTTTGCTGTTTTTGCTTGTTAAGCCAGCTCTTTAGTTTTCTTCGTCTGATGTTTGGAGGAAAGAAAATTTGCAGTTTTTCGACTTGTCTGAGGCATAAAGAAGGGATATTTTACAGTTTTGAGTTTTCAATTTTTGGAGTTTGTGTTTGAAAGCTTCAATTTGGTTAAGTTTATTACCCGTCAGTGAAAAATATTCGTTGTCATTTTATCGTTAAGAGGAACACCTTACTTTAAAAGTCTTTCCATAATCTAATAATCCACGCAGTTTCAAGAAAATCGGTTCAACAAAAGGCCACCCTTTATATAGAGTTAATTAAATTATTTCTTAGCCTCAGTGTCATCACTTCTTAGTGATCACTCCAAAACACGTGACTTTGACAAGTTCAGCCATATTTTCTTGGAGGGAGACCAACAAAATTTTGGTACTGTTGTTCCAAGAAATAAACTTTTCAGAAAAAACCCTCAAAGTTCGTCAGGTTTCTTTATACGTGAGCCCATTTATCATCGAAAAAACTTCACTCTCTTAAGCGGTTATAAAATAAAACCAATTGAATTTTTTAATTTTTGCATTTTTTTTGTAATATTTCAAAGCTCTAATCTTCTAAAAGAGCTGACCGATTTTCAAACACCAGAGAGCGGTTTTGATATATAGGAAATTTCACTTTCATATATAGGAAACCAAACAAACCATTTCATTGAAGTACCACTTGACCCCTATGCCCATTTTAGGCAGCAATTAGGGAGGGACCCGCTCGCTTAAAGGGTTGAAGATTTCGCACTTGTTTTTCTCCTTTATAAAGGCTTAATGAGTTTCTGTTTTTTTTAAATACAACTTTAAATAATTTTTTTATTAAATCTAAAAATCGATTTTTACAAAAAAAAAATAACAGGGTAGAACCAAAACTTACTTTTTTTCACTGAAAAACTAACAAACC
The DNA here is from genome assembly GCA_951812265.1 of Taphrorychus bicolor. Taxonomy (NCBI): domain Eukaryota; kingdom Metazoa; phylum Arthropoda; class Insecta; order Coleoptera; family Curculionidae; genus Taphrorychus; species Taphrorychus bicolor. Next base: position 8,139,881 of record OX638302.1, on the reverse strand, counting down.
TATAGCGGAACCGATAGTCCAAAAGGCATCCTATCCCTGATTATAAACGATAAAAACCAAATACATCAATTTTTAAAGAAAATAATAAACGTTTGACAACATTGCATCATACATTGTCGTTTCGTCGTTTTGACGTATGACGTATCTCAGCCAGGCAGATTTTACTCCACTTTTACTCCTAGTGACATAATCTACTATTTCCACACAGTCTATTAAACAGGGCTTTTAATCAAGCTCAAACAAGTGATTTATTCTATCTAAGGAAATGGTTGACAAGGATGCATGTAACATCTACAATATAAAACAAGTCCCCCTAGTCACTACTGTTGGACTATGACGCCCAGCCCCTGGCAATTGATATAAGACGGCAAATGATATCAATTCAAGCGGATTCACCTCCATTTAAAGCAACCCATTGCTAAAAAGGGGGTCAAAACTGTAAAACCGGAAAAACGTATAAACGATAGAAACCAAATAAATCCATTTTTAAAGAAAATAATAAACGCTTGACAACATTGCATACCACATTGACATCTAGTCGTTTTGACCTATGACGTATCTATGGGTGATGTTGCTCCGTGGGTCGATAACTACAATCACCCATATTATTATTTCGCACTTTTTAAGTAAAAGTTGAATTTAACAACCAAATGTTTGTTTTATTAAATGAAAATTTCAAAAACTTTTCTTTAAAACTAACTTTTTTAACACCATTACATTGATATTGTCAGCGTCACGCTACCGATTTCTTATTGACTATAATGACATTGATTTGTCTCTAATCTCTAAACAAATGTATAGGTCTACAAAGGAAAAAAATCAATTTGAGATTGCCATGACTGTTAAAAAATAACCATTATGCATTGTGGCGAAGGTCAAATTTTACATTCTTTTTTGGTTTATTAGAATTAGACTCAATTAAACGTGAATACGTATGATGCTGTGTAACATGATCAGGAGCTATAGTAGAATTCATTAAGGAAACTAATCCAAATCGTGATCACTTCGCCGCTGTTGCCAGCTTGTGCATGAAACCAAGTAGAACTATATTGAAATTCCCCAAATATGGCTATCTCAAATTGAATTTCGTTATTTTTATCTGCGAGGCATTAACCACGACCCGCAACCTTTATTTACAGTCGATCTACTATTTGTATTCGTATGTTAAATTTTAAATTTATCATTTCTAATCTTTAAGATTGCTTTTCTAGGATTTTTGCAGGCTTTAGAACATTGTAATTGACCGTCCGTGAAGTCCCCATTTTGCAAAGGAGTTTTCTTAGTTACAGGGTCTTAAGTCAAAGGTTTGTGCTTTAGGAGATGGTTTCATAGAATTTTGCCACTTTCAGCCAAGTACAGTCTTTGAGAAAGTGAATTTTGCTGTTATTTACGTGTATTTAGGAAAAATATGTTTAAGTAGACAAATTTTTTAAAACATAGGTGTAACATAGTTAAAACACAATGGGCATTCTGTTCATAAATGCTATATTAGGGTAAGGGGGGTTAGGATATTGACAAACTTACTTTCTGGACAGAAGTCTAAATGAACATCAATAAAACACTGGAACCTGGCCCGTTTCATACTATTTATACTGTTTTAGGCTAATATTATTATGCTCTAGGTTCCGATGGATGCTTAGAGTCTTGAAGCAAATTTACATATTGACAAAAATTGTAAAAATATTAGTGGCTATCAAAGCAGCTAACAGGTTCTGTTCGTATCAGCCATATAAGTAGCTACAGGATTTTCCAAATGCTCCTGAAAGGTATACTTTTGCCACATATACAAAGATGAAGTTTTAGTACATACAGTAAAGGAGGTTTAAAAAATCTCATTGTTACTTGCTTTGTATGTTTGTCAACAATCTCTCTGTGCAGCGAGTCGAATTTAACATTTAACAAAGTTGATATCAACCTAGTTTGCTACTATTCAACTTTAAACTGTGGGTAAAAATAGTAGGTTATTACTGACTAAAATACCTACCTAATAATAAAGGTGAATTAGGAATCAGGACCACATAATATATCCATATGGAAGTCTGTGATCCAGACAAGTTTTTGTTCGTGATTCTTCAAAATAACCCAAATAGTTTAACATATTCTAATCAAGGTACCTAGCTTATATCTAAAGTTTAAAGCAGAATTGTAACAAACTGATGGCATCATACAGGCTTTCTAAATTATAATTGCTTCATAGAGAAACTTTCAGACTGTAAAAATTGATTAAAATTGTGAACAGCATAATAAAAAATTGTCAATGCTCTGATTGCCTAGATCTTACAAATATCAAATGATCATCAAGAAATAGATTCTGTAAACCTACTTCGAGACCTACTTTAATATCTAAAATCTTCCTGCTCTTAGGTTTCCCTAAGAAGAGGAAGTAGTAAAAAGTAGACCTTGAACACTTGAAAAACCATGTATATTAGCTGTTGGACAATTTTAATAATTTTAATGCAATGCATGCAAGGATAAGTTTGGTTGGTTTTCTAATGGGATTCACTTGAACTCCAATTTATATTGGATTTGATTGTGACCCAGTGGCCATTTACTATGACCTATAACCCAAATATCTTACCCAACAGTGTGTCATCTTTACAGTCCGAGAAATATTGTCACATATGCTTAATGAGTATCGAGAGATGTGAGCCAAAAAAATAGAGTAATCAAGCTCAACAAGGCTGACAAAAAATCTGTTTTGTTTGCATTTAAAAGATGTTTTTAGTTTTTTTTTGTTCTATGTTGGAATCAAATACATATTATTATCGCAATTTCTGTTCTACAGCCTTGAAATTGTTCCTAGGAAGTTTTTTTGGTAGGACCATGATATGGTTAGGTTATGAAAAATTTATCTATAATTCCTGTCCTAAACTATATAGCTGTTAGGGTAGCAGTTAAGCAGTACCTACTTCTTACCAAGATACCTACCAAAAATGGTCACTTTTTTTATGATAGCTCGAATATTTTTACAAATTCTGAACTGTCTTCATCAAAGGATATAAAGCACACAACAAACTTTTATCTGTAACCATTTTCGAGATATTTGGAAAAAAAAATAACTAATAAAAACCAATAGAACACATAATATTCGGTCACAAAATGAATATGTTTACCAAACATTAGTAAAATAGTTTGTTACGAAACATTTAAAATTACTTTGAAAATGGATAAGAGATATGAGATTTGCAGCATGCCTAGCTTTTTGATACAAGATTTCAAAGCATCAGAATTCACAAAATTACTCAAATGTGTCAGCTGTAGAGAGAAAGCTATTATTAATTTGTACAACATTGTTAAGACAACTATGGATGGCTACATCTATCACGTGACTTATTGGCATAGGTTTTTAGTTAAAAGCTTTTCGTATTAAACCCCTTTAGGAGCAATTTCTAGTCGGTAAATCAAAAATTGTCAGATTATTTCCAATTTTAATGCACAAAAAAAAACAATTTACACCATATAGTGCAAATAAGCCAGTTTATAAGGCTTGCTCGATCAATCGTCCTATTTTTTTGCTCCGCCCAACGCCATACGCCCTTTTTACTATTAATTCGACTTGGAAAACTTATAAAAAATCTTGATACAGTTTAAACGTCTTGACGCACATTTCCGCTTAGGATTTTAAATTTCATTCTTTATTAGAACTTTTTCTAATTCCTGACATCCAATAACAACATAAACAGTTTTGTTTTTCAATAGTCCAATATTATTAGTGGAAGAAAACAAGTTTAAAATCTTAAAAAGTACACTGATATTATAGACCATATTATTATTATATTAATGCTACTTTTAAAGTCAATCTCTAATCAGTATAACAGATTCTGGAACAATTTAACTTCGTTTTTCTTTACATGTCTCATGTCCATATAGGAAGGGTGGTAGTCGGGATTTTAGCAGTAAATATGTAGTTTCTTTGAATCCTAGCAGCCTCAATAATTATTATTATAGTATTTGTTCTTGTGTAGTATCCTGTAATTATTCATAGAAACTTTGAATACTTCCCTAGAACAAACTAATAATTTGTTATTTGATAAAAAAAACACACTCTCTTTCTCCAGAAATAATTTCAGGTTTACTTTTTAAATGTAGGAATATATTTTGTATATTTTGGAAAAATAAAAATAACAACAAATTATTGCTTTTAATTTTACAACCGTCACAAAAGACTGCAAAGTTAGAAAGTGAGATTTTCCTCACACTTAAAATAACTTTTTAGTTTTGATTAAGCCACATGAAAATTTCATAGAACAGATTCCAAAATCATCTTATATATGCGCAGAGGCCAGTTCAGGAATTACACACTTGCACCAGCTGTGGAACTAATTTAATTTCTGAACGGTAGTTGGTGCGCATCTCTCAACACTGCTGTGTGATTCTTGAATTTACCTATGAACAGATTTAGGGAAAATCATAAAGTTAATTGCTAAAGCCTTACGTGCTTACTTGGTAATTCCAATAATCATCAGAGTAAAATACATCCTTTATTAGGTCATACAAATGCAGTAGTCCAGAAGTCCACACAGTGTACAGTATAGGTAGCCACTCATTTACTCAAAATAGCACGTCATAAAATATAAATCAAAATTACTGTTCTGCATATGACAAGCATAATAATTATAAATACTCACCGGGGCTTTGCCCCTTGACTAGTGAATGGTGCTTGGGAATCTTGGTAAATTGCATCCGAGTTAGTGTTATACCTAAAAAAAAAGTTAGCGTCCAAAACATACAATGCAAAGACTCATAAAGAGCAAAGAACCGGTTGAAGCAAAGGCTCACACAGAACAAATTTTTACACACAGCAAAGGGAGACATAAATAATACTATGTAAGTATATAAGTACAAAAATAAAATAAATAACTCCTATCATTAACTTTTTTTACACCTATCCTTTTTTTTTAGACTTTTAGGAACTATTTTCTTTCCGTTTTATGATCACGCATCATGTTTTCTTTTTGATGTCTCAGCGCTGCCTGAGAAGTCCTTCAAAAATAAAACAGAGTTTCAATTATTTTATAAAATAATAAAATTAATTACTTAAACTAATTTATAAGAATACAGATGATTCGCACAACGGGTTTCAGACAAAAATAAGACGCATCAATTAAGTTAAAATGGTCGATATTTCAATTATATATTTCGTTTTCCTGAGTGCAATATTAAATCAACAAAACAAAAGTCTTCTCAATTTTTTTATTCTTCATAGATCGACCAACTTAAAAGTACAAAGACGGGGCATAGCAAACACGGCAGGACGGTATAAAAGTGTAACACTTAATATGTGTTAAACTTTCACCTGGAGAAAGACCAAATCAATTGGAAATATCGACCAATTTAGGGCGACTTTTACAAGTTCAAGTAAAACTTCAGATTGAAGATAAAACACCAGACTTGATGTACATTGCATTGTTTACCTGACAGATAAACAATGCAATGTAGGTTATATCTGGGGTTTTATCTTCAATCTGAAGTTTTACTTGAACTCGTAAAAGTCACCCTTAGCAGCATAGAGGTGTTTCATTTTTGTTTCGAACCCGCTATACCAGTCATCTGTATAACATCAGGAACGCTAACAGGCCATCATTAATCCTAAAAAAATATTAAAAAAGATGCATATTTTCTAATACCTCAATCCTGCAACATGCAAGTGAACAATATAACAATAACAATTTCAACTACTGAACCAATATCCAATACAATACAACAATATTATAACCTCAAACATCTTCATTTTCCTTATCACTAAACAAGCTTTCTAAGTCTGAATTCGAACTACACCCTGCTTCTATTACAACTGGGTTAATGTCCGAAGCATCCATAAATTGTTCCCTATCCCACCACCTCTGTATTTCTTCCTCTGTATGGCGAATTGAATTTTTCCAAACCTCTGGTGTTGCTGCGGTCAAGGCCTCTTTCCACATAGCCAAACACACTTCTGTGGTTCTGCCATCTCTCCCAATATGCCGATTGTAGTAACCTTTGGCAACTCCCCAAATCAACTCAATGGGATTGAATATGCAATGGTATGGCGGAAGTCGTAAAACTTGGTGTCCATACTGCAACGCCATTTGATCAGCGACATAGATCTTTGGGGGTTTGTGCCTATTAAAATAAAAAAAAAAATGGAAACGTAATTCAATGATATTATTCTGGCAAAATGTACTGCATACTTTGTTACAATGTCAAGAAGTTCACTTTTCAACAGCCTGTCATCACACGGTATGTTTTTCGAGCGAAGCCACTCAAGAATGTCTGCCTTTGTTGATGAAGAAGTCGGCGTTTTCTCCAACAAGGTGCTGTGGTAAGGTGCATTATCCATCACAATCACTGAGGGTTCCTCCAAATTTTTCAGCAGTTGATTCTCAAACCAACACAAAAAATTATCCTTGTTTATTTCTCCATGATAATCTCCTTTCGTTTTGGATGAAAAAACTAACTCTGCGCCAGGAATAAATCCTTCTTTATTTCCAGCATGCACTACAATGTAACTATACAAGATAAACTAAATAAAGTGCCTATAAACAAATTTTGAAAAAATGGGATAGCTGAAGCTACAAACAGCCCCATATTCCCCTACTCGACTAAATGAGAGCAAACGAGTAACAATTACAATTAATACAAAACACTACACCTTACCTCTTCCCTTCCGTTTTCATTCTTTTAACACTTCGAGTATCCGCATCTTGCCAAGAATGGCTTGATGTTCCATCTTGAAAAAGCCACGTCTCATCTAAAAATACAAACATATAGTTACCCCCTGCTTTGTAACTAGTATAGGATTTTAAAAATTGTATTCTTTTAGAAACAATGTCTGGCAGTTCCATTAAACCCCTGCGCGGATTGTCTTGAAGCCACTTAAAGCCAATCTGTTTCATCAGTCTTATAAGTGATGAATTCGATCCCGCAAAAAGCTGCATTGTTCTTAATCTCTGCAAAATGCTTTGGGCGGTGACAGATTCTCCTAAAATTCAATTAAAAAATATTCTTTTTTACGTTTTTGTAGGAACGACCTCATTGCAAGGATGATTGCATGCATTCAAAGCAACTGCGAGAAAACTCCAATGACTGCTTTTGTGTAGTCGGGTGTAGGGGTGACAACCTATATTTTGAAAAAGAATTCAAGTAAAGGATAATTAGGGACAGTTGCTCAGAAACTTGATACTTGTGTAAACTTATGACTTGTTTTGTATGAAATAAACTTATGATGATGATAGGTACATGGTTTGTATCCCAGTTGGCATCTAACAATAGGTTTGAGTAATTAGTCAAGATTTCAGGAAAATGCTAGTTAAATAATTTTTTTTAGAACATAATAAATCCAAAAAATATACGAGGTTGACCAGGTTTTTCATGATAAAATTTAAGGGGATGTTCTACTTCAATAAGTAACACTATCTTGCTAAATAAACTGTAGTCAAAAAACCCTTTTCTATGGTGTTGATGTTAATATTCATAAAGAAAAAAATTGTATTTTTTTTGCAAACCATTTCAGATATTTTAATGAAATATTGCAGGTGCCAATAGTAAAGGAAGACCTAAGTTTTGCAATACAAAAAGCTTTGTTTACCAGTGTCTAATTTTGTTAAAAGTTAAAATGGCTTTATTCTTCCAAATTGAACAAATAATTCAAAAATAATTTTTATTTTTAGAAAAACCAGGAACATACAACTTTTTTGCTGAAAAATAGTCAGTGACAAGCAGCCTCGCGCGCCAGTAACAATAAACAAAGCTTTTGTATTGCAAACCTTATGTTTTCCTTTATTATTGACAAGTAATATTTCATTAAAATATCTCAAATGGTTTTCAAAAAATATAATTTTTTGGTTTTTGAGAATACTTAAACATCATAAATATCTCCATATAGAAGTTTTTATAGCATAACCAATAACATTAACACTGTTCAAAAATTTTACGGGGGTGAGCCAAAAAATAACTCTTGGAAAAACTTTATGAAAAGTTTTATAGATGCAAACTGCTGTAACTTTTTTGTTTTTAAATATATTGGAATGAAGCAAAAACCGTATTACACAGTTGACTTGCAAGTTTTTCCTATTGGAAGAAAAAACGAAACACCAATGATTTCGAGAAATCTTAACTTATATTTTTTTAATGGAATGTCTTGTATATTTTTGGATATGTGGGTTCTATTCAAAATTCCAAGTATATTTTATAAAGCATACCTCATACCTATCTTCAACTGTTTCTGAGAATATGGCGTCTGTTTAAGCCAGTCAAACATAAAATAATAAATACGAAGCAAAGTAAATGCTCCACTTGTCTTAAAATTTATTTTGCTTGTTATTTATTATTTTATGCTCAATTTTGTGTTTATATGACCAACTTATACAGACTCCATTTTCTCAGAAACATTTGAAGATAGGTATCTAGGTGCATTGTAAAATATTCTTGGAATTTTGAATAGAACCCAAATATCCAATAATATACAGTTGCATTAAAAAATATAAAACCAACTGCAGGTTAAGATCATTGGTATTTTGCTTTTTTCTTCCAATTAGGAAAAAATTTGCCAGTTAACTATGCAATATGATTTTCAGTTCATTTCAACATCTTTAAAAACACAAAGTTACAGCTAATATACTTATCAACTTTCCTAGCAACTTTCCCTACAGTCCAGTTCCAGTTAAGCTTAAAAAAAACTATTCCTAATTATCCATTACTTAAATTCTTTTGGAAAAGACAGGTTTCACACACCTACACCTGACGACACAGAAGCAGTTATTGGAATTTTCTGGCAGTTGCTGCATTGCTGCACTATTGACAGAAAAATTAATTCTCTCCTCTTATAGGGAAAATTAGCATTGTGAGTTGTATAATCAGTTTAATCAAATCAAATAAAACTAAATTTGGCAAGACCCTTCCATTTGTACCAATTTCAGGTTTCTAATGCCCGTATTTATAGTCATGACTTGGCTTCGAGTAAGCCTCAAGTCTGACTTTGGACATATAGTCTCCATTTAAAATACATTCACTTACATCAAACATTTTGATTAAGCACATGCTTGTGCTCAAGTTGCCACTATAAATATGGGCATTACAGGCCCAGAATCCTTCCAGGCAGATACCCTAGAGCACCTTAGAAATCAAAGGGGAATCCACTTTGCCAATGTTTGTACATGTATTGCCATAATATGGTATTTTTTAAGTCTTGTGATGGCATCGCAAGGTATTGTGAATATAGTGATATTGCAGGGTATTGTCATGAGTACATAAAGTTATTATCGATATTATGACAAGTACTGTAGAATATTATCATGAGTACGGAGAGGTGTTTCCAAAATTGTGATGGTTATTGCTGTATTTCTAATTCTGTAATTCTAACGGTATTGTGTGGAATTGTGATGCAGTTTATACATGTCTTGTGCCCGGTGGATAACCCCTCATTAGAAACTCTAACAATCATATGCACCAATAGCCCAATAGCATTTAATCAGGGTCAGGCTTTAATTGTGGTTAATTTAGAATTTAGGTAAGGTAAATCTCTCTCTCTCTCTCTCTCGCTATTAGCCATGATTAAAACGTAACCCTGAGAAAATGCTACTGGTGCATGTGGGGGTTAGGTGTGAGGCCCTGCAAATTTCTAGCTCGCCCTCAGTGAGTAATCATCTCCTTAATTCCTTTGATACTTATGATACTTATGACTACGTATGATTTTTAATATTTTCAATTAGGCCTCACCAACTTTAAAAGTTTACTAGGAACATATAATCAATGATAAAGTCCCTGACATTAGGGCTAGTCACTATTTCTTTAAAAAGGAAATCTTTACTTCAATAAGCAACAATATAAATAAATATACATTTTAAATAAGTTATTGTCACATAATTTAGAATCTACAGTTACTTACGGTTCTTATACATTTCATAAATTTGGTTACGAATGGCACAAATATCCCATTTCCCTGGATCGGTTACTGGTTTCTTCCGGACAAGAATCCTTTTAGGGCTTACAATTTTGCCACGATCACTTTCTTGAGAAATTTTTGAAACCGTAGTTAAATGAAGACCCAAGGCATCCGCGACTCTTTTACGTACTGCTGCGAGTGGCAAAAGTGCTCCTCCGTTTTTTTTCTCCAATTCAAAATAGCTCAAGAGGGAAGCTACAAGTTTTTTGCAGTCTTTACTAAGACTTTTTGGCATCTTGTTTATGTTGAAGAAACACTATTAGTTCAATAAAAACACAAATCTAGATCAAGCGCATAAGAAAATCTTGGAAAAAGTACATAAAAGCACAAAACCCGCCGATTTTCTAATTTCGAGCTTTCGAGGTAAAGGTTGAATTTCGTTGACAGTTGACGTTAGTTCCAGGCGTTTTAATAATAATTCTGCCTACTCCACGACCGCGCGGCACTTCACCAATTGCTTGCGTTTTCTATAATAAGATTTAAAATTAAATTGAGCAAAAACAAGAATTTTTTTATCACACCTGTAGTTAATATGAATAGTTTATTGGTCTGTTTTAATTAATTTACCAAGCACGCTTACCAATCTTCACAGATAAGCCGAAAAACGATTATTACGTTATTTACAATAAACCGCAAATAAGGCAACATTGCTGGAGATCATGTCAACTAACATTGAATTATATCCATCCTTTTCCAAATTCGTTAGAGGAGACAATGTCTATGATCGAAGACATGATCTTGAGTTTCAATTGACACATCGCTTGCTTAATGATTCTGCCTATATCTGTTTTCTGCTCATGAGGACAACCGCAAATAAGGCAACATTGCTGGAGATCATGTCAACTAACATTGAATTATATCCATCCTTTTCCAAATTCGTTAGAGGAGACAATGTCTATGATCGAAGACATGATCTTGAGTTTCAATTGACACATCGCTTGCTTAATGATTCTGCCTATATCTGTTTTCTGCTCATGAGGACATGCATGCTTACCTTACTAGAGGCCGAAAAAATGTAATAACATCATATTGTCGTTTGAGAAGATGTCAGAATGGTCCTGGATACTGGGCGGTAAAATATTTCAACTGCCCATAAAAATTAAAGCGTTGACAGTGGATAGTTTCCGAAAGGAAATTAAGCAAATTTTAATGGTAAATGTTTTTTATTGTGATGAAGAGTATTTTAAGTATTTTAATCAAAATTATTAATTTTTTTTCTTCTCTCTGTATAGTCTATTTTAGGATGTTGACTGTAAGCTTTTAGTATTAAGTAAATAATGGCATCTGGACTGAATTTATTTACATTTAATTTGTAGACTATTCTATTTTTGACGTATGTACATTGCTGTTTTGGTGATTGTAAACATGAATAAACTTGAATTGAATTGAATTGAATCTTAATAAAGGTGATAGTGTTTTTATAGGAATAATTGTTGTTATCTGTGTTATTACCTAAATTTATGTTACATGTCTTTTTCATGTCCACTTGTTAATTTCTTCCGTTAAGAAATTTATGTATAGATTGATTATGGAAATATACTTATTTTGGTACTTGTTGCATCCACTTTTTCACACACAATTTCCCCGAAATAAAAATGTAATGTATACAGAAACCTTGTATTTATTGATATTAAAAGTAAGGAAATTAGGAACCATTTTGTTGATACAGTGTAAAATTTTATTCTTATTATTTCTTATTTATGTTTCATTAGTTATGAATTTTGAGGAGAGAAAACTTGTTTTAAAACAATACTGGGCTGGTAATTCCTTTGCTCAAATTCGAGACAACATTGCTGCATTGTTTCCTGAACAACCAATACCAGCATGCAGTTCACTTCAGGCGGTGGTTACTCGTTTTGAGGAAACTGGGAGTATTAACCCGATATGCTCCTGTGAGCGAAAGCGACGACTTCAAGCTGGTGCGGCTCCAGAGCATGAAAATGTGGCAAAACTTGTTGTTCTTGCTACAGTAAACGATGATCCTTCCAAGAGTATTCGACAGATTGGCCAAGAAACTGGACTTAGTAGATCGACCATCCATAATTATCTGCAAAAAGATGGTTTTGAAAGCTACAAACAAGAGAACCATCAACAACTCTTACCGACCCACCTTTTCCCCCCAATGGAGTTTTGTGAAATCCTGACCGAAAAAATTATTGCAGCCCCAAGATTTGTTAGAAACATTTGTTTCACGGATGAATGCTAATTTGGATTGACTGGCTCTTCAAATCAACAAAATGATCGGATTTGGGCACTCCAAAACCCACATATAGTGCATGACAATCGGGACCAACGTCGAGCAACTGTAACGTGTGGATCGGCATTTTGGGGCGCCATGTTATAGATCCATTTTTCATTGATTGCAGTTTGAACGCCAACAAATATGGCAATATGCTTCGCAATGACATTTTGCCTGCTGTAGAAGCCATCCAGCCATTAGAACGGGTTTTTTACATGCAAGATGGGGCGTCGTGTCACACTGCACTGCAAAATAGACGTTTTTTAAACGAAACATTTGGTGATAGGTGGATCGGAAAGTTTGGAGCAATTAATTGGCCACCTCGCTCTCGGGATTTGAATCCCTGTGATTTTTTTGTTTGGGGATTCATTCAAGATCGTCTCTACCAGAGAAATAAACAATATGAAAATGTTCAAGAGTTGAAACTTGCCTTTCAAGAAATTTGTAGTCAAGTCAGGGTGGTGATGTTGGACAATACACGTCGCAATTTTGAACAGAGGCTTGCATATTGTACCTCTGCAGAAGATGATCATTTTGAACAATTTCTCTGATGTGCCACATCTAGTCCTGTATTTTATTTATTTGTTTATTGTTCTTGTTTACCTCTGTGTTTGATGTTAAACACATGGGTGGTGATTCACTTTCTTTGTAGTATGTAATTAAATGGTTCTTTTAAGAGCTGCTAATCCGTATTTTCTTTTCGCCATTTCCACGATAACTCATTTGTAGAGTACAATCACATTTCAAGCTTGGTTCTTGGTTTGCCCAACAAATGAATCTACCCAACTCGCCGTCCTTAATAATTCTTAACATTAACCTAGCTTTTAGATTTACCAATGACAAAGACAAGAGACATATCGTTGATCCGTTGTCTGTTGCTAATCTAAAATGAATTAGACAACCAGCCATACACAAATTGGAATGATTTTCCTTTTACTACTTATGATAATAATAAACGTAACTTTTACTTACCGTATGATTTAAGAACATTAACGTCAGGTTTTCGGTTAATTTTCACTGCATAATCACGTTAATTACTACATGATAGTCCCTCAAAATAAATAAGAAAGGAAAATCTGCTCTGACTCTGTCATAAGAAATTATTATGTTGACGACACTGCACATGCATGGCGGGGGTGACGCGCCAAATTCAAATTTTTTCCAAAAAACAGCCAAAACTGTGGTATTGAAAAAATTACATGATGATAACTGACCATAAACTCTACAACTTTACTCTTAAAAGTTTTTCAATCAAATCAACCGTACAGGCGCAAAAAAATAAAAACCGATTTCCCATGTTAATCTCCTATGTCCAGGGTTCTGCTGGACACCCGGTATAGAAAATTTTGTTTTATATATAAGAAACCAAGAAACCGTTTCATTGAAGTACCACTTGACCCCCATTCCCATTTAAAGCAATTAGGGGGGACACGCTTGCTTAGAGGGTTGAAGATTTCGCCGTTGTTTTTCTCCCTTATAAAGACTTAATGAGTTTCTGGTTTTTCAATATTACTTTTTGTACTGAAACTAAAAAATCTTTAAAATCCATACCGAAATCAATTTTTACAAAAAAAAATAACAGGATGGAACCAAAATCCTCTTTTTGTCACTGCAAAACTAGCAAACCTATAGCTAAACTGATAGTCCAAAAGGCATCCTATCCCTGATTATAAATCACAAAAACCAAATAAATGCATTTTTAAAGAAAATAATATACGTTTGACAACATTGCAAACCACATTGACATCTAGTCGTTTTGACGTATGACTCTTCCCAGCCAGGCAGATCAGCCATATTGCCTTGACAAAAGACGAACGCTACGTTGCCATTTAGCTGAACATACGTTGCTGTAGGGATGGGTTTAAATCAACGAGACGTCCTGTTTTACAGTTTTGACATTCCTTTTAAGCAGTGGGTCACTTAAAAATAGCGGCTTGAATTGACGTCACTTGACGTTTTACGTCAAATGATTCGAAGTCGTGATTTGCCGGTTGTGCTATGTTATAGATCACTTAAACATGGCGGACCTGCGGGCGGTGAAAAAGGGACCATTTTTACGAAAATATCGACATTTACCTGTTGCCTTCTGCGACTAATCAAGCCAACTTAAAGTTTTCCTTTTCCTTCAAGTTCATACTGCACTTTAACATTCAAGTATTCAATGTGTTCTTTCATTATTTAAACCAGAATCCCTCTTTCTTAAGCAAGAACGTTTACTTCTTCACTTAAAGGGATATTGCAATTTATACGAAATGGCTATACGCATGAAGGATCGTAATTTCGAAGATAATTTTCGACAGCCGTAAATTTTTCGATTAAGGCAGTAAAGGCAACACCCGCGGCTATTTTTTGTAACAGCTTACAACGATTATCGACCATGAATAATAATTGTCCTAAACGAGTGAGTTACGATTTTTTTTCCGCGATAGAAATCTCCGCCGGTCCTTATTTCGCACATCCTGGGTTTAATTTAAGGTGTCAAAAAACATTTCACTCGTACAATAAATCAATCAATATAAAGTAGGTAGTCGACATTACAGATTGCGATTTTGAAATGATTTTCCGCATGAGTGAGCTTTAATAGGGCGAGTCACATAGACATATTGGATGAGCAAAAAGTTTACTCATCAAGCGTCATCAAACACTGAAGCAAATTTTAATTCTTCCATTTCAACCCCTGAGTGAGTGTTTCATATACCTATACCATAAGTGAAGCAGTGACTCAACAGCGTACGCATGAGCGAAGCTAATAAAGTCTTCTCCCTTCGTCGCTATCTTCAGTGACCTCTCATGACAAGGTTATCTCTACATGTGCTGGTGACGCGTAAAGAAAAGGTCGTCGGGGTTAGAATGAGTCACAATTAGCTAAAGACGCCGCCGGGATGAAGATCCGACGTATCATTACTTATTTAAATGAGTCTTCATGATGAAGATGCAAACGATAAACGCCAGGAAACGTTGTTCGAAAAACCTCAATTTACACTTGACAAAATGAATTAATTGCAAACTCGCAATGATGGGTGTTACAATGTCAGATTAAGTAGTAGCTCCTGTAATAAACTACTATTCAAGCTGTTACAGTAAACCAAGTTATTTGCGATGTTTGCTTGGTGTTCTTTTTGGAACCGCCTTGCTGTTTTATTAGCATAACAGCGAGTTTATAATGAAAATTGCAAGCGTTTCTCTTGTAGACACGCCAAGATCGCTTCCCGAAGAATGTCTGGTCTGTAATAACCGGAGTAAAATATTTGATCGGACGGGCTTAAAGTACAGAAATTATTTTGAAAAATCAAAACGGTGTTGTGACAACCGTTTGATTGTTATTGGGAAAGGAAATTCTATTTTACGGGTTTAATCCGGCCAGTTTACACGAGAAGACTGTGTTCGTATTTTACGCTACTTGGCATGTTTGAAGTGGACTGGTCTCTGTTGGGAAACCAGGTTTTTCCTTATATGAGCAGTAAAAAGACCTATATTAGCAAAAAAAAACATTTATATGGATGTTTAAGCCAACACCTATTGTAATTTTCAAGTTGCAAAGCAGCATCAACAAATTTTTCAAATTGACTTTCCAGGGACTATCGATATGTTTTGCCATTGAAAGTTCCATTGAAAAAAACTAAAGTCTGAGAGCCAATACATTTAATTGATTGTGGTCAAATCCAAATGTCCCCATTGTTTCTAATAATAACGCTAAAATTTGTAAAAGTACTCTCTCCTTTCTTCCAAACAATGAATCTCATCAAAAATTCGGGGAATTTTTCCTATTTAAGTGCCAGATCACCTGGATCATCCATAAATCTTTGTCACACTTCAAGAGCAAAACGTTCAATGGATTTGATATCACTTGCATAAAGCGTATTGCTCTGACTAGAAAGACTATCACCCCAAAATGAAGACTGCAAAACCGGTTGAGCAATAATAACGCCTCCATTTTGTCAGAACATTACAAGCGATAAAACCCCAATTGTTAAGGACAATATTTGCCGTCTGGCAACATTGCATACCACATTGACGTCTCTTCGTTTTGACGTATGACGTATCCCAGCAGCCAAGCACTCGGCCATATTTCTCTGAAAAAGACGAACGCTGCGTTGCCAGTTAGCTAAACAAATAAACACGCATGCTTTTTTCTAGACTTTTTTTACACCTTTTTTAAAAAAAAATTTCACACTTTTATTACACCTTTTTTGCACTTTCTTAACAACTTTTTTTACATTTTTTTTTATTTTTTTGTTTATATTTTTTTTGCACATTTTTTTACTTTTTTTACACTTTTCTTGCACTTTTTACATATTTTTTAACGCAATTTTTGACACTTTTTTTTACACATTTTATAAAGTGATTTTCGCCTTGAGTTTGGGACAAAACTTGATATATTAGATCACATATTGCACTTCGTTAAAATTGCGCAAAAAAATGCGTTTTCGTCAAATTCGTCCGTCAAAATTCGTTTTTATGACGAATTTGCTTTATTAACTGTGATTATTTTGATTGATTTTGGCGCAAGAAATAATTTATGTTTTGATTTTTCCAAAAATTTGGGTGTATTTGTAAAAATTATGGCGATAAAAGAAATTAATAGAAACTGTTTTTTTTTATTAACTGTGACTATTTTGATTGATTTTGGCCCAAAAAACTGAATTTTTTTATTATTTTTTCCAAAAAGTGAATTTTGGTCCCAGAACCGATTTTATTAAAAAAATGAGATTTTTTTTTGTTGGCTTCAACTTGAAATTTTAGTCCACAAATTGAGTGTCATTAAAATTTGCGAAAAAAATGCGTTTTAGTTCTTACGAAACGTTTTTTGTGTGATTTTTTTTAACAAAAGTGTAGTTTTTTTAAATTTTGAATCACAGAGTAGATCTTTTGATTGAACGAACTGTGACGGTTTTAACCAATTATGACGATAAGAGAAATGAATAAAAACTGATTTTGTTTTATTAATTGTGACTATTTTGTTTGATTTTGGCTCAAGAAATAAAAATTTTTTATTATTTTTTCCAAAAAGTGAATTGTGGTCCTAGTACTGATTTTATTAAGAAAAGAGAGTTTTTCTGTTGATTTTAGTTTAAGATTTTAGTCCACAAATTAAGTGTAATTAAAATTTGCGAAACAAAATGCGTTTTAGTTTTCACAAAATGTTATGTGTGATTTTTGTAACTAAACGAAAACGTATAATTTTTGATCTTGAACCACAAATTGGATCTTTTGATTGAACTAATTGTGACGGTTTCAACCAATTATGACAATAAAAAAGGAATAAAAACTGATTTTGTTTTATTAATTGTGACTTTTTTTATTCATTTTGGCCCAAAAAATTAAATTTTTTAATTATTTCTTCCAAAAAGTGAATTTTGGTCCCAGTCCCGATTTTATTAAAAAAAACGAGATTTTTTCTATTGATTTTAACTTAAGATTTTAGTCCACAAATTGAGTGTCATTAAAATTTGCGAAAAAAAAAATGCGTTTTAGCGTTTTTTGTGGGATTTTATTTGAAACAGTTTTACAAAACGTTTTTGGGGGATTTTAGTTAACTAAACAAAAATCTAGTTGTTTTAATTTTTAACCACAAACTAGATCTTTTGATTTAACGAATTGTGACGGTTTTAACCAAATATGGCGATAAAAGAAATTAATAGAAACTGATTTTTTTTTAATTAACTGTGACTATTTTGATTGATTTTGGCCCAAAAAACTGAATTTTTTAATTATTTTTTCCAAAAAGTGAATTTTGGTCCCAGAACCGATTTTATTAAAAAAACGAGATTTTTTTTGTTGGCTTCAACTTGAAACTTTAGTCCACAAATTGAGTGTCATTAAAATTTGCGAAAAAAAATGCGTGTTAGTTCTTACGAAACGTTTTTTGTGTGATTTTTTTTTAACAAAAGTGTAGTTTTTTTAAATTTTGAATCACAGAGTAGATCTTTTGATTGAACGAACTGTGACGGTTTTAACCAATTATGACAATAAGAGAAATGAATAAAAACTGATTTTGTTTTATTAATTGTGACTATTTTGTTTGATTTTGGCCCAAGAAATAAATTTTTTTTAACATTTTTTCCAAAAAGTGAATTTTGGTTTCAGTCCCGATTTTATTAAAAAAACGTGATTTTTTCTGATGATTTTAACTTGAGATTTTAGTCCACAAAATTGAGTGTCATTAAAATTTGCGAAAAAAAATGCGTTTTAGTTTTTACAAACCGTTTTTTGTGGTATTTTGGTTAACTAAACAAAAATGTAGTTTTTTTTATTTTGAACCACAAACTAGGTCTTCTGATTGAACGAATTGTGACGGTTTTAACCAATTATGGCGATAAAAGAAATTAATAGAAACTGATTTTTTTTTTATGTTTGTATGTAACTGTGGCCATTTTGATTGTATGTTTTAATTATTTTTTCCAAAAAGTGAATTTTGGTCCCAGAACCGATTTAATTAAAAAAACGAGATTTTTTCTGTTTGCTTCAACTTGAAATTTTAGTCCACAAATTGAGTGTCATTAAAATTTGCGAAAAAAATGCGTTTTATTTCTTACAAAACGTGTTTTTTTTTTAACTAACCAAAAATGTATTTTTTTTATTTTGAACCCCAAATTAGGTCTTTTGACGTTAAAGAAATGAATAAAAACTACTTTCTACACTTTTTTTCAGACTTTTTTTATAAAATTTTTCTAACCCTTCTTCTTGCACTTTTTTACATATTTTTTAACAAAATTTTTGACACTTTTTTTTACACATTTTATGAAGTTATTTTCGCCTTGAGTTTGGGACAAAACTTGATATATTAGATCACATATTGCACTTCGTTAAAATTGCGCAAAAAAATGCGTTTTCGTCAAATTCGTCCGTCAAAATTCGTTTTTATGACGAATTTGCTTTATTAACTGGGATTATTTTGATTGATTTTGGCCCAAAAAACTAAATCTTTTTATTATTTTTTCCAAAAAGTGAATTTTGGTCCCAGAACCGATTTTATTAAAAAAACGTGATTTTTTCTGTTGATTTTTTGTCCACAAATTGAGTGTCATAAAAATTTGCGAAAAAAAATGCGTTATAGTTTTTACAAACCGTTTTTTGTGGTATTTTGGTTAACTAAACAAAAATGTAGTTTTTTTTATTTTGAACCACAAACTAGATCTTATGATTGAACGAATTGTGACGGTTTTAACCAATTATGGCGATAAAAGAAATTCATAGAAACTGATTTTTTTTATGTTTGTATGTAACTGTGACTATTTTGATTGAATGTTTTAATTATTTTTTCCAAAAAGTGAATTTTGGTCCCAGAACCGATTTTATTAAAAAAACGAGATTTTTTCTGTTTGCTTCAACTTGAAATTTTAGTCCACAAATTGAGTGTCATTAAAATTTGCGAAAAAAATGCGTTTTATTTCTTACAAAACGTGTTTTTTTTTTTAACTAACCAAAAATGTATTTTTTTTATTTTGAACCCCAAATTAGGTCTTTTGACGTTAAAGAAATGAATAAAAACTACTTTCTACACTTTTTTTCAGACTTTTTTTATAAAATTTTTCTAACCCTTCTTCTTGCACTTTTTTACATATTTTTTAACAAAATTTTTGACACTTTTTTTTACGTTTTTTATAAAGTGATTTTCGCCTTGAGTTTGGGACAAAACTTGATATATTAGATCACATATTGCACTTCGTTAAAATTGCGCAAAAAAATGCGTTTTCGTCAAATTCGTCCGTCAAAATTCGTTTTTATGACGAATTTGCTTTATTAACTGTGATTATTTTGATTGATTTTGGCGCAAGAAATGATTTTTTTTATTGATTTTTTCCAAAAAGTGAATTTTGGTTCCTGCACCGATTTTATTAAAAAAATAGGGATTTTTTCTGTTGATTTTAACTTGGTTTTAGTTCTTACAAAACGTTTTTTTGCGTATTTTTTTGAACTAAACGAAAATGTAGTTTTTTTGATTATGTAACCAGAAACTAGATCTTTTGATTGAACGAACTGTGACGGTTTCAACCAATTATGACAATAAAAAAAAGGAATAAAAACTGATTTTGTTTTATTAATTGTGACTTTTTTTATTCATTTTGGCCCACAAAATTAAATTTTTTAATTATTTTTTCCAAAAGGTGAATTTTGGTCCCAATCCCGATTTTATTAAAAAAAAACGAGATTTTTTCTATTGATTTTAACTTAAGATTTTAGTCCACAAATTGAGTGTCATTAAAGTTTGCGAAAAAAAAAATGCGTTTTAGCGTTTTTTGTGGGATTTTGTTTGAAACAGTTTTACAAAGCGTTTTTTGTGGGATTTTAGATAACTAAACAAAAATGAAGTTTTTTTAATTTTGAACCACAAACTAGATCTTTTGATTTAACGAATTGTGACGGTTTTAACCAATTATGGCGATAAAAGAAATTAATAGAAACTGATTTTTTTTAATTAACTGTGACTATTTTGATTGATTTTGGCCCAAAAAACTGAATTTTTAAATTATTTTTTCCAAAAAGTGAATTTTGGTCCCAGAACCGATTTTATTAAAAAAACGAGATTTTTTTTGTTGGTTTCAACTTGAAATTGTAGTCCACAAATTGAGTGTCATTAAAATTTGCGAAAAAAAATGCGTTTTAGTTCTTACGAAACGTTTTTTGTGTGATTTTTTTTAACAAAAGTGTAGTTTTTTTAAATTTTGAATCACAGAGTAGATCTTTTGATTGAACGAACTGTGACGGTTTTAACCAATTATGACGATAAGAGAAATGAATAAAAACTGATTTTGTTTTATTAATTGTGACTATTTTGTTTGATTTTGGCTCAAGAAATAAATTTTTTTTATTATTTTTTCCAAAAAGTGAATTTTGGTTTCAGTCCCGATTTTATTAAAAAAACGTGACTTTTTCTGTTGATTTTAACTTGAGATTTTAGTCCTCAAAATTGAGTGTCATTAAAATTTGCGAAAAAATATGCGTTTTAGTTTACCACAAACCGTTTTTTGTGGTATTTTAGTTAACTAAACAAAAATGTAGTTTTTTTTTTTGAACCACAAACTAGATCTTATGATTGAACTTTTTTTTACACTTTTTTTACACCTTTTTTTTTCACACTTTCTTATTAAATTTTTCTAACCCTTTTATTCTACACTTTTTTACAATTTTTCTTTACACTTTATTTTGCACTTTTTTTCCCTCTTTTTGTAAATTTTGTTGACACGTTTTTACACTTTTGATTTGTTTCAAAACAATTTTTGTTTCTAAACGCACTTAAAAAAACACACATGCTTTTTTCTAGACTTTTTTTTTACACCTTTTTAAAAAAAAAATTTCACACTTTTATTACACCTTTTTTGCACTTTCTTAACAACTTTTTTTACATTTTTTTAAATTTTTTTGTTTGCATCTTTTTTGCACATTTTTTTACTTTTTTTACAATTTTCTTGCAATTTTTACATATTTTATAACGTAATTTTTGACACTTTTTTTTACACTTTGTTTATAAAGTGATTTTCGAGTTGAGTTTGGGACAAAACTTGATATATTAGATCACATATTGCACTTCGTTAAAATTGCGCAAAAAAATGCGTTTTCGTCAAATTCGTCCGTCAAAATTCGTTTTTATGACGAATTTGCTTTATTAACTGTGATTATTTTGATTGATTTTGGCGCAAGAAATGATTTTTTTTATTGATTTTTTCCAAAAAGTGAATTTTGGTTCCTGCACCGATTTTATTAAAAAAAATAGGGATTTTTTCTGTTGATTTTAACTTGGTTTTAGTTCTTACAAAACGTTTTTTTGCGTATTTTTTTGAACTAAACGAAAATGTAGTTTTTTTGATTATGTAACCAGAAACTAGATCTTTTGATTGAACGAACTGTGACGGTTTCAACCAATTATGACAATAAAAAAAAAAGGAATAAAAACTGATTTTGTTTTATTAATTGTGACATTTTTTATTCATTTTGGCCCACAAAATTAAATTTTTTAATTATTTTTTCCAAAAGGTGAATTTTGGTCCCAGTCCCGATTTTATTAAAAAAAACGAGATTTTTTCTATTGATTTTAACTTAAGATTTTAGTCCACAAATTGAGTGTCATTAAAATTTGCGAAAACAAAATGCGTTTTAGCGTTTTTTGTGGGATTTTGTTTGAAACAGTTTTACAAAACGTTTTTTGTGGGATTTTAGTTAACTAAACAAAAATGTAGCTTTTTTATTTTGAACCACAAACTAGATCTTTTGATTTAACGAATTGTGACGGTTTTAACCAATTATGACGATAAAAGAAATTAATAGAAACTGATTTTTTTTTATTAACTGTGACTATTTTGATTGATTTTGGCTCAAAAAACTGAATTTTTTAATTATTTTTTCCAAAAAGTGAATTTTGGTCCCAGAACCGATTTTATTAAAAAAACGAGATTTTTTTTGTTGGCTTCAACTTGAAACTTTAGTCCACAAATTGAGTGTCATTAAAATTTGCGAAAAAAAATGCGTGTTAGTTCTTACGAAACGTTTTTTGTGTGATTTTTTTTTAACAAAAGTGTAGTTTTTTTAAATTTTGAATCACAGAGTAGATCTTTTGATTGAACGAACTGTGACGGTTTTAACCAATTATGACGATAAGAGAAATGAATAAAAACTGATTTTGTTTTATTAATTGTGACTATTTTGTTTGATTTTGGCTCAAGAAATAAATTTTTTTTATTATTTTTTCCAAAAAGTGAATTTTGGTTTCAGTCCCGATTTTATTAAAAAAACGTGACTTTTTCTGTTGATTTTAACTTGAGATTTTAGTCCTCAAAATTGAGTGTCATTAAAATTTGCGAAAAAATATGCGTTTTAGTTTACCACAAACCGTTTTTTGTGGTATTTTAGTTAACTAAACAAAAATGTAGTTTTTTTTTTTGAACCACAAACTAGATCTTATGATTGAACTTTTTTTTACACTTTTTTTACACCTTTTTTTTTCACACTTTCTTATTAAATTTTTCTAACCCTTTTATTCTACACTTTTTTACAATTTTTCTTTACACTTTATTTTGCACTTTTTTTCCCTCTTTTTGTAAATTTTGTTGACACGTTTTTACACTTTTGATTTGTTTCAAAACAATTTTTGTTTCTAAACGCACTTAAAAAAACACACATGCTTTTTTCTAGACTTTTTTTTACACCTTTTTAAAAAAAAAATTTCACACTTTTATTACACCTTTTTTGCACTTTCTTAACAACTTTTTTTACATTTTTTTAAATTTTTTTGTTTGCATCTTTTTTGCACATTTTTTTACTTTTTTTACAATTTTCTTGCAATTTTTACATATTTTATAACGTAATTTTTGACACTTTTTTTACACTTTGTTTATAAAGTGATTTTCGAGTTGAGTTTGGGACAAAACTTGATATATTAG
This sequence comes from Taphrorychus bicolor, assembly GCA_951812265.1. NCBI lineage: Eukaryota > Metazoa > Arthropoda > Insecta > Coleoptera > Curculionidae > Taphrorychus > Taphrorychus bicolor. The sequence goes on along the minus strand of OX638302.1, from coordinate 8,116,342 downwards.
ATCACATATTGCACTTCGTTAAAATTGCGCAAAAAAATGCGTTTTCGTCAAATTCGTCCGTCAAAATTCGTTTTTATGACGAATTTGCTTTATTAACTGTGATTATTTTGATTGATTTTGGCGCAAGAAATGATTTTTTTTATTGATTTTTTCCAAAAAGTGAATTTTGGTTCCTGCACCGATTTTATTAAAAAAAATAGGGATTTTTTCTGTTGATTTTAACTTGGTTTTAGTTCTTACAAAACGTTTTTTTGCGTATTTTTTTGAACTAAACGAAAATGTAGTTTTTTTGATTATGTAACCAGAAACTAGATCTTTTGATTGAACGAACTGTGACGGTTTCAACCAATTATGACAATAAAAAAAAAAGGAATAAAAACTGATTTTGTTTTATTAATTGTGACTTTTTTTATTCATTTTGGCCCACAAAATTAAATTTTTTAATTATTTTTTCCAAAAGGTGAATTTTGGTCCCAGTCCCGATTTTATTAAAAAAAACGAGATTTTTTCTATTGATTTTAACTTAAGATTTTAGTCCACAAATTGAGTGTCATTAAAATTTGCGAAAACAAAATGCGTTTTAGCGTTTTTTGTGGGATTTTGTTTGAAACAGTTTTACAAAACGTTTTTTGTGGGATTTTAGTTAACTAAACAAAAATGTAGCTTTTTTATTTTGAACCACAAACTAGATCTTTTGATTTAACGAATTGTGACGGTTTTAACCAATTATGACGATAAAAGAAATTAATAGAAACTGATTTTTTTTTATTAACTGTGACTATTTTGATTGATTTTGGCTCAAAAAACTGAATTTTTTAATTATTTTTTCCAAAAAGTGAATTTTGGTCCCAGAACCGATTTTATTAAAAAAACGAGATTTTTTTTGTTGGCTTCAACTTGAAACTTTAGTCCACAAATTGAGTGTCATTAAAATTTGCGAAAAAAAATGCGTGTTAGTTCTTACGAAACGTTTTTTGTGTGATTTTTTTTTAACAAAAGTGTAGTTTTTTTAAATTTTGAATCACAGAGTAGATCTTTTGATTGAACGAACTGTGACGGTTTTAACCAATTATGACAATAAGAGAAATGAATAAAAACTGATTTTGTTTTATTAATTGTGACTATTTTGTTTGATTTTGGCCCAAGAAATAAATTTTTTTTAACATTTTTTCCAAAAAGTGAATTTTGGTTTCAGTCCCGATTTTATTAAAAAAACGTGATTTTTTCTGATGATTTTAACTTGAGATTTTAGTCCACAAAATTGAGTGTCATTAAAATTTGCGAAAAAAAATGCGTTTTAGTTTTTACAAACCGTTTTTTGTGGTATTTTGGTTAACTAAACAAAAATGTAGTTTTTTTTATTTTGAACCACAAACTAGGTCTTCTGATTGAACGAATTGTGACGGTTTTAACCAATTATGGCGATAAAAGAAATTAATAGAAACTGATTTTTTTTTTATGTTTGTATGTAACTGTGGCCATTTTGATTGTATGTTTTAATTATTTTTTCCAAAAAGTGAATTTTGGTCCCAGAACCGATTTAATTAAAAAAACGAGATTTTTTCTGTTTGCTTCAACTTGAAATTTTAGTTCACAAATTGAGTGTCATTAAAATTTGCGAAAAAAATGCGTTTTATTTCTTACAAAACGTGTTTTTTTTTTAACTAACCAAAAATGTATTTTTTTTATTTTGAACCCCAAATTAGGTCTTTTGACGTTAAAGAAATGAATAAAAACTACTTTCTACACTTTTTTTCAGACTTTTTTTATAAAATTTTTCTAACCCTTCTTCTTGCACTTTTTTACATATTTTTTAACAAAATTTTTGACACTTTTTTTTACACATTTTATGAAGTTATTTTCGCCTTGAGTTTGGGACAAAACTTGATATATTAGATCACATATTGCACTTCGTTAAAATTGCGCAAAAAAAATGCGTTTTCGTCAAATTCGTCCGTCAAAATTCGTTTTTATGACGAATTTGCTTTATTAACTGCGATTTTTTTGATTGATTTTGGCCCAAAAAACTAAATCTTTTTATTATTTTTTCCAAAAAGTGAATTTTGGTCCCAGAACCGATTTTATTAAAAAAACGTGATTTTTTCTGTTGATTTTTTGTCCACAAATTGAGTGTCATAAAAATTTGCGAAAAAAAAATGCGTTATACTTTTTACAAACCGTTTTTTGTGGTATTTTGGTTAACTAAACAAAAATGTAGTTTTTTTTATTTTGAACCACAAACTAGATCTTATGATTGAACGAATTGTGACGGTTTTAACCAATTATGGCGATAAAAGAAATTCATAGAAACTGATTTTTTTTATGTTTGTATGTAACTGTGACTATTTTGATTGAATGTTTTAATTAAATTTTTCAAAAAGTGAATTTTGGTCCCAGAACCGATTTAATTAAAAAAACGAGATTTTTTCTGTTTGCTTTCATTAAAATTTGCGAAAAAAATGCGTTTTATTTCTTACAAAACGTGTTTTTTTTTTAACTAACCGAAAATGTAGTTTTTTTATTTTGAACCCCAAATTAGGTCTTTTGACGTTAAAGAAATGAATAAAAACTACTTTCTACACTTTTTTTAGACTTTTTTTATTAAATTTTTCTAACCCTTTTTCTTGCACTTTTTTACATATTTTTTAACAAAATTTTTGACACTTTTTTTTACACATTTTATGAAGTGATTTTCGCCTTGAGTTTGGTACAAAACTTGATACATTAGATCACATATTGCACTTCGTTAAAAATGCGTTTTTGTCAAATTCGTCCGTCAAAATTCGTTTTTATGACGAATTTGCTTTATTAACTATGATTATTTTGATTGATTTTGGCGCAAGAAATGATTTTTTTTTATTTTCTCCAAAAAGTGAATTTTGGTTACTGTACCGATTTTATTAAAAAAATAGGGATTTTTTCTGTTGATTTTAACTTGGTTTTAGTTCTTACAAAACGTTTTTTTGTGTAATTTTTTGTAACTAAACGAAAATGTAGTTTTTTTGATTTTGAACCAGAAACTAGATCTTTTGATTGAACTAACTGTGACGGTTTCAACCAATTAGGACAATAAAAAAAGGAATAAAAACTGATTTTGTTTTATTAATTGTGCCCTTTTTTTTATTGATTTTGACCCAAAAAATTAAATTTTGTTATTACTTTTTCCATAAAGCGAATTTTGGTCCCAGTACCGATTTTATTAAAAAGGAGATTATTTCTGTTGGTTTTAACTTGAGATTTTAGTCCACAAACTGAATGCCATTAAAATTCGCAAAAAAAATGCGTTTTAGTTCTTACAAAACGTTTTTTGTATGATTTTTATTAACGAAAATGCATTTTTTTTTCTTGATTTTGAAAAACTATGTCTTTTGATTGAACGAACTGTGACGGTTTTAACCAATTATGACGATAAAAGAATTTAATAAAAACTGATTTTGTTTTATTAATTGCGACTATTTTGATTGATTTTGGCCCAAAAAATTAAATTTTTTAATAATTTTTTCCAAAAAGTGAATTTTGGTTCCAGTACCGATTTTATTAAAAAGGAGATTTTTTCGGTTGTTTTTAACTTGAGATTTTAGTACACAAATTGAATATCATTAAAATTAAAAAAAATATGCATTTTAGTTCTTAGAAAACGTTTTTTGTGTGATTTTTTTCTAACTAAACGAAAATGTAGTTTTTTTGATTTTGAACCATAAATTAGGTCTTTTAACGGTAAAAGAAATGAATGAAAACTACTTTCTACACATTTTTTCAGACTTTCATTATTAAATTTTTCTAACCTTTTTTTCTACACTTTTTTTACAATTTTGCTTTACAGTTTTTTATGTCTGTTTTGCACTTTTTTACACTTTTTTTTAAATTTTGTTGACACGTTTTTACACTTTTTCTTGTTACAAACGAAACAAATTTTGTTTCTAAACGCACTTCAAAAAACATACATGCTTTTTTCTAGACTTTTTTACACATTTTTTTTCACACTTTTTTTAACAAATTTTTTTACAATTTTTTTACTTTTTTGTTTATATCTTTTTTACACATTTTTTTTACCTTCCTTTACACTTTTTTTAACAAAATTGTGACACTTTTTTTACGCATTTTATGAAGTGATTACTACTCGAGTTTGGAACAAAACTTGATATTTTGACCACACTTCGTTAAAATTGCGAAAAAAATGCGTTTTTGTCAAATTCGTCCGTCACAATTCGTTTTTATGACGATAAAAGATATGGATCAAAACTGATTTTGTTTTATTATTAACTGTGACTCATTTGATTGATTTTGGCCCAAGAAATAAAACTTTTTAATTATTTTTTTTTCCAAAAAGTGAATTGTGGTCCTAGTACTGATTTTATTAAGAAAAGAGAGTTTTTCTGTTGATTTTAGTTTAAGATTTCAGTCCACAAATTAAGTGTAATTAAAATTTGCGAAACAAAATGCGTTTTAGTTCTCACAAAATGTTTTTGTGTGATTTTTTATAATTTTTTATCTTGAACCACAAACTAGATCTTTTGATTGAACGAATTGTGACGGTTTTAACCAATTATGACGATGAAAGAAATTAACAAAAAACGGATTTGTTTTGTGCTGTGATTATTTTGATTGATTTTGTCCCAAAAAAATAATTTTTTTGCATTATTTTTTTCAAAAGGTGAATTTTTGTCCTAGCACCAATTTTATGAAAAAACCAAAACCTTCTCAGTTGATTTTGGAGCGAAACTTGTGATTTTAATCCACAAATTGAGTTTCATTAAAATCAAAAATGAGTTTTAACTGTTACAAAACGTTTTTTGTGTTTCTTGTTTAACTAAACGAAAACGTAGTTTTTTTGATTTTGAACCAAAAATTTATTTTTTGACTGAATGCTTCGTGAGGGTCGTCTTGGCTCAAAAACCAAATTTTTGAATGATTTTGCAAAAGAGCCTGAACGAAAAAAGTTAATTTTTCTTTCATCTACTTCAAAAAATTACGTCACAAATATCTTAAAAAATGGCGGTTTTCTGGCCAAAAAACGGGAGGATTTTTTTGGGAAATATTTGGCATTTGTTTGCTCTGTCCATATATCTTGGGTCATTGATTGACATAATAGCTTCAGGCGATTTCCAATGCCTTATGAAAATGCGCTTAGAGCTTTCGATTATGCGATATTCGAGTTACACTTTGTTACAGATAATAAATATAAATATACGTTTTTATTTGCTTTTCAAGTTACTTAAAAATCCAAAGTTATAATATAGATACATACATTATATTTTTCAATAACTGAAGTTTGACAGAATAAAAAAAAACAGTAAATATAATATTGAAAACAGTAGGGAGGGGGGGTGATAACAGTAGATCTCCTGTTAAAACAGTAGATCTGGCAACACCGAAAAGGGGGGCCCAAAATTGTAAAACAGTAGGATCCCCTCAGACGATATACCAACTCGTTGACTTAACTGAATTCCTCTAGCAACGTAAGTTCGGTTAAATGGCAACGCTGTCGTTTCTTGTCAGAGCAACATGGCCGATGTGCTTGGCTGGGCGATCAAAACGACGAAGTGTCAATGTGGAATGCAGTGTTGCCAAACATTTATAATTTTCTTTAAAAATGAGTTTGTTTGGTTTTTATTGTTTGTAGTTAGAGATTGGAACCTTTATAGATCATTGGTTCCGTTACAGCTTTGTTTTACAGTGAAAGTAAGGATTTCGGTTCTTCTCTCTTGGTTATTTTTTTATACAATAAAGCAAATCTTAAAAAATTAAAAACTTGTCAAATTTGTTTATAAGGGGATCAACGTATCACAGAAAAAACAGGAGAAAATCTTCGATCTCCTTGTCAAGTGGGAATAGGGGTCAAGCAGTACTTCAATAAAAAGGTTTTTTTTTTATTTTCTATATGGCAAAAAACAAGTAAATGAGTTATATGTAGTATCCCTGTCTACCTTTTTTAATTATTCTAATCTTACCGTCAGACATCAAAACGACGAAATGTCATTGTGATATGCAATGTTGCCAAACTTTTATTATTTTCTTTAAAATTGAGTTAATTCGGTTTTGATCTTTTGTAATTATGATTTGAAACCTTTTTGGATTATTGGTTCCGCTACAGCTTTGTTTGTTTTTCAGCGATATAATAAAGGATTTCAGTTTTTAATAAAAACAAAAATGTAATAATACTAGCCGCACAGTCTTCTAACAAAAATTTTTTACTACCGGTTGAAAAGATGTAATTTTGATAATAAGATTGGGTATAAATTTAGACAGACAATTAGGTTAAACAGAGTTTGTTGAAAAAGCATTAACGGTCTTTAATTCCATTTCCAGCTTTTAAGGCTTCAAGAGTTTAAAACTGAGAATTTTCTTTTGAAAAGCACGTTAATTCTGTATCATAAAATACTTCAGCAATAAGCTCCACCTTCTCATCGATTTTCGTTCGAAAGAGGCGTCGCCTTGTTGATCGCCCACGCACACGTGAAAATAGCAGCGTCGCGACGCCGCTTTTCCTCTTACCACCATCAGCTTCTGCTGCCCTGCTTCAGCGAGCGCCACTCGCGGGAAATTCAGCTGAAAATCGTGCACAAATGCACATGCGCCAATTTCCCTTCAGTTTTCATCGGTCTTTCAGCTGATAGACACAATTGGTGCGCACCACATAGAGGAAAAGTGACGTAATCCAATCCAAGTTAATGGGCCAAACTCTGCAGTTGTCGGCGGATCATAAACGTGGTTAGGTGTAATTGATATTCATAAACCCGCCGATACATGGGATCACGTACAAAGTACATTCAAAAAATGGCAGAGTCTCGTTTCCAAGTGTCTCTTCGGCATCTTCAAAGTATCACGTCTAGTTGTGTGTGTGTGTGTGTCTCGCCCAACTGACCCCTGACATTCGGCATAAAACACAAAG